>WHYT01016532.1:73897-84237 GCA_009806455.1 Tetrax tetrax
TTGCAGAGTGCAAAGTAAAACCAGCTTGGTTTACTCCCAAGTTAGTGCTTCCACGATCAACTACATCTCCTTGAATATTGATTTTAACCTAGGAAAAAATATAATTAGTTTCACAAATGAATCAAGACTGCAAGATTTAATTCAGCACCTACCACTGAAGCTCTAAACCATGTTTCTTTCAGTATTTTATTATAATAAGTCAAAATGTGCACGATAAGGCTGTAGGTAGGTGACCAGGGCCCCAGCTTGAGACTAAGCTAACTGAAGAGGATATCAGGAACTACTGGATATGACAAAAGAAATGGCTGCATGTAACAGGTAACAGTGCAAAAAGCTGGTATAAGTTACAGACAACACTGTGAAAAATGGCTGCATTTCAGAGAGTTATGGTGGAGTTACATAAGAAACTTTCAAACTTTTCAGACACCAAGGAGTATTGGGACCTTTTAGGGAGTAGGTTCTTGAAAGGTCAGTACCTAGGTAACCATACCACTGATGTAGCAAAACTGGAATAAAAAGGAAAAAGTAATTATGCATGGGTTGTTTATTTGGGAGAGACCAAGATCAGGAAAAACAGTTTCAAAGTGGAGGAGGGAAGAACAAGCATGGGACAAATGGAGAGAAAGGGTCAAAAAAGGGCCAATGATGTAAGCTGGCTGCTGGTCAGCATGCTCACCTAGCTAAGCTATGTGCCCTATCATTATAGTCTGTTGTCTTAAATCCTACTGCTAGCTGTGTTCTGTGTGAACATGCTCACTTCTCTTTGTGTGCATGTGTGCATTTGGCTACCTTCATGCAACCTTCCTTCTCAAAGTACTCATATTCCTGATACAGAGGTAAAAGCGGAACACCTTAAAAAACCCCAAAACACACAGAATACTCCTACAGTGTGCCCCTTACCCTGCTCTAAAAATCTTGTAGGAACAAGAAAGGGCAGGTCTCAGTTTTCTCCATTCTTCCTCCTATAGCTTTTTCAATTAAAATGGTTACGGTGGAGTTATGTATGAAAGACCCAACTTTACAGATAGCCTAAGGGAAGTACTGGGACCTTAAGGTGCCAAGAGTATCACAAATTTGAAACATTACTACTCTGCACATACTTATCTCTAGATGTTACTTACCTTACAGTAGCCAGATGGAAAGAATAGTGTGCAAGTTCCTATTTTATTTCAATGTAAGAGAGTCAACCGCATTAACTCAAGTTGCCTTCAGCAGCAGCGTAGACTAGACTGAAGATAAAAGCTCACAAAACGCTTCTCACTAGCTAACAGTTAAGGGAGTTGTGTCTTCAACTGCAACCACTGGACTTGGAAAACGTAAATTATCTACACTCTCAGCTAGTTACCTCATTAAACGATGGAAACTAAATCAGGCATCTGACACAATGTCTTGAAATTGTAATTGATTTGCATCATTTACATATGAAACACATACTGCTGCCCTCGACAAGCTTGACTCAACAGCCAGAAGACTTCAAGGGCATGATGTGATTAGCTGTCCAAACGACCCAACTCCTCCTTACAGCCTACATCAACTGGAGAACACCTGGTGGTGAACATGTGCAAAGAAATTTCTCTCAGAGATGCCTCAGCTGTACCATACCAAAACCAGAAATGTTCAGTAAAACATGTAACACGAGTAAAATATTGTCTAGGAAAGAATTCAAACAGTGACAGATATACAGGACAGAGCAGGCTCACCTATTCACATTTTACAGCTGTGAAAAACAGTAACTGCTTACCAGACTAGATGCAGTAACTTCACTATAGAGGAGTCCAAAAGGTACAATGAGGAAGTGTTCCTGTTCAGAATTTACTCTGGCCTAAAATGAAACAAGAGTAAAAGTTGTTAAGAATATTTTATTAAAGCATACAAGAAGGCTCCAAAATATGAAAGTTACTTTCACTTCCTGAGTATAGAATGAGTGAATATGCCTGTAACATGCAATAAGACTGTCATGTAAGCTACAACATATAATCAACATACAGCACAGTTAATTAACTCATGTTGAACAAAACCAGATGGTAGATACACGCCAGAGTCCTTCAGATTGGTGGAAGCTAGTAAATCCTTAGATCCTGTAGTAATAACAATTAGACTACTGTAGATAAAAGGACTGATACTGAGAGAAGCAGCGGAAAAAAAGAAGTTAAGTGTTTTTAGGAGGAGTTTATATTCGAACTGTATTTCTACCCTAGTCAAACAGAAGGTATGAAATAGAAGTGTGTGAGAAAACGCAAGAAGTTGGCCCACAGATCCAAAACATCTTGGTGCTCAGAAGGCTTTCACCACTCATGCTGGTGTCATGCGAGACAACTGTGAGCAGTGCAGCACACTTGTAGGTTTTCTACCAAGTACCCTGACCCCCATTTAATTTTTTTCTCTTTTGTCTAATTCACAGAATCAGGAGTTTGTAACATGAAAATTATTCTGACTTCGAACCATTCATATCTTGGGATGTATCTCTTTAAAGTCTGTACAATGAAAACTACAGGACAGCTAGGTACTTTAGGTGGCTCTCAATGGAGAATTAAGAGAGACAACTCCCTGTTTTGCTACCAGTTTTTGTGGGTTTTTTTAGAAGTGTTTTAAGATTTTTATTTATTTATTATTTATAAGGTTTCAATTTCCCCAAGATTCAGCTACTTTATGCTCCCTCATGTCTTCTACTATCCACAGCTTGCAACATTAAATACATGCATCCTTTCACATAGTTCTACTGCAGGGAAAAAAGTTTCAAAAATAAGTATTTAATTACTCATACAAAAGATACAAATCTAGATTCCTTTACAACCGGCCGGTAACATGCTACAGCATAAGAGCCTTACATTGCATCACTTAGTTCAAGTTAACCTGTAGTTATGAATCACCAAAATAGTTCTCTGTTAAAGTAGTGTACATGATCTAGAACATCTTTATTTGTGCAAGACAAAGAACAGGTATTACTCAAAATGCCCCAAAAGCTAATAAAAAAGTTCAAACATAAGATAAACAAGCAGCAAGATTCACAAACCACCTCGTGCCCTCAAAGTAAACCAAGGCTTGGTGAATGATGTGTACCTTCTGTAAACCTGTAATCTCAAATTCTGCCTAACCCTGGAGGCACCCAAGTTTACTCTGCATTATTGTACTCGGCATGAAAGCTCTCAATGCTCTGTAATTCTGCTTCTGAATCAGGACTACACCAGTCTGAACAATTCCACACAGAGCAGCTGTTAGTGATTTATAAGGATCCAGAAAAGGAAAGATACTCCACCCAATTCCCCGATATGCCCAGATTCACACACACTCTCATACCCTCACAATTCCTTTCTCCTCTAACACACAGCCTTATGCCCCCCATAGAAGGCTGTTGTATCTTTTCTCTTAGTTAAGAAGTGCACTGGCAGCTTTTAACTTGAATGCAATCATACAGTAATTACAGTATCCACTCACAAAAAACTGAAAACCTGGAGTCAAACTCCAGCTCGGCATGAAGTGGTAGGCATTCGAGTTCCTTACTACTACACTACTACTTAATGTATGGGTATGTGGAACAAAGACAAGACTATCTTGTAAATATAACAACCTTGTTCTGTATCAGCTTCTGAAGATAAATTATATCTATTCATCACCTTTTAGAATTCTCTTCACTGGAGCAGTTCGTACAAGTTAACTACAACTTGTAATTGCCAGTGACAAACCATTAACCAAGAGCTTTCCAGAACCACTTCACCCTTCAAAACTGTCTAAAGTACTTTCAGAATCTCATACTCCAAGTGCTTTGTCTGTCTTCCACCTCATGTGGTATCACCATTATGTAATCTTCCTGTGCTTCCCCCCACCGCTCTTCATTCCGTTTACCTTTTTATCTAAATGCATAAACATTCCCAGGGCTGAACTTCACACTAACTAGAAAGGCATCTCCAAACCTGCTTGCCTAGTACCACATTAATATCCCTCTTACAAAACCAATTCTCCTGTCATTTATGAAAAATCATGGGGTAGTACAAAGTTGTTCACAAGAATCATTAGGTTGGATATGTTCCCTTACCAAAGGCATCAAATGATCTAACCAACATTGCCTTGATCCTATGCCTACCCATGTAATTTATTATCTTAATCAGTTCCCAAATAATATACCTTGAAATCTCAAAAAGCAGTAATAATAAAATTACCATATCTCATTCAGATCACAACTAGAAGAATTGAAAACATATAAAGGACAACCCCTGCTATGTATAATAAAAACAATTCAGCTCTGTTAGGAAGACAATTGACTGGGTTGCACACCACAGCTGTGACTTTACTCATGAGACTCATGTTGATCATTCTTCTGGCATATAAAACCTCCTTAACTGGACCTCCTTGTCATTATTGTTATTGATGTCAGCGATTACTCAGTCACAAGGAAAATTGTTGGTACGCTGCATTAAGTGAAGTAATTTGCCCATGTTCAGAAATACTATGGCTTCTTTTTCAAAAAGGTTGATAACCTGAATTATAAAATTCAACTGAACAACTAATAAGAAGATATTTGAGTACTTAGCAATAAAACTAAGACATGACCTTGTAGAAATATACATACAATTATTCAAAGCATTTAGCATACTAAAAGACTGACTCTTTCAGGAATCTTAATTTCATCATAAGAACTTTAACGTACACTCTCTTAAGACTCTATTCAGGCCACGGTAGCTGACATCCAAGCTGTTCCAGTTCTTATTCTTGAGATGGAACGACAAATCTCTTCACTATTATACTGCTGTCAATACCACTTTGCTCCTCTCCCACACAAAGAGAAAATGACAGATGGGGGAGGGAAGCAACTCTCTTGTATGTTAGAACAATTGATTCAGTTATGTGTTGATTCAATACTCACTGTTATATGATTGTAAATAAGCTGAGACCAGCCAAAGAGATCTGCTAATCTGTAGAAAGCTGCCAATTTACAGCGTAACAACTTCTCCCCTTTTTCATAAGCAATGGAATCTGATCCTCTCAGATCATTCACTGGTGTCACCATACCAAGACCTGAAAAGGAGAAGGGGTAAAAAAAACACGAGGGTTGCATTAAAACATAAAGAGGGGTTGCGTTAAAACTATCAGTTAAAAGCTAACAACAGGTATTGCTATTCCAGTGGCTGTTCTTACTAGTTTATATCAAGATATTAACCTAAGAAATGGATAGCAAACTTTAATTACTATAATGTCATAGTTCATACAACACAAATACAATTACAGTGTCAGTCAAGGTAGTTTATCTTCAGTAGACTCAGTATTTGTTTCCTTCCTTAATACTCATTACTGCTAAACTGACAGTGGATTCCTTAGCAAAATATTTTTTTTCTGTCTCAAACTAATGATTGTACGTAAAATACAACTTAATAGTTAACAGAAAAATGTAACTTGAACTATTCCATTTTTCAAGATCTATGACTTGGTATTCCTGAGAAGAAGAATTATACATCTAAAAAGATGCACACAAGTTCATTTAATTAGGAAACATTAAGTACAACCTAGAGAGAGGAGGGTTATGGTAAATAATTACAAATACTGCAGTTTTAATTACAGTCCTGTTAGAAATGCAGAGCACTGGCAAGGATTTGCATTATACTGAACCTGCGTATACACGCATTTGCACATTTTGGTTTCTGTTTTCCTTCTTTGTTTTGCCTGCTGATGTTTCTTATCTACAGCTTCACTTCACAGAAGAAAGCTGCACACAGTACTTCAATAGCAAAAGTACTTCATTTCTGAACACCTTCTTGGCAGACAATCTATGTGGTAAACATTAGCAATATTTAAATCTTTAAATTTTTTACTCATGCTGACTTATCAGGCCTACTTTTCAATCAAGATACCATACTTTAAATAGCTTTTGATATACGTTATCTACATGAATCACATTGTATATCATTGTGGCATTAGAAACTAATAAATTCATGTTATGTTTTCAATGTTCCTGTGAGCAGAACAGGATAGCATTTGAACTTCACAGCACTTTTCATTTAATTCACACTGTTTTCATTTTAAGCCTTTGGAAAAAAAAAATAATTAAAAAAAAAGAATTTAACTATTAGAAATTAAGGTGCACTCACTCATATTCAATGCAGCCATTCCGCCTTGTGGTGCAGCAGGGTAGACATTTGGTACATTTGTTGTCATGAAATCCGCAATCTGCTGTAAAGCCAATAAACCTGTTGGGTTCTTCCCCTTCTTCAATTGTTCCTGAATCATAGATTCCAGTTCTTCACAAAAAGCCTAGCAACAGGACATTGCATATTGTAAAGCACATTCAAACGAACTTCAGCCTTTCATATATAGCTTCTTTTTAGCACTTAGATAAAACATCCTATGCCTCTTCTGAAAAACAGCTCAGGGCAGAACTACTGGGTGCATAATGTTACTTTAAAATGTTGCTTTCTGGAGCTCAAATGATACAAGTAACTTTTTTTTTTTTTTTGTGACTTGAAATTCCACCATTCTGTCTCCAAGTAACACCAAAACTCATTGAACCTACTAATACAGATTTCTGGAAGAAGGAGCAGGATATACAATCAATATTGAATATAAAACATGAAAGGAAAAGTAGTAAAACCAGAAAAAAAAAAGAAGGAAAATTATCAGTGTGGTTCACAGGGAACTAAGAGCCAAGAAGGCATCCAGGAACACAGGAAGGAATAGCCACTGAATTTTTAAAACATGCTTAAACACAGAGTTGTTTTCTTTTTTCCTGGTTGGTTGTGTTTTTTTTTTTTTTGTTTTTGCTTTGTGACTTTTTTTTTGTTTTAACTTTGAAAGGAAGAAAACAAGATTTTTCACTACTGCTGGTAGCTGTTGCTTTTGACAAGAACACTGGAATTTGTCCTGAAAGACAAGTATTCCAGTCATTAATTGAATCTAAATAAAAGCTTGATTTCACATGGAAAACCTGTAAATATATCAGAATATCTCCATTCTTAATGAAGTTGTGTCATGAAATATTTTGTACCTGAAGTTGTAGTGGATGGGAATATGAGCGAGTGTATCGAAGTGAGTAAGGCAGATGGGAACGGGTAAATGTATCCAAACGAACAGGATCTGAGCACAATGGACAAAGCCAGAGTACGTGCTGAGAAGCAACAGTATGACAGACAACATAAGAAGTACGTTATGAAGAACAATGCTACAACGTCAATCAGGAGCGTGAAGCTGACTGGACAAATAGTGGGGTGGTAGAGCTTGTGCAAATAGTTGCCCTACAGGAACAGAAATCGTAGACCAAGTGCATCCGGGTAAAAAGTATAAAACACTGCTTGTAAAAATAAATGCGCCTTAGCGCCCTCACTTTGTCTCTCTTGCGCTCTCGCTCGTTACCTTGTCTCAATACGCCACATGAAGTCACTCATCAGTTATTACAAAAGGAACATACATTACATGAGAAATTTTGTTTTGTGTATGTTCCCCCGAGGGAAACATCTTTAATATTACATTTCAATCATCCATAGTTGACTATTGTGCACCCTTTCAGGAAGAGCTACCGAAAAATATTTCATGTGTCAGAATAACGTGCTAAAAACTGAGCACGGAACAGACCTGCCTTATATAAGCTACTCTTTAGAGGAGTTACTTAATTTGAGTAATTAATGGATAATAAATATATGAAACAAGTGGAAAAATATCTGACTGGGACAAGATAGACAATATGAAAAAAATGCTTACAATTAAACAGAGAATTCTGAAACCAAGACTGAGGAGCTGGTTCATGAGTAGACAATAAAAATGCAACCAGATAATGTGAGAAAAAATTAGGCTACAATTTGGATACTTTAGAAGAAAGATCAACCAGAAAAAAACATCAAATAGATCCAAGATACCAGAAATTTCTCCAATTCCATAGGGATATTAAAAATAAAGATATTAAATTTATCACTTCAAAGTTGGAGTATTTTATTTTCTTACTGGGCTTTGAAGTATCATGGAGACTCTCTTCTTCTGTTCCATCATGTTAAAATCCTGGCGAAGATCAGGTGCCATATTCCTCTCTCTCAAATAATCCGGATTATTTTCATCAACTCGATCAAAATATCTCTCTTTATGAGGGGCTGTTGTTGGAGGTGGTGAAGTCACCACCCCCACACTAGAATCACCATTCATAGCACAGATTTACAGAACCTGTTAGGAAGGGGTAGAGAAAAGAAATAAATAAATCAAGCAAGGAAATAATTAAAACTTCATATGTGTTTCTTGTTTCAGAGTAACAGTTCAAATCCATAAAGAATTAGCATGGATTCCCAAACACAGAAACCATGCTTATGCAACTGCATAGCAATATTTTAGAGGAGAAAAAAATATTTTAAAATACAAGATTAGAAAAGCAAGCTAACATACACACAAAGTCAAATATGCTACATAAGTACATGCTACACTAAATGGGAACTCTTGTATTAGTTTTAACGACCTCCAGTTCTTTAAGCTGTCTACACCGCTTGTTTTTGAGAAGCACGAAAGTCCTTCAAACCTCTCACAGACAAAGAGAAGTTCAAGACATATGAGGTCTAAACTAACTCAGTTTGGGGTTTTTGTTTGGTTTTTTTTTTTACCTAAAAAGTTAAAGTAGGCATAATAAAAAGAACAGGGTGCAAATCAGAACTTAAATCGTTATATAAAATAGGATATCACACATGTTCACTAATATGAAGAATCAACCCCACCACAACACGCTCAGATTGTGAGCACATTTCTGGAAACAAACTCAGAAATACTGACTCTGTGACCCAAGGCGTGCTTTTCACAAACATATTTATTTTAGGTTCATTCAACAACGCGCACATCACTACACTAGCATGTGATTTCTGGAATCTGGAAAGCACACATACAAACACAACCCCCACCCACTGGCCAGGGTTCATTTCAGTTGTAATCAGCAACTGCACTTTCTGCTAGAGAGGCTGGAAACTCAGCTGGTATTGCTCATACACACATCCTTCTTTCACTCACAGGAATCCCTCTGAGTAACATTATCCCAGTTTTCTGGGCACAACGTTATAACCTTCATTCCAAAATCCTTTTTTAGAAGACTTTTTTAAGCCTTCCACTGACAAGCAACCAGCTCAATAATGCCACCCTCGCAACACCTTGAGACCCAAACCTCTGATTCCTGATCATCTGACATATCAAATTAAAAGCAAGCTTTTTCAGAAGAGATTTATTTTCTCTGCATATCATACATGATTAAACAACACAAACTGTACTTCGCTGAACTGTAACAAGAATATTTAACTCCTAATGGCTTGATAATTCAGCAAACTGCACGTATTTACATTATACACAAGGTTGAAATCCCTTGCCATTGTGACATTTAGCAACTTTACTAAGAATATTTGCTGAGAAAAGCTAGTAGATCTTTTCCTGGAGGTGGAAAAACAGATAAAGAGAATGAAGTAGCAAATCTAGCTCCCTGTCCCAGTAAGGAGAAACAGACTAATTTCAATAATACTGATTTAGATTTAGGGTTCACACAGTAAGGAGAATACTGATTTAAATAGTCAATTTAATTAGGCATCTTCAGTTTTGCAAGGATTAATACCATTAAAATCTGCTGATGTTATCAAGTGATTGCAATTTTTATTGCTATGTAGTATGAAACACTGTAGGTATCTTCATTTAAGTAACGATTAATCTTCTACGTGTTATAGCTACTAAATTTTTATATAAGTATATTCTTTTTCTACTTTTAGATTTTTCTTAGTGACTGGTCAAACTGTACTTGCTTGTGGATTTTGATTTTATTTGGTATTACGTGCATATTTATTAGCTGAAATCACCTCAGATGTGGACCCACACAGAAAAGGTAAGTTTAATGGAATTATTTTGAAAAGCAAATGATGTTAAAATCATCGCAGTGAAGAAAATTATCTACTTCATTACTTCAGAATTAGCAGATTTCATCCTCTTTCATTCTTACATTTGAAAATAAGTTCAAAACTCAACTGGCTTCTTATTTCAGAATGAACAAATTGCAGACCTGAGACAGTTGAACAAAACAAGCAAACTAAAAGTATTTTCCTTGACTCCGCAGAAGAGGATACTACTATGAAAATCTATGTTAGCACTTAAGACACTCAAGTTTTAGATGTTCAGTGATTACCACCCACTGAGTTGCTAAATAAACACACACAGACGCCTCTGCACTGTTTAAAATATTTCATTTTAAACCAATCAGTTTAGGCTTTAAAAGTCATGGTCTTAATTTTTTTTTCTTCTTCTTTAAAGTAAGCACATACATACATCTACTTTTTTAATTACTAGCTTTCCTCCACCCAGGAAGAAATATAGGCTATAGGGAGAATAAATAATGCTTTTATTTAAAAAGGAAA
>WHYT01016532.1:85555-110949 GCA_009806455.1 Tetrax tetrax
TGCATATCATACATGATTAAACAACACAAACTGTACTTCGCTGAACTGTAACAAGAATATTTAACTCCTAATGGCTTGATAATTCAGCAAACTGCACGTATTTACATTATACACAAGGTTGAAATCCCTTGCCATTGTGACATTTAGCAACTTTACTAAGAATATTTGCTGAGAAAAGCTAGTAGATCTTTTCCTGGAGGTGGAAAAATAAATAAAGAGAATGAAGTAGCAAATCTAGCTCCCTGTCCCAGTAAGGAGAAACAGACTAATTTCAATAATACTGATTTAGATTTAGGGTTCACACAGTAAGGACAATACTGATTTAAATAGTCAATTTAATTAGGCATCTTCAGGTTTGCAAGGATTAATACCATTAAAATCTGCTGATGTTATCAAGTGATTGCAATTTTTATTGCTATGTAGTAGGAAACATTGTAGGTATCTTCATTTAAGTAACGATTAATCTTCTACATGTTGTTATAACTACTAAATTTTTATATGAGTATATTCTTTTTCTACTTTTAGATTTTTCTTAGTGACTGGTCAAACTGTACTTGCTTGTGGATTTTGATTTTATTTGGTATATTTGATTTTATTTGGTATTTTTGATTTTATTTGGTATTTTTGATTTTATTTGGTATTTTTGATTTTATTTGGTATTTTTGATTTTATTTGGTATTTTTGATTTTATTTGGTATTTTTCAGGCTGAGAGAGTTGGGGCTGTTCAGCCTGGAGAAGAGGAGGCTCCGGGGAGACCTGATAGTGGTCTTCCAGTGCCTCAAGGGGGCTTACAGGAAAGATGGGGAGAGGCTGTTCAGTAGGGCCTGTTGTGATAGGACAAGGGGTAATGGGTTTAAATTAGAAGGAGGTGGGTTTAGATTAGATATTAGAAAAATTTTTTTTACAATGAGAGTTGTAGGGCACTGGAGCAGGTTGCCCAGAGAGGTGGTGGACGCCCCATCCCTGGAAACGTTCAAGGCCAGGCTGGATGGGGCTCTGAGCAACCTGATCTAGTCAGGGAGGTCCCTGCTTCTTGCAGGGGGGTTGGACTAGATGACCTTTGAAGGTCCCTTCCAACTCTAACCATTCTATGATTCTATGATTCACGTGCATATTTATTAGCTGAAGTCACCTCAGATGTGGACCCACACAGAAAAGGTAAGTTTAATGGAATTATTCTGAAAAGCAAATGATGTTAAAATCATCGCAGTGAAGAAAATTATCTACTTCATTACTTCAGAATTAGCAGATTTCATCCTCTTTCATTCTTACATTTGAAAATAAGTTCAAAACTCAACTGGCTTCTTATTTCAGAATGAACAAATTGCAGACCTGAGACAGTTGAACAAAACAAGCAAACTAAAAGTATTTTCCTTGACTCCGCAGAAGAGGATACTACTATGAAAATCTATGTTAGCACTTAAGACACTCAAGTTTTAGATGCTCAGTGATTACCACCCACTGAGTTGCTAAATAAACACACACAGACACCTCTGCACTGTTTAAAATATTTCATTTTAAACCAATCAGTTTAGGCTTTAAAAGTCATGGTCTTAATTTTTTTTCTTCTTCTTTAAAGTAAGCACATACATACATCTACTTTTTTAATTACTAGCTTTCCTCCACCCAGGAAGAAATATAGGCTATAGGGAGAATAAATAATGCTTTTATTTAAAAAGGAAAAACATTTTAAGCCCATAAATAAAGACAGACTCAAGTAGCTCACAATTTATATTGCATTCTGTTGAGTACAGACCCAAATGTGTATTTACTTCAGCGCAAAGCATGGAAGATGTATCAAGTTCACGCTTACCACCACCACCAGCAGAGAACAATGGCCAGCCCCTGCCTGCTGAAGCACTCAGCTTCCAGAAGATGTTTAAGTATAATGCGTCTTGTGTATATGTGCATGTGCAGTCTTACTTAAAAAAGCACGTATACATATCTGCAAACATAATTTTGCATTTATTTACAGTAATTCCACTGTATTTTCAGAGTACCAAAAGCCATTTCCAAATGAATTATGTATATAATTACTTCTCTTCACTGTTTCTTACTCACACTGGAAAGAAGTTGGTCCCTAAGAGCCTGCACAGGCAATGTTACAATGGGACACAGTGTCTTGCCTACGTTGTATTACTCCTTTCACCCACGTATAAGATGGCATTGAAGAAGGTCCTGGGAAGCTATTACTGCTTCACCACTATGTAGTGGCAACAACTGAACAGGAAATTCAACATTTAACATTAAGTGATCATTTTATATTTAAGCTTAAAGTAGTTTCATAGCTCAGTTTTGTAGCTGCCCAAAATTCACGGCATGTCCTCCCTGCCAAGGTCTAGTAATTAACTGTTTAATGTAGCCATAATAGTAATAGGGCTTTTTTAAATGGCTGTCAGCTACTGATGATAAGAGTATTTATTTTTGAATTAGAAACAGATGTGTTTGACAACATTTTGCACAAGCCATTAAAATTTATTTAAGAGTTTCCTCAGAAGACCCTTTGGGAGTAAGGCATGATGAACTCTCCAGCAAGAGCTTCAGTAAGAGGAATACCGACAGATAAATAAAAGGAATTCCAACAGTTAAGCTGACTATGCACTGGGGAATGGCAATGGTTCTATAAACTGGGAAGTCACACCAAGATCACAACAGGCTGTCCAGACAGTAAAAAAAAAAAAAGAAAAAGTTAAGATCCTCTTCACATCCACAGCTCTTCAGCAGAGAGAGTTCTTTTCTGATGTAGTGTACTACAGCCCCCAAGATAAGCTGTAATGTCAAAGGACTTTTTGCCATGATAAGTGCTTTTATGTGAAAGTCTGTACTAACACAACCGTGTCAGAAAAAGCCACACCCTTAACTGAAAAAGCCGTGGCGGGAAAACATAAGCACATAAAAGCCCTTCTCTCTGAAGCAGCTGTTTTCAAATACAGAGCCAGTTAGACGCAACAGCATATATTACCAGGGGAGAAACAAAATCATAAAGTCCAAATCACTCCTTATAGTAACTGAAGCAATTAGATCCATTCTTTTAATATGTATGTACATATAAACACTAGAAATTTCATAAACCACCACATCAAATGACAGCCACCAAATTGATAGCATATTCTATTTATTACAGGGCACGGGTATGCAAGTATTTAATGAGGTTTTTTGGGTCAGGAAAACAGCTTTATAAAATTTATAGCACGTTTACAAATACTGAGCATTGCTTACAAAAACATTTGAAATTAGTATTAATATTTTGGGTTACTTTTATCTTTCAAAATCCCTTTCTTCCCTTATCCTCTAACCCAAGAGAGTTTTGGCACAGGATTCACCTAAGAGGAAGTGTTACTGAGTTCATCTTTAACAAAAGAACAAAGCTTTACAACAGGTATGCTATAAAATTGTTCATATTAACACTCAGAAAGAAGAAAAAAAAAAAAATCTCAATTTTTAAACATTTTGCATTCCTCAGTATTCTATCTGGAGAGTTACATAATGCACATATTAAATAAATTTAAACATGTAAGACAGTGAATAATACCAAATAAGAATCTACAATAACTTAAGGGCACATTAAAAAACCAAACCCTCAAACCTAAAAAAAATTATATAAAATAATTTAAAAACACCAACATTGTATTTGGGCTGAGATCTCATTGCAGTTAACACACAGATTCAATATTTGTGGGAACCTTGAAAAAAATTCAGATGTCCCACATGTGTATTAGCAGGGACTAGCTAACTACATTTCTTAGAGAAAATGAATTTTTGTAACCACTTAAAGGTTGGTTTCATTTTGTTTTGTAATACCTTGTAATGGGTTATATTTTGCTCCTCCATACCCAGGAATTTGTTTTTACAAAGGGTGCAGTCGATGGGATTTGACCTAACCAAAAGGCTCACTGCCACCAAAGGACTGAGCACTTCTCTTCCCACCAATGCAGCTTTCAGTCTGCTGAGGCCAATTCAGAATAAAAATACACTCTGAGAAGCAGGAAGCACGTTGTGTCATGAAGACAACGGAACCGACAAGACTTCTAAAAAATTTAAAATACACTGCCAACTCTAAGACAACATATGCAAAAAACACCCCTCCTACAGGGTTTTTTATTTTACATTTAAGAGAAGATCTGATCAAAACCTTACAAAATCAAGTCATTTTAGAGAGGGAAAGAAAACCAAACTCAAAACCAAAACCCTGCCCTCTTCCTGATAGCTTACAGCTTCTCTGTACAAAATAACAGGCAAGCAAAACATCTGTATGGGATCTTGTGTCAAATTTGCAAATTAAATGAGCAGCACACTTCTCAACTGTCAACACAATCCCAGTCACTAGTAACAAGACTGAGGTTTCCCATTTCCAGAACGTATAGCTTCTCAGACCTGTTTTGACAATGATATAGTAAATTACTTTGTATCCAATTTTTTTTCTGACAGTTGTTTCAACAAGTTATCCCCTCTCACACCAGAACTATGCCACTAAGGCTAACAGAGATGAAAAGACATTTGACAATAAGTTACTGCGGAAGGGACAAAAGGGTAGCAAAACAAATTAAACTAAAATAACTTGTTTTCTTTACTGTTGTGCAAACAGCAATCTGGAGGAGAAAGTTACCTGGAAGTCTCATGTAAGTGACAAGTCAAGCAGTGTGCTGGCTGAGGGAGGGAGCTCTATTTTGGATGCAAACAGAAAAAGACAGGGAAAGAACAGAGAAAAGACAGTAATTTTATGGCCCAGGAAGGAGAGGCAGGGGGACTGTGGAAAGCTATAGAGCTGAAATTACTGCACAGGGAACTCCTGAGGCTACAGCAGGCAGCAGGGAGGAAGGGAAAGGGCTGGGCAGCACCAGGGTGGTGCAGCACTGCGGGCAGCAAGAAACCCAAGAGGTAAATGAGCCACTGCGAACAGACTGAGCTCACGTGAAAACTGAGTTGGCAGGGAGATGGTGAGGAAGCAGAACATTTATCTACAGAAAAGAAGGTTTCATTGCCACTTGGTATCTACAAAAAAACCCGTTTATAAATTTACACTGTTACCACTTCGCTCAATAGTCTGATACTTTCTCTATTTTTTCCAGTTTTCCTTTCCTTTAAAATAACATTTGCCAAACTTGCCCCTCAAAAAAAATTAACAAAACTTTGTAATAGGAAATTATTTATGATTTGTACTAAAATGTCCATCATTTTCAGTGAAAACATTTGGCACCAGTGACAGTGGATTTATTCTTGCCGTTTCAAATGTTTCCTACTGGACTTTTAAAAGGAAAAGCTGGCACTATCTTCGGAAGTCTAAGAACAAAGAAAGTAAATCATGACTGTACTACTTACTAGGCAACATATTTAGCATCACAAACAATTATATTCTTTTTAAGTAAATGTTCCTAGCTTAGGCATCTTCAAAATTTCCTCTGCTCCTTGTTTTCAAACAGGAAGAGACTATTTCACAAACAAGAACAGTTATTTATCTTGTACTGAATGCAGGCACTATCATCTGCCTTATTAATAGAGATGCTGCGAGTTAAATACTGCATTCTAAAAAGTCAGAGCAAGTCACAAAAACTTACTGGGAACGCATCTACTTTGCCAGCAACTATTTCCTATTTTCATTTTCTCCTAAACACCAAAATCAGAACCCTAGAACAGTGGGCTGTGAGTGAGCACAAAGTTACATTATAGACCTGGCAAAAATTCATTTGGACAAACTTGAGGCCTCAAACCACACAAAACAGTGAATACTTATAACAGTTTTTAAAACACATTTACTTGTCTACTGAAGGTTATCAACATTTCTTATCATAGTATTTCCAATACTTACATTAAAAAAACCCTCTTAAATGGTTAAGAACAAAGAATAAAGCTAGAAACCTGCTTCAAATTAGATCTAAAATTCTAAAATACTTACAAAGGGCAAGAATCCATGTAACAGAACTGTCAAAAAAGCAGGTGTTGTAGGCCTTTTATCAAAAAAACCAAACCCCCCATAAACCAACACCCTCATCTCCCCCCCCCAAAAAATGAACCAAAAAAACCAGCTTGGAAATTATGTATCGTAAGAAATAAAACTTCAATAAGTACTTCTGGTAACCTGCTAATAATCAGGTCTTCTCGGCTGTGGTATTAAGAGATCACTGAAGGAACTCCAGGTAAAGCACAGCAATAGCTACACCAGACTGTAAAACAATGTAACTTGTCCAGCTTTACCAAAGCCAAATGAAGCAGGGGACTGGGAAAAGCCAGCATGGATTTACCAAAGGCAAATAATGCCAGACTAACTGGATCACCTTCTACAACAAAGCAACATTTTCTGTCAACTTGGAGAAAGCAGTGGATATCGTTTAGGTGGACTTCAGCAAAACATTTGACTCTTTCCCACAGTCTTCTCCTGGACAATCTGGCAAGATAAAGACTGGATGGGTGGTCTGCGAGTTAGGCAGGAATAGAACGGTTTGGGTTGGAAGGGAACTTTAAAGGTCATCCAGTCGAACCCCCCTGCAGTAAGCAGGCACACCTTCAACCAGATAAGGTTGCTCACAGCTCCATCCAACCTGGCCTTGAATATCTCCAGGGATGGTACATCCATCATCTCTCTGGGCAACCTGTTCCAGTGCTTCATCACCCTCATTGCAAAAAAATTCTTCTGTATGTCCAGTCTAAATCTACCCTCTTAGTTTAAAACCATTAACCCTTGTCCTATCACAACAGGTGCTGCTAAAAAGTTTGTCCCCATCTTTCTTATAAGCCCCCTTTAAGTACCGAAAGGCTGCAATAAGGTCTCCCCAGAGCCTTCTCCAGGCTGAACAGCCCCAACTCTCTCAGCCTGTCCTCACAGGAGAGGTGCTCCAGCCCTCTGATCACTTTTGTGGCCCTCCTCTCAATCCACTCCAAGAGGTCCATGTCTTCCCTGTGCTGAGGGCTCCAGAGCTGGATGCAGTGCTCCAGGTGGGGTCTCACCAGAGCAGAGCAGAAGGGCAGAATCACCTTCCTTGACCTGATGGCCAAGCTTCTTTTGATGCAGCCCAGGATACCGTTGGCTTTCTGTGCACATTTACAGCTCATGTCCAGCTTTTCATCCATCAGCATCCCTAAGTCTTTCTTGGCAGGGCTGCACTCAATCCCTTCATCCCCCAGCCTGTACGGATACCAGGGGTTGCCGCAGCCCAGGTGCAGGACCTTGCACTTGGTCTTATTGAACCTCATGAGTTTTGCATAGGCTCACTTCTCAAGTTTGTCCAGGTCCCTCTGGATGGCATCCCATCCCTCAGGCATACTGATCACACCACCCAGCTTGGTGTCATCTGCAAACTTCTTGAGGGTGCACTTGATCCCACTGTCTATGTCACTGATGAAGATGTTAAACAGTACTGGTCCCAGTACAGACCCTTGAGGGACACCACCTGTCACTGATCTCCATCTGGACAACAAGTCGTTGACCACTACTCTCTGGATACGATCATCCAACCAATTCCTCATCCACCAAACAGTCCACCCATCTAATCCATATCTTTCCAATTTAGAGACAAGGATGTTGCGGGGAACTGTGTCAAAGACCTTACAGAAGTCCAGGTAGATGACACCCGTAGCTCTTCCCTTGTCTACTGATATAGTCACTCCACCATAGGAGGCCACTAGGTTGGTCAGGCAAGACTTGCCCTTGCTGAAGCCACACTGGCTGTCTCGAACCACCTCCCTGCCCTCCATCTGCCTCAGCATAGCTTCTAGGAGGATCTGTTCCATGATCTTCCCAGGCACAAAGGTGAGGCTGACAGGTAAGCAATTTCCAGGTTCCTCCTTTTTATCCTTTCTAAAAAATGGATGCAATGTTTCCCTTTTTCTTTCACCTAACTGCCATGACTTTTCAAATATCATGGAGAGTGGCTTGGCAACTACTTCAGCCAATTCCTTCAGGATTTTGGGATGGACCTTGTCAGGTTCCATAGACTTATGTATATTCAGGTTCCTCAGGTGGTCACAAATCTGATCTTCTCTTACAGTCGGAGGGAGTTGGCTCCCTCAGTCCCCATCTTGTGGCTCACCCACTCCAGAGGTGTTGGCAGAGAGGTTACCAGTGAAGACTGAGGTAAAAAAGTTGTTGAGTACCTCAGCCTTCTCCTCATCTGTTGTTATCACTTCACCAGTCTTGCTCATCAGGGGGTATACTTTTTTGACTTTCCTCCTTCCTTAATAAAGGATTTAAAAGACCAAGAGTATCAAACTTCTAGAAACTGTAATCATTCACCTCCCCTTCCTGACCTGGAAAAGCATTGTATCCCAGAGATCAGATTCTGGAGGAAGCTGGGAATGACACACAAGGAGGAACAGGGCAGCACACTGCCTTCTCTCAGCACCTGGCACTGCCCTCACAGCTGCAGCCTATGCTCACCATTGGTACCATTTTTTAAGTTAAACTCTCTAATTTAATTTATTAATTTATGTTAGAAAGATCAAATTTCCAAAAAAAACAGCTCATTCCAAGCTAAATAAAAATGGGAAGAAATTCCAATCTAAAAATGGGACTAGGAATAAGATTAAAAAGAGAATGACTCTTGAAACTGCTAACTTTTATGTTCCTGGTTTCTTCCCAGTCCTAGCCTTTTAAGTTCTCTTTGCCTCTTTAGATCATTTCCTTTGCCAATTTTCCTGCTAACAGGACTAACAACAGAACAGCCATTTCTAACCTCCAAGAATCTGCTAAAGACTAACAGTTTCAAACCAACTTCCTAACATCAAAATCACCTGGCTTTCACTTCTTTGACTCAGTAACTTGATCTGCTTGTTCCATGCACTTCTCATACAGCATTTCTGGAAATGTTCAGTGCATAAATTAACGAAAGATTAAGGACAGTGATAGCAGAAATTGTAATATAAGATATGAGCAGTGTGACATAACAGAAAGAAGTTCTCTACATAAGTATCTTAAACCACAGACACCTTAGACTTTCCTTCTGAAACCTTAAGTGTATCAGAATATTTGCATGCAAATGAGAAAATAGGAATTTCACCACTGTCTTTTGCATTCCTCCAGGCAACGTGAAAGCATGAATTCCGCAAAGTATCATACATTGTTTCACTGCCTCTTACCAGAGAAGCACCGATGGTCACAGGTGGTAATGACAGTGGAGATACTTTTCCTTTTCAATACTTGGGTGTCTATTAGCCCCAAAAGTAACTCTTTATAGTTCAGTGAAAAACATGGGTTTCAGTGTTATAGTTCAGAGCAGTATCATGATTTTCAGATAAATTTATTTTATGAAGTTGCTCCAACACAGATTGAAACTGAATTTGCTTCATGTTGAACCTGGACTTACAGAGCCTGTAATTACACTGACAAATAAAAACCTGTCAAATACCACAGAAGATCATTTGTTTGCAATTTTATTTCAGAAAACTGAATTCTAATTCAAATAAGCTTCTCAAGTAAAAACCACAGAGAATTATATAACTAATAGTGTAATATCACACACCTCAGTTTAACACAGCTAATACAAAGGAGTACAACTGCCAGAATTACTCAGTGCTGAAAAGGCAAGATTAGAAACGAATTCAGGAGCTGTGATAGTTTACTATGTAGGAGTTGCAAAGATTTTGCTGTGGCCAGGTGGTCTACTGTAAGCGTAAAATAAAACAAATAACATCAAGCAGAAAAATTATCTTCCTTAACTTTGAAAAAAAACCCCGCTACTAGAATATTATTTCTGGTTCTCATGTACACACTTCAAAAAGACATGAAATATCAGAGTTCAAGGAAGAGCTACAAAAAGGATTCAGAAATTACACCAACTTCTAGAAATTAGTTGCTTGACCTATTCAGTTAACCAGGAAGGTTAACTGGTGATAAAGGTGACAGGGCTTCAGTCTTGCTAACAGAAGTATGGAGAGATTTAAGACTTGGGAGTGAGTATCAGACACATTTGTCCTTGAATAGAGATGTAAGTTTCCTAATCATATACACACAATACTGAGTCAACAACTTTGCTTCGAAAATCTTTATAAAACACAAGTTTTAATTCTGCTTCCAGAATATCTTCTACTATCTGTCTGCACTGAGATCAGTCCTGCCCGCTTCCGAAATCTACAAACCTGTCCTTCCTTCTTAGGCTTTGGGAAAAATAAGTTCCCACACATACAATATGCTCATGTTCTTTGCAGCTTCCAAAGCACTTCTAGTATTCTAGCACTTTCGTTTTTTTTTTTTTAAATAGCACCTTCTTCTGCTGGTATCTGGGTGACAGTTGGAAAACGAATGTCAGACAGAAGGCACAAGTACTCACAGACAGTACCAAAAATCCTCCTTAATCCTTCTCCTGAGCTCAGGTTAAACCGATCACACTTGCAATTACAACAAATTTTCCCTCAGATCAGGTAGGATATCTCTTACCATTCTTTAATGATCTTCCACAGCACAAAGTGCAAATCTCCTACTTGAATAATTCAGGCATACCTTAGCTGAGAAATTCCAGTGACAAAAACTACATACATTGCCAAATACTTTAGCGCATTTCACCAGCTTCTTCAATGCATTCAGCAGTTTAGTCCTGTGAAACTGAATTGCTTAAGTTTTTTTGTCTGGTTCGTTTGGGTTTTTTTTTTGTTTATTTGTTTCTTTTTAAAGTGAAATTTAACAGCCTGTAGAATAAAAAGGGTTGCACTAGAGACATGGTCTTTCTATGTCTTATTGACAAAACCATAAAATTTGTTGAACAGAAGACACTGGTGACAAGTATTTTTTCCAGCCTGCTTTATTGCTACATCAAATTTCATCACTGATGTCACACACACTCAGCTACACAGGCCAGTCGGTACTATGCAAGAAAGAGTCAAGTCACTAATCTTCATTTGCATCCTCTAATTATGCAGAAAGCATCTGAGGCTAAGGCAATGCAAAATTCAAAGATTTCCTCACTATTACTATTCATGGATGGTACCAGTACCAGAAAACTAATGCACATTTATTTTTGCCATCAGGGTCATGAGTACATACAAATAAAGAGGTTTAACCCAAATACTGCTTATTTTTAGGTTTCTGTGAACCCACATGCACTTCCCAAGCCTCATGCCAAACATGCTAATAAGCCAGCGCCCTCGGATTTTTCATCACAGGTCAAATCAGAGCACCGGCTTTTCAAGGGCAGGGCCTCAGTTTTATCCAATGTGTATTTAGAAAGCTTGTGAGAAACTGATCAGCATGTCTGACTCAAAAATGAACACTGGCCTCAAACTGAAGTTATAAAATCTGTTAGACTTCGAATTCCAACACCAGGTTTGTTGAAAACACAAGTGCACACATCAGTTTCTCAAAGAAAGAGAGTCAAAACTGACCAAAGCAAAATTAGAGGTTTAATTTGCCAATGTAATAAAGCAGGCAAGAAGATTTCCATAGTTTTCACCTACACACATTTGAAATCAGGTTTTCCTAGGAAACAACACACTTAAAGCCATCAAAGTCCACAAATTGCTTAGCAGTACTCCACACAGTCCCCCGGAAGGAAAGCCATCTGCATACATAGAGGTGGCACTTAGCTGAGAAGAGTCTGCTGCTGCTTCAGAATGCCAAGTTCAGGGAGATGCGCAGTGGTTGCACCAGTGGCTTTAGACAGAAATGAAATGTAGGGCAGGACCTACGATAAAGGACGAGGTTTTACCACTGTCCATTGTAAACTTGAGGATGCTTTTGACACAGCAGGTCAAGAGCAAGAGTGCGCAGTACAGGCTCTTCCACAGAGCAGTGGAGAGGCTGTAGTGCTGCATGAGAACTGTGGAGTTCATAAGCAGCTTTACCAGAAGGCAGAAGATTTCAGAGCTCAATTGAATGCAGGACACAGTATGAGTTGCCAGTTGTCTAAATGAAAGTGACATACATGCTCTACGTGCAAAGACAATAAGAAAGAGTAGCTTTCTTCTTCCCTCCACTTTTGACATCAAGGTTTTGCAAAAGATACAAAATGAGCATATGCATTTCCTATAAGGTATTATAAATAATATTTTCTGATGATGCTACCTATCCAGTCCTACCCTTCTTTTCCAAAATAAAGGAGAGCGGGCATTCTATAATTACACATTAAAATCTCTCTTTATTAAAATGTTTGTTAGGGTTGTCAAAAAGTTTATACCAGATCAGTGTCCATGAAAAAAACAACAAAAATACTCCACTTGCATACCCAATGCTATCATAGATATAAAAACCCTAAAAAAACTTATGTTTAAAATTTAAATTTATAATTTAAATTATCTTCAATGTTCACCACTGCTGAAGCCACTGAGAACCTATGCTTTCAAAAAGTGCTGTGAATAACAAGAGTTCCTACAAATGGCAGACTAAATCAAAACTCATTTTTGAACAGAAATATAGATACTTTCCTGATTTAAAAATGCAAGAAATCTCAGTAACTGTGTGTTGGTTTTGTTTAGTGAGGTGGGCCACAGTGGCAGCTTCTGTAAGATGCTGCTAGAAGACGTTTCCCCTTTGTCCGGTGGACTCAGCCAGGCATAGGGCAGACCCGCTGCTGGCCAGGGCTGAGCCAAATGGTGACAGAATGTTCCCTGATAATGTCTCTGTGATAAGGTATTTAAGAAGGGAAAAATGTAAAGAAAAAAAAAAAAGAAAGAAAGAAAGAAAGAAGAAGCTGAAGCAGGGGGCAGAGAGGGGGAGGCGCGAGCCTTATGGGCCTTGCAGCCCCCACCCTCTGGCCTCTCGCGGGGCAGCCAGCGGGGCCCAACTTGGCCCGGCCCAGCTGCAAGGAGTGGAGAGGAGACGAGATGTGAAGCGAACCTGAGAGGCATCTGCCTGCCGACTGTGAAGAACTTGTGAGAGGAGCAGCTGCAGATGCCCAGGTCAGTGAAGAAGGAGAAGGAGGAGTAATGCTGCTCGGTGAGGCAGGCTGTGCCCCTGCAGCCCATGCAGGCCCACGGAGGAGCAGAGATCCACCTGCAGCCCGTGGAGGACCCCATGCCAGGGCAGGCGGAGGAACGTGAGGAGTTCCTCCCCCGAGGAGGAAAGAGCAGTGTAAAGCAACAAGTGACGAACTGACCGTAACCCCCATTCTCTATTCCCTCTCTGTGCCGCTTGGGCAGGGAAGGAGGTAGAGATAATTTAAATGAAGTTAAGCCTGGGAAGAGGGAGGGGTGGGGAGAAGTTGTTTTTGTTCTCTTCCTCATTCTTCTGCTTTGGTTTTACAACTAATAATAATAAAGAAATAGTTTTCCCCAAGTCTACTCTGTTTTGCTCATAATGGTAAACGAAATGATCTCTCCCTGTCCTTATCTCCAACCTCAAGCCTTTTTGTTATATTATCTCTCCTCCATTCCCTCAGAGGGAGTGAGTGAGAGACTGCATAGCTTGGTCCCAAGCAGGGCTAAACTATGACAAACTAAGTATTCACATCTAAAATATTAGTATTATGATGCATAAAGGTTCAACTGAAATGCAGCAGTGCACAGGCGAAGTGGCCTCATTTTGGCTAGGATCCAGTTATTTTCATGTAGACTGAATAGCGAGGGATGAGATTTCTCAAACATGTTGGCAATGAACAGAACAATGTCGTTTAACTCTTTGAACTATTCTGAAAAAATAACTTCTTCCAGAATAGTTGGCTGACATTTTATATCTTTTCTTAGTTACAAGGGAGAGAAAAGTAGAGAGACTTCTTCCCTCAGTTACACAGAGACCAAAAACACTGCCCTAGACTTGTTACAGCTAGGATTTCACTTTATGCAAGCAGAAGAGCTATTTTATGGATTTGGTTGTTGTTAGGTTTTTTTAAAGTTAATACAACTTAAACTCTGAAAACATCTCATCCTTGAATGAAGAATCTGTTGACTTACTCATTTGGGTACTGCCCTATGGAACATAAGACTTCCTTGGATAAATCCTTAAACTGATCAGATACAACAAAAGAAAGATCAAGTCATTTCAGTTTTAAACATAATTACATTGGTAATGTTAGAGCAAATTTAAATGCACTGTATCCCAAGAGTTCAAGTCAGCCACAGAAATTATGACAGACTGTAAAGAACAACTCCATACTTTACAGTCTGAGTATAAGTAACAATGAAGGCACTGCTTCTCCGTCTCACCTCTAGTATGGAAAAGACCATACCCAGAGAAAAAAAATTTCCACTTACTATTACTGTTCATCAGGAGGCTGAAACTAAGGGAGAAGGAAAAGATTCCATAAGATTTTTAACCGCAAGACACCTAAATGCAGAGACTAGACTTATTGGGTTAAATAAGTAAACAGACTTTTTTTTTTTTAAAAAAGGAAGTCTACTAAGAAACTGAAATTCTAAAAATCAGCACATGAATTATCAGATGCTGCTTTACAGTTTATTCTGATTGTGTAAACAGACCTTAGGGAATTATAAGAATTCTGCAAAAACAACTGCAAAAATAAAAATAATGTAGTTCAACTTCTTCATTCATCAAAAATTATTAAATCTTAATAACAGCTCTTACTTAAGCTCTTATACATCCTGATTTGGAGACAAGACATCCTTACTGAAGCAAGGGCAAACTAACAGTGCATATCAGTTCTGCTTTCCAGGCCTAAATAAAGTATCGGTATGTTCCTTACATATTACAATTATGAATAGTGTCACTAATGTTAGATTTTACTAAATGGTATCTAGTTTTCTTCTGCTAAGACATCTCATTGTGTTGTTCTAAGCTCCTGCTCCGACGTACACAGCCTTGAAAAAAAAAAAAAACAAAAAACAAAAAAAAAACCAAAAAACAAACAAAACACTAACTTGCCTATCCATCAACAGTGATGATTAGTTTTCAGGGAATTTGACATACACACTCCCGCCCCCTTGTTTTTTGTTTTTTTTAGGAGCTTATACTTCACAATGCAATTTTTATCTCAATCAAAGGTACACTAAAACTGTCTTTTGTTTACACAATATTCAATTTTTGAAATGCATTTGTTAGGCAATGACATAATAAATCTTAGAGTATGCTCTGGCAGAATTTATTGCTACTCAATATTATGTAATTAAACCCAATAATAAAATTCAAGAATTATGTTAATTTCTTTATGCTTTTCGGGAAACTTTAACAAAGTTATAAGCAATTAGTGCAGTTGCTCCAAAAGATTATGAAATCACAAACAGAAGGCTGAAGAGGCTAAGTAACAGAGTGTGCCACCAGTGGGCAACAGAGTCAGGAGGTTAACTTACTGTGTCTTGATGAATTTGTGATTAATATACCTATAACTTTGGAAATGCTACAGCAAATGCCCTACAACAAAAAACCTTGCATTACTAAGAAACTGGCTGGTTGAGATTCTTGAGATAGAACTAATCTAAATACTCATAACTAGATGCACAAATTCAGCCATTATTTTCTTGCAGAGAATCCAAGTAACTCATAAATTGCTACGGTGATTAGAGAGTGTGCGGGCATTACGGTGGAACCACCAAGTTTGATACTTAAGCTAGAAAAGTGAATCAAAGTACATAAACGAGGTAGACGCTAATACAAAGATTCAAGATTGCGGATTTCAAGTAGGTTTGAATGAGGCAGACAAAGGCAGTAGAGATGTTCAATTTTTCATGAATTTCTCATTTACGTTCACCTGAGGCTTTTCTAGGTGGCATCCCCCAGGTTTTTTATAGCACTTCTCAGTTTAGATGGGGGAGGGAGGGAAGGACAGAAAAAATTAAAATTTATCTCTGGATAAATGATGAGACTAATTAAGTCCCTTGACACAGTAGAAAGAGACAGAATTTTTAAAGCCTGTATACAGGAAGAAACAAATATATTTGGAGAACTCAAGCCTAAGTATCAATTTCTATGCAAGCCTTCCATGTGAGGTTTTATACTGCACCTGCACATGACAACAGCTTTGAAATGTGAGCCTCACACATATAACGTCATCCTATTTCCAAACTAGACAGCTAACAGTCAGGCTTACTCAAATTCAAAAAACTCCTTTACATGGTGGTTAATCACACATTTTTGTAAGTTCTTCAGGTGGATGAAAAATTTTAGGAAGACTAAGTTTATAACACTCTTCATGTACCCTACACTGAAAATTTCTGAACAGTGTTTAAAATACATGCCCTATATAAAGGTTGTTAACACTACCTTCACAGAAGTCTTAGAAGTGACAGTAAGACAAAGTTCATCCCATTGTAGTTCCGAAATCCGAGAGCATTATCTTTTCTGTCTCTCAGAATGCTTTTGACAACTTTATGTGTCTTTAATCTGTAGATTAAACTATGGATAAAAGTCTTATTAGAACTAATTTTCCTGAATTAGGTTGTTGTTCGTTCCATGTTAGGAAATAGTATTGCAAGAAACCGCCCCATGAACTCTGTTTTAGGAGCAACTAATTCCTGTTTTTCTTCTTCCCAGGGGAGTGTGAACGCGCTCCCTATCCCAAAATTATGCAGTGATATTTCCTACTTCTGAGTAAACCTCAAGGGTCAAGCACACCCACACTGCAACAGATGAAATACCAAGAGAAAAATCATCTTCCTGATCATGCTGTCTCCCTTGTCAGGCAAGTATTACACAACTGAATATAGCTGTATAAATTAACATTATGCAAGCCCAGGACTTATCTTCTAGCAGAGATTCTCATTGTTTCCACCTGGCAGTGGCAAAAAGATAGCATTAACTTTGCCGTAGGGGGATTCAGAATTATATTTGGAGAGAACTGCAGTACTCCAGCTTCTCCAGCCACTGTAAATCATGTGAACACAAGTGTTTAATGGCTATTTGAGTAAGTTTCAGAATCAAATACAATTGTCTACAACAGCCCAGACTTCAACAGTTCAGGAACCAAGGCCAGTCTCACACTTTCTGCTAGGCATATTTCTTCATTTCTTAACTAGGACCATTGTAGTCTCCAAACAGTTACATTATTTAACTGAAGATTCAACAGAATAAACGAGAACGTAGAAAACACAGAAGGATGTGCACAAACCATGGCATAGAGATTCTGTTTGCACTGCTTGACAGCAAGCACTAACCCAAGCCTGACACTTGCTTGATTACCAGAATGGCTGTAGAGCCTCGCACACCACAATCCAGTTAATTAAACAGAAGAACTCGTGCTCTGCTCTGCTGTTACAGAGCAGGCCCATTCATAAAGGCTGCCTTCACTGAAGAGGCCAAGCTGGCTGCATTGACATTTTATGTCTGGTACCAGCCATCCAGTCTGAGAACGTAGGAGAAAAACATCAGCTTGCTCCCCTGCTCTTCCACATCTACCACTTTGCAAAAACTAGTCCCAAGCACACAAGTCCTCTCTTGTTCAGCCTCAAACATTAGGTGCACACCAAAGAATCCAAAGGCCGCAATACTTTTGCATGGTTAGAATGTTTTACAAAACTGAACCAAAACCATTATTAAAACAAAACAAAAACAGACCTGAAATCATGCTTCTGGGCATTCTGCACTTGCTGAATTCAAGTTCCAATGCACAATATAAAAGGCTCCTGTTCTATGCACCCCCATGCTTCCAGATTAAACCGAACACTATCCATCCATAAAGACTAATATCTTTAGGCAAGAATTATTTCAGTTCACAAATATTTGAAGATTAACAGTAAAAAAAAAAAAAAAGTTTTACACATCTGCCTTATTATTGGTTGTCTAGAACCAACTCCACTGACTATCATATTGTCTTTATGATTGATTTTTACTCGGATTCCTATCCAGGCGACTCCTCTTCTATTCATGGACAAAATGTCCTCCCATCCTTCAATATTGCCACTGCCAATCGCTAGAAAACAGTACACCTGCATATGTCTGCCTCGCAGTAACCAGAGACCTTTCCCCATTGTGTTCTAAAAAAAAAAAAAAAAAAAAAAAAAAAAAAAAAAAATCACACCTAGCCAGTGTTGGGTTTATAATCCCAGAAACATAAATTTCAGTTAAAACAGTGAACATTATGGATTCATAGTTGTGTCAAATTAGTTGGAGTCAGACAAGGATCCCGAACAATACACACAGCACTCTCAAAGTACTTCCCTTCCTGACTCAAACTGCAAAACGAACTCTTTCTAGAAACCCCACTGCTGCTATTTTATTGCTGAAATACGTATGTACAGTTCTTTCAAGTTCATTGAAAGGCTACTGGCATCAGAAATTGCAAAACACAGTGACATGCACACAGTATTCAAAGCCAGAATTCTAAACCCGTCTTTTACAGCAATTTCCCAAACAGCATGCAGTGGGACACACGCCAGCAGTTTCTGCCCATGTGAAGTCCAACTGATCTCAACAAAACCTCAGAAGCTGGTAAGTAGCTCTTCAAGGAGATGGGCAAAACAACTGAGATATGAAAACAATAATCACTTCCCTTGGAGCTGTATTGTGATATTTGTTTTTACAACACTATTATTTAATATGTAGAAACATCTACTCTTTAAGTGTTTGTTTTCATATTTTTCAAGTATATCATGCTTTCTCAAGAGCACAGTATTATTTTCAAACTCTTCGTTGACAGTTATTCCCACATTGTGCTTGCTACACTGCTGAGCCTACACAACTGTTCATGCGGTCACGCTGCGAGCTGGATAACAGACTTGGGTTGGTAATTTGTACAGAAGCCCCCCCATCCAAACCTGCAACCAGATCTGTTCAACAGAAGCTCCAGTCCTTAGTGAACGTCAATGGGATCTAACATGTCCACGCGCTTAAACACACTATGCCACAAGCAATTCCCACTTTGTTGGCGTTGGTTAGCAACAAAGCATCCAATGAGGCTCATGAAATCCAACAGAAATCCTACCAAAAGGTATTCTATTGGGCTACATGATAAATTGCATGTACTATTCCATTTTTAACATTAAAATGTTATCTTTTATGCATATCCAGACACCAGTATATTCTATGATGTCTCTCCCAGAAGTTTTCACACCAAGATACATGCAGTTTATATAGGCCATTCAACTTCAGCTACCTTGGAGCCAGAAATTAGTGGCTTTAGACTTTAATTTTAATTTATTTATTTTTTTAAATCAAAAGTCTAGCAATTCTAATTCTCAAATATTAAGCCTGATGCTTTTTCAGTCAACTGCCCTTATTTCATAAGGAAGAGATTGTGTAGCATTCTCTTTTGTATACAAAGGGTTTCTGTAGCTGCCAGAGTAAAAACTATTCCAGGTTTTACAAGCAAATGCCAAAACTTTGTCTAAAATGGAAAAATTGCCAAACTCAAACTAGTAGTCTTCAAATATCCTGACGAACCACGGCCAGCGTACAGTTCTAAGAACAGTATAACACACACACTCTTGTTTGCAGCATTTTATTGATTTATGCTTTACACCATGAAAAAATTACATACATCTCAACATTCTTCATCTAACTGATATAGAATGTGTAAGCTTACTTCGCACTGTGCTAAACTCTTGACCGTAAGAATACCCCATAGCAGTAAGTCCCATGGGTTAATATAGAATGTGACTGTGTGGTTTAAATATATTTTGTGTAAAAAAAAAAAAAAAAATCTAGTTAAATTCTGTGTAATGCAATCCAGATTTTAAAAGTTGTTTCTAACCTTACAGTATAATTTTTCTACTCAACTTATTTTTCTCATCCATCTTCTCTAAAATAAACCAACCTCAACTTTCTCTCCTGCCTCATTTTGCCCAGTTTTCTTTCCTACTAGTTTCAGACATACTACAGAATTTCAGAGATCTATCAACTAACAACAGAACACGAAACACTTTAAATAAGATTTTTTTCCCCTTTAATCTCATGAACCTCTATGAACATCACTAAAAATTGAAGAAATCTGTTCAACAGAAGTGTTCAACAGTTTTATGAAGATGTTCAGTAACACACAATAGCAATATGTATATCACTAGCTTAAATTATTCTGATTTATCGGTCTGTTATCAACCTTATCTCTGATCTTTTTCTACATTATCCTCAAGTTCCTTGCTCTCCTCCAATCTCAAGCAGCCTGTACAAGACTGTTACCTCAAATTGAATTTGTTTCAGTTTTCTAGATAACATAGGAATATAGGAATAATATAGGAATATTACTTTCTCTAGTAATATAGCAAGAAATTTAACAGTAACAATCTGGACAACCCAGTATCTCATCACTGTACTGTACCTCCTTGTTGCAGATTTGCTCTGTGCAGATGCCACTGTCTCTGCCAACTAGTCCTTAATATTCTTCACAGGGAAACTAATCTAATCCAACAAGTCTTAGAAAGGATATACACTCTCTCTTTTTTGAGGGGGTGGGGCGTGGATGTGTAAGGTTTTTTCTGATTTATCCTCCAAAGATCAACTGCATGTCAACATGCATCTTCACTTTATAAGACAGGCTAGATTTTACACTACTGGTATGCAACGTGCAGTGTTTACGAGGCACTGTGCCAACATGGAAAACACACCTCTAAGAACACTTACTTAAAAAAAGTGTGCCACCAGTTAACACGACACAATATTTTAAAAAGGTTAACAGACACAACTCTCATATGAAATAAAAAAACAAAATGCCAAATCTGAATAAGCTGCTGAAAATATAAATTATTCCAACTTTAACTGCATTACTTTCAGAACTAACTACTGCATGGGCCACATGTGTAGGGGATGCTATACTACACAATGAAAGATTATTTTGATTTAAGACAACTGAGTAATACCAAGCTTCAATTTCAACAGATAAATTAAAAATAATATACCTAAAAATGCACATAAAGCCAGAAAGCTTTTTTTCTTCTCTCCAATGTTTAACGGCGTATTTTCCGTAAACAAACAAACCACCTGGTTCACCAGAAACAGGAAATTAATAAGATTCCAGTGTCATATTCATAAAGCAAATTAGAAAAAAACCCAAAAAACTCGGCTTTTCAGTAATTATTTATATTATTTCTATGACTCCAAGGCAGTAACATTGTTTACTTTAACCTGACACTTTCAGTTACCATGTCAAATCCTATACAGTCTAGTCGAAAAACATACTTTAAAAACAATAAGTCAAGATTATAAACTTTTACCATTTTCTTATTGCCCCATACGTTCTTTCAAAATACCAGTAGTCCTAAATATATTCTTCTCATTGTAAGATCTTTAAGATGACATCTTCTAAGTCATCCACTCTTTAGAGATCACTGCCAAACAGTCTGAGACTTAAATTGCATTGTTGTTTTTTTTTTTAATTACATGAGGCTGTCCCTAGCTCATGCACGTTTAACATAGATGACAAGATAGAGTATCTAAGTAATATAGCAGATTAAATACAATGTAGTCAATATTCATATAATAGTGAACATTTCCACAAGCTCAAAAGTATTAACTGTACCTTATCAGCTTTAGAAATTATAACCATCAAGCACTTTTCCCCAAAAATTTCACTTTGGGATGTAACTTACTAATATTAACACTTAAATATGTACAAAGTCCCATTTAAGTCATTGACGTTACGCTTATGTATTTACCATTCCCATTAATGTGTGAATACAGCACTTTGAGGGAGTAAGATCTAGTTCTCAGTCTTCTACACTAATGCTCCGATAACATTAAAATACTGTTAAACTTGTGAATAAACAAACATATCCTATTTAAAGCACATCTATAGGGCTAGACACTGCTTTGGCAATTATTTATACCTAAAATCAACAGGAAATTCAACAAACAGCTGAAGGGAAGTCAATAAGACACATTAAGTACAGTCAGGAAGGAACCTTTCAAACATCATTAAATTTTTATCCTGTCCTAACCAAACTACTTTCCATGCTTGAACTTCCTTCCAAAAATGAAGCTTTGTAGATGAACATTTAGAAAGAGCAAGTAAGACAGAGTTAGAAAATAGAAAAATATAAAGCAGATACTGTATTTCTGTCTCTGCTTCTGTTTGTATTTAAAAAAAAAGATGAAATAATTGCACAAATGTGCATGTATGAGTTCCTTCCTGGGTCTGAAATACCTCAGCAGGAATTAAAGCATGACTTAACATGTCATAACAATTTAATAAATTAGAAAAATATTGTAACCTCGGGCAACATTAATTCTCCAATTTGACAATTAGTTTCTTTCTGTCAGGGAGAAGGCAGTAGAACCCTTTTCTTTTTCAAGTCTCCATTAAAACCACCAATCATCTATTACGCAGAGGTAGGGGAGTGCCTCTCGGCACAAACCAGAGCATAATGCTTCCTCAAGAAACTACATTCCAAGCTTGCCAGACAGACTCTTAGTGCAATATACAGCAACAGCAGGGCAATACATAGCAACGTGGTATACAGGCTTTTCAGCCCACCAGCCCTTCAGCTTGCACCTTTTTTTTTTTTTTTTTTAAACAGTTCAAAAGAGAATTCCTGGAGAAATATGAAGACAATAGAGGTAGCTGTGCATGTGTTGTGGGCAGCTTCCTCAGTCACACAAGACAGCAAGAGAAGAAAACAATACAGGGCTCATTATTCAATCTGTTGAATTATTTTGTGTTGATCTGGGGTTTCTTAATGCAAAACACAATATATACCCCCTACCTAAGATACAGTGTAGCGTATTACATAAAACAGTGTTTAAAACATCATTCTTGTCTAACATATATTATCCCTTGATGTAAGCACTTACATACCTCAGAATGTAACCAGTCTATCTGTTCAAGAAACAGACCACCTACATACCTACCGGTCTCTGGACAGTATCTGGTCAAGGGACTGTATCATATTTGATTAACAAGACAGGAATCATGGGAACAAACAGATATTTTGGGTCAAAGAGTCAAAACCCTAAGGTACTGTGGAAAACTACATGTTATATCCCCTCCTCCCCCTTATATAAGCTAACCAGCTCCATCTTAAAGACAGTCTTATTCCACTGCTCCTAAGGGAAGGCTGTTGCAGACTTCTATGCCTCCGTTGCTTAGGAACCATCGTTTCTAATTTCCAACTAGGTTTATTCTTAGATAGTTTACACCCATTTGTTCTCATACCTAAGAAGCTCTTTTTACCCACCTGTGTTGTTTCACTCCTATTTTTATGAAAAGCAATCTCTTTCATGCTTTGTTTTCCCATATCAAACGACACTCCGAGTCCCCCTTACAGAGCAAATTCTCCATTCCCTTAGTCATTCTAGGAATCAGTCCCTGCACCTCTTCCAAGCCGAATGCTGCTTTAACTTGTTGGTGGTTGATAGGAATTAGACAATATTCCAGATAAGCTTTCACCAGTACCAGAAAAAGTCAAGACCACTTTACTTCTTTAAAGGAAAGTATTAGTAGGTCAACAACAGTACGCTCATTATCCTAATACTTTTCACAGTTGCTAAATTTCATAGGTTAGTCATCCTGAAGTCTTATAAGATCACCTTCATTTTTTAAATGCTATTAAATATGACTTCTTTTTCTACTGGTCATGTCCTAAGATATCAACTTTGTTCTGTGCAAAACCTTCTTTTGTATTGATCATACTTGACATCTGATAAGAAAACATGAGATTGGCATAAGAACTAGAAAAGCATCAATGTTTTTAATGAAAATATTAAATCTTAAAACTGAGCCTTGACAAATTTCACTACCAACATACTTCCAGTACATTGTCTTCTCGTCATCCAGTTCTATCCATACTCGACACATCCTGTCACCATTTTAAAACCAGTTTTCACAGAAACATCACTCTAGTTTTTACATGGAATCATAGTACAAACTGAATGAGAGGTCAGCTTTAACCACATATCCTCTCAAAAAAGTCAAGTATCTTATAAAAAGTCATTAGATTTCTCTGACAAAGTCTTTCTCTGTTTAAGAGCTATATCACTTCATACCTCATTTTCCTCTTACCTCCATATAGAACAGCTTCTCTTTCTAAATTTAAACAAATATCTGAATATTAAGGTCACACTAATGATGCAGTAACTAGCCTGAACCACCTTTTCCTCTAAACATAGTGACTACTGCTGCTCAGCAGCCATACAATATTCTTCTGCCTTGACATTTAATAACTACTTTGCAACTAAGCCTCTAACTACACAGATTGCCTACTTCAAAATTCCAGAGTAAATACTACATAGTCCCACTGATCTGCACTCTGTAAGTTCAACTTTATCTTTATGGAAATCATTTTTATACTCACTCAGTAAAATCTATTTGCCAGAACGCATGTGTTCAAAACTGTCTTCATTGAAAATTAAGGCAAACTTTTAATGTAGTCTTTCACCTGTATCTAAATTATTTTTAGTTTTATTTCATTGTTCCCATGCCTCCTGATAAGAAAAATCATCAGTCTTTTCTGAGTTTTCTGCTTAGTCCTGATGCTCCTCTTCAATTTACCATTAACCTTGTTAGATCTCACATCTCTACTTCTTTGTATATTAAAAAAAAAATAAATTAAAGAATCAGACTCTGGTAAAAGCACAAATAATTTACGCAGTTGCTAGAATTATGTGCATTTATTGCTGTATCAGAAGTTCAGCCAGATCAGAAGTAGCTGAAAGCACCTCATCAAACAAGCCCTGAACATTGCTGTAAAACTGGAACTGCAAGAACATGTGGGTGCTAAATTAAGTTACAGACTCTGCAATTTGAATGTTCACTTAGAATTATTAACAGTTTTTCATGCCACTTAGGGAGAGGTTTGGGTGTTTTTTTTTTTTTCTCCTTTAGTTGGGCCTTTTCCCCCATAAATGATGTATGTCTAAAATATGAATAAAAATATTAATGCCACAAGGTCTCCCCCGAGCTAAAAAAAAAGAGAAGGGAAGTTAAGGCTGTTTCATTTCAGCTTTACCTCATATGTAAGCAAAGCCAAAACCTGTATTATCAACATTTTGGTTTGAGAACACATTGCACTGCTATTACAAAACTTACTTGAAGGGGAAAAAAAAGTCTGAAGAAACAATGTTCAAATTTAGGATTACTATAGCAACAGAGAGGAGGGAGGGGAAAATTACCAGATTACACTTTCAGATCAAACTCTTGAAAGAATAAATTCAGATTTTAGTTTCCGTAAAATGAACTGAATTTATCCTATTTGTCAATGATTAACACGTCAAATTAAGGATTAAATTAAACAAGCAAAAACAGTAGCACAAGAAGTAGTAAATACAGAATTTCAAACTGAATAATCTCACTTTTTCCTTCCACCATTAAATACTCAGTATCACAAAAGGTCTTCAAATCAATAACTAATAACAAATAGAGTACTATTTAGGAAGGTGTCTAGTCCTGATCAAAGGTCTGCAAAGAAAAAAAGAGGCATTTGAAATCTGCCTCATTCTTAACTAAGTGACTCCAGTAACTGCACTACTGAAAATGTGCAATAGTGTGCCCCCATTTGACTTGGAGGTGTAATGAATTTCGGAAAGCAGAGTTTAGTTATTACAGAACTAACATATTTCAACAACATATGTGAACACAGTAATGACTTAATGCCCTGAAAACCAGGGAATGCAGAAATAAGCTTAAGTTCTTTAAAAAGGTGACACTATGGGAAAAAAAAA
>WHYT01016532.1:118080-153480 GCA_009806455.1 Tetrax tetrax
CGCGCGCGCCCCTCGCGTTCCTCTCGCCCCCGCCGCCCCAAGACCGTTACCGGCAGCGCCACCCCCGCAGAGTCCTTCACGGCAGCGCTCACCCGAGGGCAGACGAGAAAGGGCGGCAGGAGGGAGCGGGTCCCCCCGACGAGGCTGTCGCTGTCGTCTCCGCCGCCGCTGGCCCCGGCTCCGCCTCCCGCCGCTCCGCTCCCCTCCTCCCCCACAGCCACCGAGCGGCCTCAGCCCCCACCTGACTGGGTGCGGCTTCCCCAGGCCGCAGGCCAATAACCGCGCCGCCCATTGGAGGGCGCACGCTCGGTGACTAAGCGGCTCTCCCATTGGTCGGCGGGAGGCGGGTGAGTGGGACGGCGGGGAGCGGGTTCCCTCGGGCGGCGCCGGGCCTGCCTGGCCTTCGGGCTCCGGGCTGTGGGGAGGGGTCGCCCAGCGACGGGCAGGGGCTGAGAAGAACACCCCCCGACCCGGGGAACGTGTTCCTCGTGGAGCTAGATCCCTTCAGAAAGGAGCAGCGCGTCGTCTGGGAAGCTTATCTTACAGTAGGGTGAGAGATAGCGGCAGAAATCGGGTAATTGCCGAGGAAGCGTTACGATAAAGGGTTCTTTACCACACAGCAGCGACGATATCTAATCGCTGGAAGCTCAGAGCAGGCCAAGATCGATCCAGAAGTGCAGATACACAGCGAAAATAGTCAAGCTTGAGAAGTGCGTTGGTGATGGTTGGAGACATCTATCAAAACTGAAGGTATTTAAGTCGGCCGAATATCTTCCGGATGTTAAATTCCAGCCTAATGAGAAGTTGTATGCTTGATTCAGGAAGTGCGCAGATACTTTCTATAGCTTGTATAAGGGAGGCCTGATAAGAACTTTATAAATCATCCCTTTAGATCTTCTAAGTCTTTTGAAGAGCTGTGTGGCCAATATAACCCCACAGTTTATTAGTCACTGACAATAAAGTACCAGCTATAAACATTGCTTGTTCTGTTAGCTGTGTTTTCTGTACGTTTTTACTATCTTTTATATAAAATTTTAAGGCTGCTGCTTTACCCTTCTTTTTGGAAACTGTTGTATAGAATAGTGCCTGCCTCGGGTTGAATGAGGAGTTGGGGTTCTGGGAACATGCTTACAGAAACATTAAACTCTTCTCCTCTGTTATCTGTACCCCCCACCCCCAAATTATCCATACGATCAGAAGAAAAATAGACTCCTGCTAGCAGAACCTGATGGGTGTCCTCAGAAGGCATAAATATCTCTCTCCCTTGGAATATGGGAGGAATCTAGCCTGCTCTGACCACTTCCTCTGACGAAACACACTCCACTTACCTAGTTCACACTTTCTGGCAATTAATATTCATTTGTTCACTATTCAGAATGGAAAAACAGGCCATAGAGATATATGTAAACTTGTATGTGAATTCAGCCACCCAAAATGGTGGTTTAGTTGTCAAGTGATGACACAGAATGATTGTGGCACATCTGACAAGAAGACACTGCTGGACATGGATCTGTCTAATCAAAACCATCCCACAATAGGACATGCCTTAGTGTAATTACTAATAATTAGCAAATCATGTCTGAACTTTTTTTTTGGTAAGAACTGTTGCCGTAAGCCTAAAACATTGAAGTCACTTCACCTGTCTGGTGCTGAACCCTGTTAAAGCCAGTGGATGTGTTTACGTACCAGGTAGATAACGTACTTTTGTCCTTCTTCAAAGTCTAATCAACGAGATCTGCAGGTGCTCCACACCTGCAGTGTCCAGCCACTGGCTTCACATGTTGTCTTCTCCTTGGCGTGTAAATCTGTCCAAACTCTCTTCATCTTGGTACCTCACTTACCTCTCCTTTGCTTACCATGGCATTCAACACATAAAGCTCTCTTTCTTGTCATCTGGTAAAGTAAATGGGAGAATGGATCCCTGTTAAAACTAACTCAGAAAAAAAATACTGCTTTGTTTTGGAAGGAACGGGTTTTCTCTCCAGCTCACTGCACAGCTCTAAGCACAGCAGTGCCAAGAAAGAGGAGGACATTGAGAACAGCAGCAGTGCCCAGGGACTGGGGGAGGGCAGGGTCATTTCTTCCACTAGCAGTGCTGGCTTAAAGTGTTTGTGTAACTGCTGGGTGCGGTGTCACAAGCGGCTTAAGCTGATCAGAGGATGTGTTTTGTCATCGCACCTGTTGGATCTAATGGTGAAGAGCTGCAGAAGAGTGCTGTTCCTGTACCCCTGTCTTCTGCTGTCCCCTTCCAGCTTCCCCTCCTGCCCCCTTGCATCATATCCTGCAATGCTGAGCCCAGAGAAGATCCTGTTTCACCTGGCTAATCTGACAAAAAATGGGGGGCTTGAGGGAAGGGCTGAGGCCAGCCTTCTGCTGAATCAGCCAACTCACGTTGCAGCCCATGACTGCTACAGCTGGTGCATGACAGTGTTTTGCCCATTCCGTTTTTGGCCTGACCAGGTTCCTGAACTGCCTCTGACCCAGCTGCAGGAACGTCAGAGCTGGTGCAAAGGCAAAGGTAGGATCACACGGGCAGAAACAAAAGGGAGGGCACAGACGTACCGACACGTACTAAAGCTGTACGCGGTGCTGCAGAAACACGGCATCAAAGGTGATCTGAAGCAGCACGGCTGCATTAGTTAAGACGTGAAGAACCTGTCTGTCTGTGACAACTCTTACCAGCTGGGTGTTACAGCTACAACAAAAGGCACAACGTGAACCACGCAGCATTTTCCAGCCTGCAGTGATTGCCCCGTTCAAGAACTTTGTGCTGCTGGTGAGGGGTCTGGGAAAACAACCAAGACAAGCTTGTTGTCAGTAGGCTTGCGCTTCCTCTATGCACATCTGCACGTGTACTGGAGAAAGGTTACTGGCCCTTCAAAAACAAGAAAAAACTACTACGTATTTACAGACAGCGCAATGTTCCCACGAGAGGTGTCAGAATGTGGTACTCTTTAGGTGGTATCGATGTTCCGTTTGCTGACTCATCCACCCTAAGTTGTTTTCCTGAGCAGGCTCAAGCATCAGCAGCTCTGGACTCAATTTACATCCTACAGTCTCAAATAAAAAAAATCAATTCAAATGTATTCATTTACAAATGGTTTTAGTTTGGCTTTACTATGTATCAGAAAAATAATACTATACAATTATTTTTATGCAATTGATCTCTTTACCTGGCAGTAGCGCTTCTTGATGATCAAACCATTTACAGCTGCCCATGAGAAGCACAGTACTGAGTTCACGTCACAGATCTCACTTCAGGACATTTATCTTTTCCTTCATATGTGGTGCACTCATTCCACATAAGCAGTTCCAGGTCCATTTTCTTACCTATAAACTGGGAATGATCGTATCGAAATAGATCTTTTTCTCTTGGCTTGTCAGAACTGTTCTATCTTGACTGTCCGTTGACTGGGCAGGACTTGCTTCCGCACTGTCATCGTTCATTTTAATCTCACGCTGACCTTTTCCTCCACTTCTCAAAGTTCTGGTTCTTCTAAATAAAACAAGGCCAGCATGTGAATTCTCTGCTGGTTTTCCCATGGGCCTTCAGAAGGGGAGTCTTAGTATGGAAACTTCCTTACCAGGTGCCAGCAAAGTAAAAGCCAGTCCCTGATCAGTCATACCAGACGTGGAGTGGTGGGAGGGTGGGTGCAGACAAACACAAATGGTCTTTACCAAATACCCCAAGAGCAGCCCTAGAAGTGCTGTGTGGCTCACGGAGACCTGGGACTCTGCTGGTGCTGGTACGAGTGAGCTTCCGCAGATGTAGCGTTGCTACTGAAAAGCTCGTGAGGGATTTTTCTTTTAAATTACTCAACTTAAATGCCTTTTAAAAAATTCTGCAGTAGGTTTTCATAATTTCAGCTGTGTCGTAACAACAGCATTAATAGTATCTCATGGCCTATGTGTAGTGTAGGTAAGGCCATGTCAAAAGTACTGTTAGAAACTTAATTTTTCTCCCAGCTGCAATCATACTCTTCCCAGGAGGGAGTTACTTTTTTGAATTTTATTTATTTATGTAAGGAAGGAGAACTTTCCTAATGATTTGAAAATAGTACATAGAAGCAATTTTTAATGTGTAAGTATCTGAGAAACAGATATTTGATGGAAACAGGTATTTGATGGAACAACTACATGGAGGAAAAAAAAAAAAAAAAGTGTTCTGGTCTACTTTGATCTCCCTCCACAACCAAACAGAAACACATCTTTTTATGTTTATTTGAGCTGACAAAAAAATGAAGAGAATTGAAGCAGCAGGTGGGGAAAGGGCAGAGCAGCTGGAACAGCAACAGAATAAATGTTGCCAGATTTTAGACAATCTATTAAACTGAGAGGCCACTTTGGCTTTATGTTTGAAAAATATTGACTTTATGCCCTGGGGGGTTGGGGGATAAGGAAATTTTTATACACAGAGCTGATTCATAACGTTAAGTTAAACACAACCAAAGGTGTAATGATTGCTTTAGCCAAAAGGAAATCAAACACCCAACTTTCCCTTTTAACATTATGATGCTCCTTGTGGAGGTCTGGGTTTGTTTTGCCAAAATCCTTTCCAAGTAAAGCCTATTCTTTTAATTGCAACATTTATGACTTCCTAAGTGTCATGTGCCTTCTCGATGCATATTCTCAACAAGTTGCTTCTATACTAATTCCAGTTGTCATGGGAGCTGCTGAGATTGGTTTTAGCTGCTCTCTAATGACATCTTCATCCTTAGTTGCAGGAGAAGATACAGGAATGGAAGTCTCGGAGGAACAGATTTGGGGGCTGGCTATGCTACAAGACTTACTACGTGCCCTGAGCCCACTGAACTTAATCACTGCAGTTCATCCAGTTTTAAAGTGAGCTCAAATGCTCTCTACTCCAAAAGTTTTTGCATTTGTTATTTTGGTACTTTGAGTACTTACAGTAAAAGAACTATGAACTCTCCTAGTTAGGAGGTTGTACTCATGGCCATCTCAAGCACTCACATTGCTAGGAAAAAAACCAAACAAACCAAACCTCCTTAACTTCAAGGAGCTGACCGTTTAATAAGATCGAAACTATTGCAACATCATGTGATTTGTTTACTGCTAGGTGAAGTATTCAGTGTCTAGAACAACTCTTTAATGCTTCATGATGTTGATAATTTAGATTGTGCTCAGATTATATGAATGTCCATATGCCCATTATGTGAATTCTGTCTCAAAGTATATTTTAAGAGTAATATAAACACAGGAATATTAAAAAAATCAATTAATTTCACGATCATCTAGATTAAAAGACATTCTGATGAGTAATTTTGATGAATAGCATTGCTATTTATGTGAGAAAAATGAGCCAAAAACGTCTTAAGTTTCAAAGACCTGGCCCATCAAGTTCCCACCTGAAGTTAAGGTTTAATCTCTAGCTTCTATCCAAAATAACTTTGGACTGATTTCTACCCAAATGACTTCTACGCACACACTTAGCAGCCGTGTTCCTGTTGCTTGGGACCCTGCACAGAACAGGCTGACCAGCAGATGTCCCCAAATTCAAAGTAGCCACAATTAAAGCTTCAGGAATCGTTACAGCCCTTTTGAATTTCTCAAAGCACAAAGCCCCAGAGGCCATGAATACTCTTGCTGCTTATTCACATTCTTGTAAAAATTGAATTTCTGAACTGGGGAATATTCAAGCTGCCAACACAAAGCACCTTCATTGTCAGAAAAATTGTCTGGATAGCAGATCACTTTTTACAATATGCTACCTGTTGATTGACAGGCTGTTGTTGACACTTTTCTTTTTAAAACCGCTCTATTTTATTTCCCTAGAAGAGCAATCTCCTCCCCAAACATCACCTGTCCCACTTTTTCTTAGAAGTTTAGATAGAAAAGGCAAAACTTTTTCCAAAACTATTATAAATTATTTTGACTTGGACATTAATAAATTCACAAACTGCATTTTTTTTTTTGCATACCAAATACTGCCTTGACACTTCTCCACAAACTGTTTTAAAGCTGAGGAGCTTGCACTTGGCTGTATATGCAGGAGGCTGATTTGTGGTGAAAGAAAGAGTCAGGTTAGTAGGAGGTACAGGAGACAGACTAATAGCCACTCACACGCTCTAGCTGTGCCTTTCCTCCCTACAAACACCAGAAATCTAAATCTAATTCTGCTTTTTAAAAAAAAAAAAAAAGAAAGAAAGAAAAAAAAGACTAGACTAGTATGTAGGAGCAAAATGACTTGGAAGAGAGAGTGTAAGTGATTGCAGATTGCTTTGGAGCCCTTCTACCTGTCTCTGGAGCCATGAGAGGGTTACCTAGCACAACATCATCTGCACCTCCTACCTTTTAATTCTGAAGATGTCAGAGATGCAAACCTATTAGGTCGTAAGCCTACTGTACTTGTACTAATCTACAGATGTAAATCTACCAGGTAACACTGAGGTTTCAGGGCAGAAGGGCTGTTAGGTGCTGAGAAGTGGGAAGATCCTCTTTTCCCAAGCAAGCTCCTGAACACCACCTTTGGAGACTTGGCTTTCTTGCTCAAACATTCCTGTTCCTCTGAGATGCTCTTTTTATTACGGTCATACTTGCATTTTGTGTCCGTAGGTAAAATGAATGCTTCAGTCCTCAACCCTACACTCGGCAACCTTTGAAGTAAATGAAAAATCAGTAATTTCTATCCCCAGCCACACTGTCTGATGACTGGGATGCCAAATTCCTGAAACTGTTATTTACATGAAGATTTGCTGAGGGCTGAAAACTAATTCTTCTAACTTCATGGTTAGAAGCATCGAGCACTATTTAACACAATGACAAAGAAAAGCATTAAAATGCACACCCAAGAAGTTAAAGACAACTGCACAAAATTAGGTGAACTGGCATTGAAAGTTTATCCACCTCAGAAATATATACATTTATATAAAAAAGGAAATTATCAGAAAAATTTACATATTTGCAAATCTTGTATTACATAGGTAAAGACAGTGTTATGGTTTATATGTACTGGATTACATAAGTATTTTTACAGTTTAAAAATCTTAAGAGTATATGGTTGCAAAAAAAAAAATTAAATATCTGAATAGGGCCCCAAAGATGCATACTATAAGTATGACTGTCAATGACACAATGAAGTCAATTATTCTCAGAAAGAGAAAAATTTACTCTGTAAACAGTATATGTAAGTACTGCAAGAAACTAGAACTTGCTCTGATATAAATATATCTCTATGCCAAAAATATTTTAAATGCTTTGTTGGCTGCGCCTTCTTTACACAGCGGATCATACCAGAGTAGTGAACCACAGGGACACGCATTTAAAATAAAAGAAATTAGAAACTTAAAATAGCCAATATTCAATGGAATTCTGAAATTTAAGTACTGATATGCTTTATGCACATAAAACCTATTACAGTGGGAACAGAGATCAAAAAACTGACATTGCGTACGTCTGTGTCTCTTCCAAAATACAGAGGCAGAGCTTCTTGCCTTGATTCCTATGTATGTTTCTAATTTTACATGTCTTTATTAAGGAAAATCCATTAGGGATTAAATCCTGATTTACTGTTTTCATAAACAGAAAATTCTTACTCTGTAATGGTTTTGTTTATGTTTTTAAAGTTGTGACCATCTAACTGTAACAAGATGAATCAGAATCACAGAATTATCATGATTGGAAAAGACCTAAAAGATCATCCAGTCCAACCATCACCAATACTTCTCAGCTAAATCATATCCCTCAACACAACATCCAAACGTTTCTTGAACACCCCCATGGTCGGTGACTCCACCACCTCCCTGGGCAGTGCATTCCAGTGCCTGACTACCCTTTCCGAGAAGTAATATTTCCTAATGTCCAGCCTGAATCTGCCCTGGCGCAGCTTGAAACCATTGCCTCTAGTTCTATCACTGTCTACACGAGAGAAAAGGCCGACCCCTAGCTCACCACAACCTCCCTTCAGGAAGTTATAGGGAGCTATAAGGTCTCCCCTGAGCCTCCTCTTCTCCAGACTGAACAATCCCAGCTCCCTCAGCCGCTCCTCATAAGGCCTGTGCTCCAGACCCCTCACCAGCTTTGTAGCCCTCCTCTGAACGCGTTCCAGGGCCTCAATGTCTTTCTTGCAGTGAGGGGCCCAAAACTGAACACAGTTTTGAACACATGAAGATTGACATGTATAAATTTTGAGAAGGTAACAGAAAAAAATAAGTTTAAGGATACAGATTCAGACTGATAGAAACTAGATACCTTCTCCTGTTTCAGGAGTGACAGGATTATTTTTTAAAAAATTATTATTACAAGTCTTGTAAACATTATTAGAGAGACGAGACCATTCTAAGAGTAGTTTTGAATCACCAGTTCCTTAACAGGTCATTAAAAAAAAAATTATTCTCTTCATTAAAATTTAGGAATTCTGGCATAAACATCATGCCCTTGTTTTTAGGATACCTGTCCCCAAAATATTAGGGAACGAATATTACAAGCACCCTGCTAATGCTGATAGTCTGATAGTCTGTTAAAAACAGATTTTGCATACTACTACAGAGTCAGTAGCAGTTTTAATAATGGAAAAAATTCTTTTTGAACTACAAAAAGCATACTAGAGCAGTATGTTGCCCTAGAACAGAACAGAGAATGCAATGGGCTGACAACCTGATCCTCAGAGACTGACTACAAAGATTTATGGATCACACTCATGGTTTCGGGGAGGTTTGATTTTTGTGTTTTGTTTTAAAGAACCTTTGATTACAGCAACGTGAGAGAAAACTGCTAGTCAGAATTTGGGGTATTCAAAAATACTCCCTCCCTTCCCCCTTAATCTTAAGTAGTCCTTTCTCTTTTCTCATACCCATTAAAAATACCAGTGGCACCTACCCTTCCAGCTCAGAACTAAGTAATGGGGCTCCCATGAAAGCCAAGTCAATATTATTCCACTCCTATCCAAAGTGCACGTGCACGTCATTAATACGTGGGATGCCACAGCCATATCAATTGGATAGTACCCTGATTTTGATTACTGCAGACATTCTAATCAGAAGTTACATTTACGTATGAGATGGCTTAAAAAAAAGCCACATTTCCTGATCATCTTTACCTATAGTAAACCAAATTATTTGCACAGAAGTCTTCATTATTTACATGTCAACTATACAAGTAATACAATATCTCTCAATTGAGCACCAGCACTGACTTAAGGAGTAATACCTTCAAGTCAGAGTATTAGTATTCCCTGTCACAAGTGAATTCTGATATATGTTCAGAAGTTTCCCTTTTCTGTATTGGTTGTATTCAGACCACTTCTTTGTTCGTGTCCATCTTCCACATTCCAAGGATTAGTAATAGCAGCAGTTTTATAAAAGGTGTAGGTATCATGGACAGCTTTCACAGCATAATCAGTTAAGATCTTTTTAAGAAGACAAGACCTTAGAATCCACTGATCTGGATAGTAAGGTTTTACCAAGAGTTCATTAAATGGAGTCTATATACAATCCATGTGAGAATTTGTGGCTGAAACAGACTCCATTTCTGTGTGCAAACAATGGGATGTCCAACGGTGGCAGGCGTCCACATTTAATTCAAGGGCAGTGGGGAACCCATTTGTCTTAAGTGTCAGTGAATTATGCCAGTCACGTCACCTTGGTTTAGAGTAACCATAAGGACACCGAAGAATCAGGCTGTCATGGCCAGGTAAGACATGAGTGCTGTAGTATTCGACCAAACTTCCCATGTTTAAAAACATGATGTCTGAATCCAGGTAAAATTTGCAATCCTGTTGTAGAACAAAAAAAAATGTAATCATTGACAGTAATTTTTCAACCTCAATGTTATTAAAAAAAACCAAACAACACAACACATCATCAGAACTAAGAAGTTCTTTCAAACTGCTTTGCAAACTAGTCACACAAGTAAGTCCAAATTAAACTCGGGAATTTAATATTCCTTCCTTTAGGATTTGACTGGAGCTGAAATTTAGATATGAACATTTACAGCTAGTTTGTCTTTTGCATGATAACAGCAACTAGAAAACCCAGATCTGAGTACTCAGACTTCATCTTAGAGAGGTATTACCTATATTACCAGATACTTGCAAATCAGCTAATTTTTACATTTAGGAATGGGAAGAAGTTTAGACTTTAACTTCTTAGTTCCAATATATACTTATACACATGCACACTTTACACACATATATACACATGACATTCATACATGTATACATGCATACATATACATATGCATGTATAGTGCAGCTACTAACCTTTTCAAAGATTCTGTAGTTTCTCACTTTTTCTGCAGATTCATCCCATACAACCAATACCTTGAAGAAAAAAAATGCAACATATTCAGTCTATGCTAATAAACTCTTCTAAGTTAATGTGTTACTAAGAAATTAGTTACAATCCACCCTAAAATAAAAATAATAATAAAAAAAAAAAAGCGCTGAAGTTATGATAGTGCTTGTCTCAGACTTCCTTGCTTTAAGGAAAGAGCACATCCAAATTGGTAAGTACTTTATCATCTCTAAGACACAGTATCTCTAAACCAAAAGGGGTTTTGCAGGGTAGATTCAGCAATTGCAAGTTACCTTTCCAGGCTTAGTAGAGGAGTTCCTAATACAGTACAGTCCGTTTTGTGGTTGTCCCCGTGGGCTACTAGCTTTAAATGTCCTAAAAATAACACAGCAATTTCATATATTAGCATTTTCTGTATCAGTTATGTTAAATGCCTAAATTCTTTAAATTCTGAAAGAATTTCACTGTTCTAGCATCTGAACCAGCAACACAGCACAGAAGATCTGGCCTTCTGTCCCATCTACCATCCTGGCAGAACCACCTCCTCCAGATGGAGCAAAATCACTTTGCAAGTACTATGCATTTTCAACTGATACAGGAGCAGTGACCTAACTCCCCTAAAAAGTTATTTCCATTTTAAAGGAGCTTAAATACTTTTGTTGTGGTTTTAAACACAAATTGCACCCATCAAAATGATCTTTGGACTACTGTTCAGTGCAGGTTTTTCTAGGACTTCTAGGCAACTATTTAAAGTCACATTTTACCTTTCAACTTCAAGGGATTCAGAGGTATTAAGAAATACTGAAGCAGGCAGCCCAACCTGTAAAAAATATGATGAAAATCAATCACCACGTAAGTCAATGACAACTCAAAAGCTCGTAACTTGTTATGCAAATAACATACAGCATCAGTATCTGAAATTATTAATGACAGTTTAAGCTTTACTTTATGCTTCTTCCTTTACATCCGATGTTAAAATCCAGAATTTATCAAGGCATTCCTTAAAGCTCAAAAAACAAAACAAAAAACCCACAAAACAAATCACCACAGACTGTGTTTTCAGAAAGTTGTTTTTTTTTTTCCTGAAATACACATTTAAAACACAAGCAAGAAAAGTAATCTTTGAGAGTGGATCATCTCCTTGATCTTACTTTTTCATAGTCATCATCAGAATCATCATCACGTTGTTGTGGCTTGGAGGGTAGTGCTGGTTTTTCAAGTGAGAAGCTTCTAAAACTCTGTCCATCTGGCGGTGATCTCCTGACAGAAACAGAACAAAAACTGAAGGACATCTCCTCAGGTAAACAGAATATATATATACCAAACACTGAAGGGATAATAAAAGTAGAACTAAAGAGCAAGTGTCAGTTTAGCCCTCAAACCACAGATTAATTTAGGTTCTAAGGGACCTTTAGAGACCATTTAGTCCAAGCACCTGCACAAAGCAGGTCAAACTAGATCAGGTAGCTCAGGAACCCACATCCAGTCAAACTTGGAATATCTTCAAGGATGGAGATTCCACAACCTCTCCACAGCAACCTGTTCTGGTGTTTCACCATCCACATGGTGAAAAGTTTTCCTAATATCTAGCTGTAAGTTCCCAGGTTGTGACTTCTGACAATTGCCTCTTATTCTGTCACTGCAGACCTCGAGGCCTCGCTCTGTCTTCTCCATCAAGTCATTGTAGACAGTGGTGATCTCCCCATAGCCTTCCTAAAGGCTGAATGAATCTAGTTCTCTCAGCCTCTTCTCACATATCATGTGCTACAGCCCAGACATCTTGGTGGCCTTCCACTGGACTCACTCCAGTATATCACTGTCTTCCTTGTACTGTCTTTAAAGAGTTTATTACTTGTTCTTCAGAGCTGCTAAACAATCTAATGGACAAAAATATTTTAAATTTGAATCACCACCATAACTAGTTCCACATCCCTTATCAGATCTGATCTTACCTAAAATGAAACACCTTTCCGATCTCCACAGAAGCTTAAAATTGTTTTTGAAGTTCATTGAGGTTCTGATATAAAGGCCTCTTATTCATTGTGACCAAAGGATTTTAAATCTTTAAGACAGACCTGACAACATATGAACTACAAAATTCTGGTTTCGTTTTTTTTTTTTTTTGTGAACTATTTCAGAAGCTAAACTCATTGCAAAATTTTCAAGTTACAAATACAAAGGCAAAAAACACGATACTGAGGAAAAGAGGGATGGTGCAAGGAAGAGAAACTAATGTCAATGTAAAACTGAGAAATATGTCTGTCAACTAGTTAACAATGGAAATATTTAATACTGCATTGCCTTTTCCTACTTACTGTAACTGGGAACACGAAGGCTTCTCTGGCCTAGGCTTGATTCCAGGGGGCTGGTGGCTTGGCACAGGTGGCTTTGGGAGCAATGGTGGCACAAACAGTCCAGGTTTACCATGTTCCCTAGGCACTTTGGGCTCTACTGGTTTTTCAGTAAACTGTGACAGCTTGGGTTTATTGCTTGGTAGTGGAGGAGGAGTTCGTGGTGAAAGGTTTAAGGTTTTTAGCTTCTCACATCCTTCTGGAGTGGCAAGAGGCAGAGGCTCTGGAGGCAATGAGCAAGGTTCTTTGACATACACAGGCTTTTTGAAAGGAGGCAGAGGGGGTACAGGGGGCAGCTGTTCACTTAGTCTCCAGCTTGAGGACTGAACCTTCAGATTAGGTTCAGCTCGGCCCTGTAACTGGGGTTCTCTCGCGTTTGAGAGATCCTCTAGTTTGATATCAGGTAAGCTTCTCTTAGGAGGTGGTGGTGGTACCGGCACAGTAGATTTGCCAGCAAAGGAATTTGCCCTTGATTCTGAGTAAGCAGCTTTTCTGACGTGAGGAACTGGTGGAGGCGGGTAGGCTGGGGGCAGGACCATATCTACAGAAAGAAAACATTAAAAAACATGACACACTGGGGGAAAAATACAGTATGTCCAGAAACAAGATTTTTCAAATTTGTTTTCCATGTGATTTAAGATATTTCATTGGCATCTGGTCTGACAGTACCCAACATGCTGGATAAGGCTTTAACTTTAGGCAAAATTATGACTGTGTAGTAAACTCCTGCAATTTTTATTCACGCATGACTTATGATGACTTAGGAAAGGTTTTCCCTTTGCTAAAAATAAAGAAAAGACGACTATATTAAAAGCTTTACCCCTCCTCCAGACTGATGATCAGATACAGGTCCTTCCAGGGCAGGAGGCCTGCAAGAAAACCTGCCCTTAAAGGCACGTAACACTTTCTGTGAATTGTTACTGCTGTTACTAATAACTTTTGACCCCAAATACCTCTCAAGATTAGATACCTGCGCATTACTTCAGTTATTTTACCACCTGCAATGCTTTAGGTATGACCAAGCCAAAGTAATAAACTGGTATTCTATATCGCCTTCATTGAGGGCCTTTCATGAAGGGAATGAAAGAAATCACATACCATCTTTCACTATGTCAGAAGTATCTGGCTGCAAGTAGGACTCATCCTCTTCCTCCTGGTCATAATCTGCAGATAAAAATGAGTGTGTCAGACTCTGATACGTATGCCTGGAATGAAGAAAGAGCATTGAGTACTTACTGCTTTTAATAAACAAATATTTTTCAGGTTCGTGGGGTTTTTTTAAGAGGTTAAAAAAAAAGATTTGGTCCACCTCTTCGTTATTTAGAATAGATGTTTCCTTAAATTTTTATGTCAATTAAGAAAGCCATCACTTACAACAGTGGAAGAGTAACTATACTGCACATTAAATATTTTCAATCTTTCAAGTTAAAATTTACTTTCTGCTGACACTTTATAGTGTTATAGCCTTCCTGAGAAAACCTCAACTCAGTTGCAGAGACACAACTATATGGATGCACTGGCAAAACCAGGTGGAAAAATAATAATCCCCAAAACCTAACACAGAAACTTCTATGATTTTGCAATACAGAAGCCTAAGCAAGCCTAGTAATCTACAAAACAATTAATTCTTTCATCTTGCTCTGGCAACAAAGAAATGCACCACATCAAATACCTTAAATGGTTTCAATGCTGCCTTTAACTGTAAGTCAGAATAATCAAGACATAAACTTGCTACTTCTAGGCAGCAAATTCTCATCACTGACTATGATAGGAACCTCAAGGACAATACGTAATATTTCCCCAGAGAAATGCACCAAAAGAAAAAAAAAAATTAAGAGTATCTGATAAAAGTTAGTTAGCTCTTCTAATTTCCCTAATTTAAACTCCAGCTAGACCTGTTAACAGAATTCAGATTGCATACAGCCCCTCTCTCCCGTAAACACAGAAGTACTGAACTACAATCTGACACAAAACGCTGAAGAGTCTGTTTTCCTCTGCTTTGCAGCAACTGAACCGGATTTCCTGGTAAGACTCACTCCTGCCTTTTTGTCCTGGTCAGGAAAAACAGTCAAGCATTTCCTTTCAGGAAATGAGGGTACTTGCTCCAGTCAAGCCTGCTCTTAGAAATCAGAAAGGGAGATGGGACAAGGCCTAGTGAAGGAACTGTGTTGAACCTTGGGGCGAGGCTTCTCATGTTGGATTTGACTAACGCATTTCTTGACTAGGAAGTCAGTAGCTGAAATAGGCTGTGGATGCCTGTCTGACAGGCTTTCTGTAACGTCCTCACTTCTAGTTACAAAATAAAACACATTCAGCCAGCACTGTTCACTGTGAAACAACTACAGCAATCAACAGGTATCAAACTTTGAATAAAAAAGGCTACGCTAAGAATGAGATTTTCAGAGCTTTACTTTAAAAACTTACTCACTTTGAAAGTCACTGAAGGATGTCATCCTATGCATATCACATAGGCCCATCCTATGCCTAACGGAAGATCCTCCTGAACTGGAGGGATGATCAGTTCTGTTTCATACTAAATAGACAACAACACGGATGCAACAACATGTCACTGAGGGTGACTGCTTGCTTTGCAGGACAGGTGAACTAATTTCACAGTCTGGAGGTTAGTAGCTCCACAATGTTTTTCTCCATTGTCTCTCATGTTTTCAGAACATACTTTTAAGTGACTAATATCCTAATAGTATAATTATATTCAATTGCCATCTACACTACTCAATTATCGTAATAAAGACCACTTTGTATTTCTACACTATGACCTATGGACATATTCAAAAGTTATCTTTTTGCTAGATCTATAAACTCTCCAACATCCAGTCTTAGTAAAAAATTTTAAATAATATTTTAGGGTGTTAGGCACTTCCTTAAAGGTCTGAATTTCTTTACGTACCATTTATTTTTACTAGTGATTTATGGCACAGAAGATCTGCTTCTGATTTAAAATTACAACAACTACACACCTTGTAAAAAATAAAAGAATTTATAGTTGCAAACTGGATCTGTTTGCTTAAGCTATAAGAATACTTCCTGCGGAATACAAAGTAAATAAATAAATCAGTGTCTAAATTTGTCACCTTCATTATCTGCTGAATGATGAGAGTACTTGATATCAATGGGACGTTCTACTGAGCCATAGAAACTGTCTGCATCAGAACCAGAGTCACTGCAAAAGAAAAGACAGAGTACTTTCTGCATCACCATGCTGTGGGTGTTGGGGCAGCGAACACGTCAGTAGCAGGACTTCAACACTGGAAAGGAATGCTGGAAAAGCAGAAGCAATCTATTCCTATTTCCCAATTAACCACCACCTAAGTTGTTGCTGGTTTTTAAAAGTCTATTTGTTTTACGCAAAGCCGTCATTTAAAGCTCTCTTGGTATAAAGATTTATTTTTGTCTTTGTATTCGTTAAACTATGCATTAGGAAGGTCTTTCATTCTTGGGCCTTACTGCACCTGTTTTTATTTAATAGTAAATTACTTGTAGGTGCAAAAAGCCGAAACGCTACTGTCAAGAGTGAGTGCAAAAGGGATAAAAAGCAAATAAAGATTAAGTGTGATACCTGAATTCTGTTATTGTTTCTTTCTTCTCATGGTAGTGATCAATCTCCCTTCTGAGGGATAGCATCCAATTCTAAGTAAGAATAAAAATACAACATTCAACACATCCATCTTCAAATCATTCAACAAAGATGCACAGTATCTGGCTTCTGTAAGAACAGAGTAACTGTGCAAGGAACCTACATTGAAAAAGTATTTATGCATGACATTATATATGCATTAAGATAATTTATCAGTCTAAATGCTTTGACTATCTAAAATGCTATAAGAACGTATTAAAATATTAAACTTTCAGTTTGGGAATGTCAAGCTGTTATTTCTAAAGCCAGGTACTTGTTCATAGTATGTTTATGGGTAAGAGATTTCACTGAACAGTTTTCATCCTTTATCAAAGGATGTTTAACATACAAATATTTGTTCCTTGGCTAAAAATAAAATGAGCAGTATGGAGAAACTATGCCATCTAGTATGTCACTTACAGCCATTCCCTAAATTACAACTTGAACTAACACTAGCTTAATAGTTAAAACTTCAGACATGATTTTCAGAGGAGCCCAAAGAACCAGGTATACAAATTTCACTGATAGCTGCACATCCAGCTCATAAGTCCAAGATTAGCTTTCTGCTTCAAGGAAAATTATATTGCAAAAGAAGAAAGTTACCTTTCTTTCATCTTCAGAAGAAGCTGAAAAAAACCACGTCCTGTGCTTCTTGCTAATGTGAACTAACTTGAAAGGAAACACATTGCTTGATGTTGTCTCCTCAGCTGCCCGCATAACTCTGAGAATCAGAACCACCAATACATAAAAACCTTAATCCATGAAGTTAATTCTGCTGTGCAAGTCATAAAGCTCTGATAGAAAGCAGTTTTACTGGCCAGTTTTGTCTTAGAAAAAAAAATAACTCCCAAGCCCAGGAAAATGCCACAGAAATCCCCACATGTGCATTTGTAGTACTTATCTAATAAAGTTGTAGAGAGGGCAACATAAGAGGGCTGAGAGGAGAACGAGCACTAGTTAACCCACCAGCCAGACTTACACCTGGATATTTTGACCTGTTCAGTAGTTTTAATGAATTGCATTAGTTCACAAGATTCACACCATGGTTAAGTAGTATTTAGGGTGCTTGTGATCCTTATTTCAGAAAGGCACAGAGGAGCAATCAAAACATGAGCTTTCCATGAAAATAAAGGAAAACTAAATATTAAAAGTTAACTTTTCCCTTATTTATAACTTCTTGCACTGTTATTATTATTTTAAAACAAGCACAACTGAACCTCTTTCACAAACTGCATTAGATACATTTGTTTCTTTTTATTTTTTCCCCCAAGATGAGTCTCAAATGAGGAAATTCCTTACACACAGAACAATTTGGTTATAAATGCTTGCTATAAGGCTTTGGAAAAAATAAGGAGACTAAAATCCTAAGACCATATGTAATCTAAAAGTAACATTTCTAAGATTTATTCAGAATAAGCCATAGAGAAATCTGATTAAAATTTTTACAATCATCTCTGATACTTGCTTTCTTGTTCCTAAATTTTTTTAGCTCATCAATTTCCTCATATAATACAGTATTTCCGTAAGTCCTTAATATCTAGGCAAGGTGGTTTGTAAATGTAGAAGAAAGGAGTCTGAGACATTTGACTTGTGGTTAGGTACCTAATCAAGATAACATTGCTTTGAAAGAAATGTGTCTAATCAACAGCCTGAAGCTTCCATTAAGAACAATATAAACTGCAAAATTATTTCAGAATTAGAGATTGTATCCTTTTTAGAACCCCAATCCTACTTTTAGCTAGAGGTTGTAGTTTTCTGCATCTACTTCATCCAAAACAAAGCCACAAAAAGAACTACAAGTTATTTCAGTAACGTAAGGCTAATAAGGATGTTAAGGTGGGAAATACCCATGGTACAGCTGGGAGGGATACCAGTGTGGGCATCACTGTACATTCTCAGTCACTGGTGAACTCAACACTTTTTCATCTCCTGTCCACCCTTAACCCATGAAGGGTATTGAATTGAAACTGCCAAATAAAAGTCCAGGGAAGCCTTAGAGTGACTTGTTTTTACACACCCTTATGCAACTACCCAGTCTAACATTTTTTCCTTTCAAATTTTTTTTTCCATAATGTTTATGTCTGTGCATAATACTAACCAAGACCTGGCCCCCACTTCCAACCAAGATCTCTACAAGGCTGCTAGAATAGAGATATATACCAAACAATGACACAGTCCCTAGCATTTACAAATTCCACGGTATTTTTCACACTAACATGATTACAGAAACTAGTGTCATGACCAAGTTACAGTATAGGTTTCTTATACAAATTAATCTTGAATTTTGAATTAGCTACAATGTTTACAACTGCATTCCCATAAAATACACCATTGTTGCAGTCAGCTAGAAAGCTCTCACATTCTAATAAAAGATATTTCCTTATTCCAAAAGTCTGAGAACATTGTGCAGTACAAGAACAACGTGTTTACAAATACAGTAAAGACAGGGCCAATAACATCATATTTCTCTACATTCACCGTGTCATTACTCCTTTCTTAGCATCAATTACGAGAGCAATTTCCTAAAGTTAGGTCAGACTTCTATTAGTAGGCCTTGTACGTATGCAGCACTCAGGCAGATTCTGATAGTACTGGTTAACTTAAAAATCATGTATTTTTGTCTTCAACTTAAAAAGCAAACATTAAGATTTATAATGTGCAATGAAATGAGTCAGACATTTTGCACATGCATTGTCTCATTTGTCACTCCTGTAGTTGATTCAGTTTTGAGACTAATTAGCATTACTGATTCAGTAACTCCATAAATATTCCTTTCTGTTTTCTTTATTTTTGTGAAAATCACCAAAATCACTAGAGAACAAAGACAGATTGTCTGGAAGAATCCACATCTATCTGTATGTGCAAACTCTATATTAAGTCAATAACAAGAGCATGCCCATTGCCATTTTAACAGCTTTATTGGTTAAGTTACAAAAGATGAAGGCTACACACTAAGCAGAGGAAATATCATATATAAAATCTGAAAGGAATACATCTCCTGGAATCTAAGATCAGTGCTTAACGCAAACAGATGTAGTTGCCTTTTACTTCTTTGGAAATGAAAACCATATTCCCTTGCACTAAGCAAAAGGATGATAAATAGGTGATAAATAGGTTCTTTGGCACTCACCTGTTGTATCCACTCAAAGAAAACGCACCCTGTGGAGATGCAGATGTGCTGCTCTTAAAATAGTAAATACACCCCTCATGGATAATCACAAATCTCAGTGGCCCTGATAAAGAAAAAAAGTGAGCAAAATATAAATCCATCTGCAGTATATCAACTAGAACTTCTTAAGTTGGGTAGAATTATTGTTTATGATTTTAGTAATCTTATTAATCATTATAAAAGAGCACAAACTAGTTAAGTGACAGCATGTTGACGTCAGTCACATGGTGAAGCTGTCCATTCACAGAGTTTCAGGACTAAGCGTAGTAGTTGCTCCCCTCATTTGAAAGCCAGCTCATCCGATAACTCCAGAAGAACCTGAAGAGACTGGAGGGCTGACCTCCACCCGTGCTCCTTTACTGGGAGAATAAGCTAATGTAGTAATGCAACCTAAAACAAAATGGGAAGAGGGTAGCCACAAGGCTACAAACATATATTTATGTCCATCCCAAAACCATGATGATATCTACCTCTTTTCTTTCACCTCAAGTACATAAAGCTGCCAATAAAATGATGGTTTGCTTTTTTTTTTTTTTAAAGGGGCCAACACTCCTTCCTTTATTAAAGGTAGTAATCTTTGTCCTAAGTATCGTTTAGTTATAAACAGGGAAAACAAATGATAAACAGGGATAACAAATGATAAACAGGGATAACAAATGAATAACACATAAACAAACTCAAAATCTTGAAGTCTTCTCCATATAAATAGATTCTGAGTCCAGAAGCAATTACTGTTTTTAAGCACAGTCTAATCTTGGCAGTGAGAAAATGTCCATTTCACAACAACAGTAAGACATAAGAGAGATTTTTCCAGTACAGAATAAACAATTGGAAGAAAAGCCAAGTACTAATTTCTTTTAGAAAGGAATACTTGAAATTGGTACTTATCCCAGGAATCTGCTTCTATCTTTAAAATGTTACTTGTGAAGGACTTGACAAGAGATTTAACCAAGTAAAAGAAAGTCAATCACATAATTTATCATCTAAGATTTACAGTTCAAAAAAAATTCAAGGAAATTCTTTCAATATGAGTCTTTCATACATGTATTCCAGTGAAATTGTGAGCCAGTACAGATAAAGTAAGTGGAAGAACAGCTTCATTAAGTATTCTGCTAGCATGCAATGTGTTAATGGCCCCAAAGGTAAGCATGTGAAACGTTTAATTTAATTAAAACTTCATTCAACTTACACTTCAAGATCTGCAGCTGGGTGCCTCCTTTTTTATGAAGATACCCTGATTTGGTCACTCCTCCAGGCATTGTCAAAAGGTTTTGAGCTCCAATTGCCTTCATTGGGACTGGCCAGATCTGCTCCTGTGAGGCCATCGTTCTGCAATTTAGAATAATTAAAAACAGTTTTAAACCTAGATTTTACTTTAAGAAACGAGTACCAAGAAACAAAGCTTGTTTCCTTAAACAAGTTTTCCAAACAACTAACTTGGTTCAGCGGTCAAGTATGTAGCACAGACGGGTGCTCATAGATTCCAGGAAGTTTGTAGTGTATAAAAAACCATGGTGCAAAAAGTCCCGATTTATTTTTATACCGCTTTCAAAAGTGATTGACAGTTGTCGAAACAATGGAAGGGTGCTTAATAAACGTTATTTAAGTGTTTGTATTTTTAAAATGCCCTAGATAACACTGTGAAACTTAACCAGGTGGGTGACTAGAAAGAAAATCAGTTTCTTCTCCAAAGTTCTATGCCACACATAGAATCATGTATATACAAAGTAATTTTCTGTATAATGAGGGAATCAACAGTCATATTTTAGTAACCGCAGTATCCAATACTACTCACTCCTTAAATTTACATGTTTTATTCAGAGTCAGAGCATTAGTATATAATCTCATACTGGACATCATATATGATAGCATCCATTAAGTTCATCTCAGGCTTCCATTTAATTTATATATCATTTAATTTATATATCAGTTATTAATGCCATGCTCCACCAAGCACCTTTGCAGTTACCACTCCTTGCTATCACCTTAAACGGGTTGCAAAAAAAAAAAAAAAAAAAAAAAAAAAAAAAAAAAAAAAAGTTTCTTAAGTAGTAGGTTTTTTTCCTCTCTGTTATATCACTATGAGACCTTTCTTTCTTCAACTGGTAACAGAACTAGGCTAAAAATCCTACTGTGCAATAGAGAAAAGAAAGTACACATGAACTGAATGGGAAGTTTGACCTAGACATGACCTAGACATGAAGGGTTTGTTATCCTCAGGTGCAGGGCTAGAGACCTTTGGTGGTAAGAGGCAAACTAATGAAGTTCCAGTTAACTAACTACTAATAAAGGAGTAATGGTTTAGAACCGAAAAGCTTTTAGTGGAGGACTGAAATCTAATGGATCCTGTCTGCTTCTCCTTTCCCAAAAAGGACAGGAATGGAAGTCAACGGCGTAGCTCACTACAGGAATCCAAGAGCCTACAGCACACCACACCTAACCCAGCACTCGTCTCCCCAGCCGAACACAGCAACTTGAAGTACCCATACTGAAAAGAATAAGCAAGTTATACAGTTCTGTTGAGGGATTAATTGCAACAGCAGAGTACGTATCCATTGTATACGTCTTAGGAAAAACAGAAATGCAAGTCAAGTGATCTTTTGGTGGATCAGCTTAGGATTTAGATCTAACTGCTTGCCCTTTGCTGCTGATGCATGTGTGGGGAAGGGTGGAAATTACTAGCAATGTCTACCAGAAGAGTTTAAAGTCAACTGAATTCTCTAGGCAGCCTAGAAAACTTAATCCCCAAAATCAGGTTTTAGTCCCCAGTGTTACTAACATAGGCACAAGCAAAGCAGATAGGATCCAAGGCCCTGGAAAGGTTCTCATAGCAGACCCTGCAAGGCACAATGGTTTCCCAATTTTCCTCCAGGCCCCTCCTGCTCACCAAAAGCTAAGTTCGTTTTGTTGTATTCAGCTATATCCTTTCTTCTGCTATTTCCTCCCTGATCTTTCCAAGTTGAGTTGTTCCTTCCTCCTCCTCCTCCCCCACAATGAAATTTCTATAAACAGCAATGCATTAACAGGTCCAAGAAGGGGCTACACACAGGTATTTTAAGCTTTTAAGAATTAAAAAAAAAAAAAAAAAAAGTAACAACAGTTAACCCTCCCCCCACCTCCAAATCCTTCAAATTCTTTCTCCACATCTTGCAGAGAAGTCAAAGTGAGGGAAATGGAGAGCGTTAACCAGCTGGCTGCCGACACCAAACCACACTGCAGTAGTGCTAAGAGTGATTTCCTTGAAATGAGTAACGCAAAGACAAGTCATGGTATAATTCTTCTTTTAAGAACAGGAACATCAACATTCAAACATTAGAAATTAATTTAGAATTCAGTCATTTCAGTCTTTTTCTAGTTACGTTCAGAAAAAAAGATTGGGTAAAAAAGGAGCCTTTTTATTTAGACAAATACACTCAGATGTCAGTTTTCTTGATCTAACTCTAACATTCGTCTCAATGCCATCCAACAGTTTCAAGTTCACCACTGGTCTTTAAATCCTGGGTGCTTTTACTACAAAGAACAGAACAAGAAAGGACTTGAGCACCTAGCCTTTGGTATGAAACCATTTGTGTTACGTACTCAGGTTGAAAACATCTCAGAAGAGGCAGAGTTAAATGTCTCAGAGAGGTTATCCAAAACAACCACTAAGCTCTGATTTCTGGGAAGCCAAAGACAAACACCGTTTTCTATATTGACCCGCCCTAGGTCAATACAGAAAACAGAAGTATTTGACTAGGTCATGTTGGCTTTGTGTGCAGGAATAGACCAGTTATACTCCTCACTGAAGTGTACCAGGATGGGGGCACTTTCTCCTCCACCTGAAAAGCCCAAATATCAGGCAGACAGAGAAATAAATAAATAAATAAATAAAGGAAGCAGAGGAGCAAGCTGGGTGGGTGGGGGGGAAATCCAGTTCTACACTGTGATGACGAAAGGATTTAACTGAGGCGGAAGGGTAGAGTAATTGGTTCTGCTTCCTCTATTCATAATTATTTCTTACTTTTGACTACTCACTATAAAACAGCCCTGAGAACAGAAACTAAACCTCAGAACTTCCCCATCCCAGAAAAGTGAATAAAAGGAGATGTGTGGCTGAACTCCACAGAACCAAGTACACATTACGCGAGCTAAAGAGCTCACCTAATATACCAACAGCTTTAGAGGCTGCTATGCCTATCTTCTGGATCTCACTGTGGCTTACAGCACTCCCCATCGCATCCATGGGCTCCTCAAGCACTTCCATTTTCAGACATATACGAAGGACTTTGATATTCTGAATTGAAATATTTGAGTTAGGCTTCTAAATTCCATTTCATTTAAGTATTTTGAATCTAGTCCCAAGCAGATTTTCTTCTTTTCTTGACAGCACAAAACAATCCTGGAATGACACTAGATGCTATTTTGCATCAAGCTGCTGGAAGAAAGCTGTCAATTCAACCACAGGATCTTTATGGTAGGGGTGAGAGGGAGGCAAAATGGATGCTCTTAAAAGATTTTTCTGGTCTTAGCACCTACAATATGGCTGCCTTTGGCTCCCTGAAATTGTTCCATCCACTTTCGATGTTTGTCTTGTAATTTTTTTTTAATCCATTACATGAAGAGATTGATAGCAAACACTGAAGTCACTGTAGAGCCTGTTACCCCTGCGATTATTAAGAACAGAAAGGTATTTCCAAGTTGTTTCTTATGCAGTTACGTTCTTGCACTACCAGCCAAAGAGCCCATTACACGTTTTAACCCCAGGTGCGTAAGCAGAGTCTCTCCCATGGAGCCGACAGTGAAGTTAACAGAAAGGGCCCACTAAGTGCCACAGAGCCAAGCCTTGCTCTCTTTCTGACGTCAGTCCTCTGCTGCAAACAGGAGGTGACATTACTCAGGCATTGTTTTGTGCAAGCTCCTAGGAAGAGCTACACATTTTGTTGTTCTTCCCATTCACCAAGGGACCAGATGGATGATTTTAAGTTAAGTTTTCCATCAAACCCCAAAACTCATTATAAATGGCTATTGAATCTACCTCCCCACCCCCGAAACAGCACCGAACTGAACCCTGTGAACCAGAAGAGGATGGCAGCAGGCAGTAGAAGGCCTTGCTTCACTTTGTTTCTCAGATGATCCCCATGATAATTCTGTGCCTGTGAGGGAGATGACAGGCCTTAGAGTGTTGTAGGAGAAATGGTGGAATAGCAGTTTATAGGATTTGTTTCATCTTTCCAAAAGCACTGTTGAATGACAGAACAGTGCAATCGGTACTCGAGTGTGATACAGAGCTTACACAGTTACTATTGTAATTACTTCATATGTACAAACTGTCTGTCAGACTAAAAAGCAAACCAATTTGCAATGTATTCTTCATGTATCAATAAAGTTAGACCAAGACTATCATGAGTACACTTTTCTTAAACACTCTCATAATGAGCTGCTTCTTATTTTAAAGCACCATGAAAGTCACAACAGCAGTGAATAAAATTACACACTTCATTGTGTAACCTAGATAATGCCAGTGTGATGCAGAAATTTCTTCTGAATCACAACAATACTGTTACCAAGCTCAAACTCCAAATGGAGGGTAGACTCCTGTTATTCTGTACTATGCAAATGTATACATCTGTGAAGTAATTGTAATCTATTCCTTCAGTCAGAATAGCTAGATTGGAGGCTAGGGCATAGTTTTACAGGCTAGAAGTCACTTCATGAGTAAAAATAAAGTTCTGCCACATTAAAAATCTGGATTACATTATAGAAGAACACTTACTGCCTTTGGCCTTAAAAGCTATTGGCGTTGATCCCAATTAAAGCAAATTTAAGCTGATTCAACTGAAGATTGCATTCTGGAAGAGCCATGAGTCCTCAGTTCTTGCTTAACTTCAGGAGAACATATGGCAAATGTGATCATTTCCACATCTTGCAGGATATAGGTGTTAAAAAAAAAAAAAAAAAACCAAAACAACCCAAACAACAAACCACCCTCATCTCTGAAACTACAGCTTGTTATAATATTTATGGTGTGTCCTGGAGCCCAGTTTGGTCATACTGAAAACAAATAAAAAACAGCCTCCTAAGTTGCAGTACAAAAATTAAACCTGATCTGAATTTGCAACAAGCATCTCTATGCCAATTACATTCGAGAACTTTTTAAACTCCATACATAAGCTCTAGTCTTTTAAATCCTGTTTTGAAATTAAAACCTGATGCTAGTTTCCTTCTGAATATATAACTTACAGGAACAAATGCATTCCTCATACAAAGCAGAGGGAAACTGAAGTTTCAGCCTCTACAAAAGGCTTAACCAAAAGTGAGGCAGCATTACATACAGCAAAATGAAAGCTTCCCCAATATGCTCCCTGCAATTCTGAACAAAAACCAGTTCTCCAGTTTAATCATCTAAACATTTACCATCTGTTCTTAAAAATGCTTTCTGCAAAATTTTCAGGTCTCTTTTCCACTTATGAACATCCTCCAGTATTTCTGAAATACTCTTCCATAGCTCTCCTACTTTTTTGGTTACACATTCCATTTCTAAATACTTGTAACAGCCTCTTTCACAATAGCCTCTCAAAAGGATTAACAGCACAGTACAAACACTGTAAAGTCAAATAAATCTTACAGGACAAAGGGAGCAGAGAACTAAGCCTGACGGAGATACACCGTTTTAAGTAAGTTTACTCAGCTTAACTTGCTTCAACTTGCTTTTCTTTTCTGGTAAAGATTTTCAACCAGTGCTCGCCCCTTCAATTCTTTACCCTTGAATTTTCTGCGTGACTTATAAGTACTTTACCCCAGATAAAGTATTTTACTCTTAGTTTTAGACTGCTCTCTACCTAAAAGAGAAAAGATGACAGAAATACAAGCCAGAAAAATACACTAACCTGGTGACTGTGCCTAATCGACACATAGTTTTTCTGCTGACAGTTTCACCGAATGATTGTTTCCTTTGTGATGACAAAGCCATTAATAACTTACAATCCTTCTCAGGCATGACAGGAACATCTCGGCGCTTCTCCTCGTTTTGTGTATTAGAAGGTTGAAAGTGCCTGCGACAGCTGCTGTTCGCTCAACGCACAAAAGGAAAAGAAACCCTGCCCCAACTGCTCGAGCATCTGCACTGCACCGCGAGCAGAGGGACGCCGAGGCAATGACTTGTTTCCTTTGTTACTTCCTGTTTCCCCAGTGGGCAGCACTATCTTTGGTCAGATTTCCCAACCTCCCAGAGATGTTATAAATCAAGCCCTGCATACCTCAAACCTCAGTCAGATAGCGAGCCAGAAAGCAGAGGGGATTTTCCAGTACTCACTTGCTTCCTCCTCACCTTTCAATCAACTACTTTCCCTGGAGAGAAAAAGAAAGCAGTCCTTTTTCCTCACCGTGTACTCAGGCCTCACACCAGCACAGGCACAGCTCAGCGGTGCTGCCTGTCCTTCAGGATGTCCTTTCATCTCTCTTTTCTCTCCTGTAGCTGGAGCTTATCCTTCCCTCTTCAACCCAAGAAATTAAAAATAACTATTTTGAAAGATGCAGCATACACATGCTTTAGAGCAAGTCTTGCCTGTATGTTTGATGCTACGCAAATCAGGAAAGACAACAAAATTTGAATCCAAGAGAGTCACAACACAAGGGCAACAATTCAACAGGACAAGTATCACCAACTGATGATGAATAAATGCCCTTGTTTTATACTTTATACTTTATACATCTGGAGCTCTTAAAAGGGTTCAGGTCTTTCACTGACTTTGTCTGGAATTAACCAACACCTAGGGCTAGAAAGTTCAAGTAAAGACAAAAACAATTAGCAAGTTTCAGAATGATAGACAAAACCTACATATATGAATATGCCAAGTAAAGTTTATTTCACATATTTTTGGGGAGATGGACACAAGTCTGTACTCCAAAACAGAAGGAAGAGGTTTCTATAGAACGTCTTTCTTTTTGTAAACTACCCAACAGTCAAAGCACAGAAGAAAATAACATTTCAGATACTGGCCATGGCTGTATTGGCTAGCAATTCTCAGTCTTCAGCACAGGGCACCCGTTTGCACTCCTTCCATAGCCAGGCTGTGTAGGAAGGGGAAGCAAACCATAAATATCACACACCTGTTGTAAGCTAAGAGGATCATATCAACACAAAATCCCAATGCTATTTAGTAAGAATCAATACCCAGTTGTCTCAACGGCTTAATTAACAACTTGTTCACACAGAAAAGATGCAAAGAGGACTACATCTCAGCAGTTTGTGATTTCAACAAACTTGATTTATCTGCCACAGTATCAGTTGCCAATTTAGACTTTAAGCATTAACACACAATGCTTTAAAGCAATCTTTCCTCTCCCAGATCTCTGCTATCTAACTATACAAAGTTTGCATTACCATCTTTGCAAACTTCATCTCTACCTCAGTAAAAAAGCTACAATCAAAACAACAGCATGAAACGCTGGCGGGGGGTGGGGGGAACCACAGTTCTCCTTTCCCTTTTCTGGGCTGACACACCTAAGTCTTGGTTTTCCCCTTCAAACTCTGCAACTATAGTACCATGCTGTTTGGCCTCGGCAATCTCATTTTGATTATGTCTCGTTTATCCAGCCCATGTTCCTGAAGTACTGTTTTTCCACTCTAACCTTTCTGGTGCTGTCCTCTTCCATTCTTCACTTAAGCACTCAGAAATACAGAATTTTTCATTTCAAGTTCCAAGATCCCCTTTTGATTTTTCCGGTGATTTCCAACATTGTCAAGATGGTCACAGAATTAGAACAGAATCCATTTCACACATGCATACACACAAGCTGGTGCTCCACTGAGAAGCAACAGCCACAAAAAATTTAGATGTTTTGGAAGAATGAAAATTCAGCTTAACTTTCTAGACCAAACAATAATCAGAAGGGTTGTGTTTCAAAATTGCAAATAAAAAATCTGCAGAGACACGAAATCCTTATGGATTTGATTAACATCTCTGTCAGGGAAGGAGTATTAAATCCATCCTTCTCCGCAACACAAAATTCAGTTTTGCAAAGAACCCTGGTATATGGTTTTCAGAGCATTAACCTTCATTTGACCCCACAAAATCAGCAGTGAGAAGTAGCCTTGCACCAAGCTACCCTAGGGAGAATTTCACTCAAAAGGAGTTACTTCATTTCTTTAACATTATGAGATTCTACTTAAGTAGGCTTAATAGGAAGAACCAAAGCATCAGAAACCAACATTTGGATTTCATTCTAGCATGACCACTGTCTGAGGAAGCCAGCCAGTCATCTCCACCATTATTAGGAGGAGCTCTTACTCCCAGTCAAAAGCAGTCCGACTTATCTTCAGTTAATGGAAAGCAAGAGCAATAAAACATATACCTGGCACTATGCCGGCCTTGCCAGTAAGTTCACTAGTCTAGCCGACGGGTCGAGGTGTCTCTGCAGCAAGAGAGCTTCCTCTTGCTGACCAATTTACAGGAAACTGCAAGAACGGACTGTAAATAAAAGCAGCACGAGAAGCTCGCAGTGACAGGCAAGGCAAAAAATTAACAAAGCCACAACAACAAAATAGTGTAACAAGCACGATCCTTCAGCTGCAGCAAGTAGCCAGCTCAGCAGTCAAGTTCCACTTGGAATAACATAAGAGTTCATACATCATATATTGCCATAAATCCTACAGTATAGTAAGGCCACATTCTGTTGAAGTTTTACTGACTGTAATGACCTTGAATCAGGAGCAGATTATTAGGAGTTTTATTATTTTAATAATTCTACCAAATGAGTTTAGTCTCAAGTTTCTAGATCACAGTGGAAACACATCCACTATGTTGAGAGATGATGTATCTGCCAATTGTATACTCCACAACTGCAGACTGTAGAAGAGCAAGTGTAAGTTACTCGCCTGAATCCTTCATCTGCCAGGTACGGCAGTCCTGTGAAAATGTGAATAACTATACATCAGAATTACTTCTGCTGGGTGACCTGCAGAATAATAACTGAAAAATAAATAAAATAAAAGAAAAGAAAAAGAAAAAAAAGTCAGCAACAAGAGGAGAAATTAGGTTAGAACTCTGAAAAATGCCGTTTCAACACCAAAATAACTCCTATTTTTTAAACTTCAGGTATCATTCCCAGCTTACTAAGGAAGAGCTGAAGAAGCCTTGATAACATATATACTTCTTTAGAATCATAGAATGGTTTGGGTTGAAAGGGACCTTCAAAGGTCATCTAGTCCAACCCCCCTGCAAGGAGCAGGGACCTCTCCAATCAGATCAAATTGGTCAGAGTCTCATCCAGCCTGGCCTTGAATGTTTCCAGGGATGGGGCATCCACCTCCTCTCTGGGCAACCTGTTCCAGTGTTCCACCACCCTCACTGTACAAAATTTCTTCCTTATGTCCAGTCTGAATTTACCTCCCTCTACTTTAAAACCATTACCCCTTGTCCTGTCACAACAGGCCCTGCTGAAGAGTTTCTCCCCATCTTTCCTGTAGGCCCCCTTTAGGTACTGGAAGGCCACTATCAGGTCTCCCCAGAGCCTCCTCTTCTCCAGGCTGAACAGCCCCAACTCTCTCAACCTGTCCTCTCAGGAGAGATGCTCCAGCCCTCTGATCATTTTTGTGGCCTCCTCTGGACCCACTCCAACAGGTCCATGTCTTTCCTGTACTGAAGACTCCAGAGCTGGAGACAGTACTCTGCAGAGTAGGGCAGAATCACCTCCCTCGACCTGCTGATCTACGCTTCTTTTGATGCAGCCCAGGATGTGGTTGGCCTTCTGGGCTGCTAGCGTACATTGTTGCCTCACGTCCAGCTCTTTATCCACCAATACACCCAAGCCCTTCTCCTCAGGGATGCTCTCAATCTCTTCATCCTTCAGCCTGTGTTGACACCAGGGGCTGCCACAACCCAGGTACAGGAGCTTGCACTTGGCCTTGCTAAACTTCATGAGGTTCTCATAGGCCCACCTCTCCAGCCTATCAGATGTCCAGCCAGATGTCCCTCTGGATGGCATCCCTTCCCTCCAGCAGGTCAACTGCACCACACAGCTTGGTGTCATCGGCAAACTTGCTGAGGGTGCACTCTATCCCACTGTCCACATCGCCGACGAAGATGTTAAACAGGGCCAGTCCCAGTACCGACCCCTGAGGGATGCCACTCGTCACTGGTCTCCTTATTCACCAATGCTGTAACCCAGTCATAGAAGGCTACCAAATTAGTCTGGCATGCTCTACTCTTAGTGAAGCTGTGTTGGCTGTCACCAGTCACCACCACCTTTTCCACATGTCTTAGTATAGTTTCCAGGAGGATCTGCTCCATGATCTTGCTGGGCACAGAGCTGAGACTGACTGGCCTGTAGTTCCCCAGGTCTTCCTTGTTTCGCTTTTTAAAAATAGGAGTAATGTTTCCCTTTTTCCTGTCAGAGGAAGCTTCACCAGACTGCCACAACTTCTCAAATATGATAGATAGTGGCTAAGCAACTTCATCCGCCAGTTCCCTCAGGACTCACAGATGCATCTCATCTGGTCCCACAGTCTTGTCACCTTCAGGCGCCTTAGATGGTCTCAAACCTGCTCTTCTCCTACAGTGGGTGATTCTTCATTCTCCCAGTCCTTGCTTTTGTCTTCCACGACTTGGGTGGTGTGGCTAGAGCACTTGCTAGGGAAGACTGATGCAAAAAAGTCATTGAGTACCTCAGCCTTCTCCATATCCAGGTAACCAGGTCTCCTACTTCCTTCCAAGAGGGCCCTAGGGCATTTTCCCTAGTCTTTCTTTTATCCTCAGTGTACCTATAGGTGCTCTTCTTGTTGACCTTGACATCCCTGGCCAGAATATAATTCTGTCAGGACTTTCGCTTTCCTATTCTGATCCCTGGCTGCTCGGACAATCTCTCTGTATTCCTCCAGGCTACCTGTCCTTGCTTCCACCCTCTGTAGGCTTCCTTTTTGTGTTTGCATGAAGCTCCTTTTTCATCCCTGCAGACTGCTTGGCGTTTTTGCCTGACTTCTTCTTTGTTGGGATGCATCGCTCCTGAGTTTGGAGGAGGTGCTCCTTGAACATTAACCAACTTCCTTGGGCCCCTCTTCCTTCCCTTATATATATACATACATATAAAGGTAGCTGAAGCCTTGATAATATATATTAAATCTAAAACTGAGAAACACTTCAGGTTATAAAAAGCTTCTGACTTTCTATTTATACCTCACTGCTCTTAAGGTCTGAACATCTATGATCATATTGTTGGCTCAAAACTTCAAAAAAGCCAACGACCGCTGGTCTGCAATAAATAAGCCATACTTCAGAGAACAAACATATCAATTTTAAAACAAAGTTTTAACTTTTCTTGGTTGTTTCACCAAACAGCTTGGTACCAGTCCTGGAAGATGATATACTGACTTTGATTTTGGGAAACGATTAATGTCGTTCAAATGTCTGTAGACTAAAGTACAGCTGCAAAGTATTTGCGGTATATGCACAGCTTGTAAAAAAACAAATTATGCTGTGCAGTTGGAAGAAAGAACTTTCTGCAAATTCTCAATATAAGAACATTATCATTTAACAGACGCTCTTACATCAGCTAGCCTTGAAAAATAATGTGACCTCATACTGATGTAAATAAGGATGGAATTAAAATCAGTACAGCTATCCTAGCACAATTTTCTATGTTGACAGTTTTATTATGAGTAGCTTTTATGAGTTTAAGGGATTTCTACTGAATCAAAAATGCCCCTCAAAACCATGCAGGAGTATTCACCCAGTGATTTAACTGGGTGTCAAGTCTATGCCAGTCAGACCATACCAGTAACACCAGGTATAAAACACACTTAAAATAGAAGTTCTTAAACGCTTCTGCTGCTTATCACATTTCTTTAAAATAAATTCAAAAGATACATTACCAAGGCAATACTTCCATTCTCATTTACTATTCCAGCCAGATGGAGAGCTGCTTTGTTCCTTTTAACTATCACCTATATACAAGGTCCTTGTAAAAAAGACTGTAAATGCAGCTGTGGTTATGATTAACTGATATCTTTCATTCATGCTTGTAGAACAATTTAAACTAGACCATAGTTTAAAAAATCACATAGTGAGCAGAAGGACAGAGTGTGATTGCCAACGTCCCACTCCTGCACACAGTTGTGCTGCAGACAGCTGCAAAGGGAGTTTCCCCAAACACACGTAGACACTTAACGTGGGAGTTTCCATAAATCACTTCTAATTTCCCTGGCTGAAGTTTTAGATTCTAAGGCATTACAGTTGAAACAATTTTACTGCTGGGCTGGTTTGTGATGAATTGCATACAATTCTATCGCTAATGCCCTCACAATTGTTAATTTTGGAAGCACTGTTGGACCACAAAATAATTTCTGCTTACATGTCAAAACACCTATAAACATTGAAGCTGGCAGACCACTGAACTTCAGAAAAAGCAACACCTAAATAAAAGCTTTTAGAAATTTACAAGAGGCAGTCAAATATCTGTCACTGATTATAAAGCATATAGGTACATTTAACCAGCAGATGTCTTACCATATAAAGTTAGGTCTGTTGTTAGGAATTTTTTTTTTCTTAGAATTTATAAATACTTAAGTCAACTTAAAGAATATTAAAAGTCCAAGGGGAGGGGGAAAAAAAAAAAATAAAAGAAAGGCAAAAACCCCACCTTAGAAGCCCACACTTACATTCACCATTTTCTACTATTTCTGATATTAAAGCATTCCAGCAAGACATACAACATGCATCAGTTCATTGTATACTGTGCTTGTACAAGACTAACAAAACTAAGATCAGAGACTACTATTGCCAGTTGAAGAGAATATTTCACATGAGTGTATAGGCAAGTCAACAGAAAAATTACTGAATATACGCAATTTTAAAACATTCCTGCAGCAGGGTATTAAAATCAAAACCACATAAAGCTTATAGAGCAAGTCCTTTTGAACATCTAGCAGCAAAAAACTTCAATGAATAAATTTATAAACTCTACCGCTGACCCTAATAGCAAGCTACTAATTGAATACTAAAGAACTTCAGCAGGCCCTGGTTTAGAGGAAGCACTTGGTGTGTCATCCGTGAGCCCTCACAGCTTGTGTGTCCCTCTTCTGGTGGGCTGCAGGAACTTTGAATGTAAGGAAACGTACCTCTGCCGCGAAATGGTTGCGGCCAGCACCAAAGAGGAAGCTCAAGTTCTGTCAGACCCTGGAAAAACAAAATGAGACAAACAGTTCTTATTTTTATTTTGCTTATAAGAAGTCTACGTGATACAATGTAAAGACAAAGCATAGATGGTGCTGGTTTTTAAGCAGTGATGCAGTGAAGCATCTCAGGAGTTTGCTTTTCTCATACTTGGAAATTCTGACTAGGAACCAGAATCTCAAAATAAGCTAATAAGCATGCAAGTGTCATTTATAGAATTAGAAGGCCCAACTGGGCTGTGTTGCTAATGGACAGTCCCCACCTCCACAGCTTTGAAGCTCCTTGCGCTCAAAAACTCATGCAAGCAAGTAGGTGAACCAGAAACAGGGTTTCTTTATTCCGATTCCAAGGACTGTTCCCTTTTCAATCATGATCTGACCTTCTTTAAAGGAGAAGGCATAAATATTTTGCCACTCCCACCTCCAACCATCCAAAACATTAAATCAAAGGACTGAAACAGGCAGGAGCATAGATTACAGTAACCAGGATTTAAGGCTACTGTGTATTTCATCACTTAGGTAAATACTAGGTTTTGGGGGTTTCTATTTTGTTTTGTTTTGTTTGTTTGTTTTTTAAACATGCCCTAGAAAGAAGAATCTAGGCAAGCTCACGTGTCCTTTCTACATAAGCCGAATTTAATTGTGACCACCAGATCATGCACAGTTGGGTTTTTAAGTCAAATGTACACTGCAAGGCTGAGCCAGAAAGACTGCAGTAAACAAACAATTTTAATTTGAAGGACATGAGAGGGAGCAGTCATTTCATATCACTTAACCCTAAAAAAAAAAAAAAAAAAAAAAAAAAAAAAAAAAAAAAAAGTATTGTCTTGCTTCTACAAGACAATTTAAACAATGCCGTTTTATATTATCATTTCTTTCATGGAAACCACTACTTGCTTCAGAAGTATGACCAAAGTCGGGGGGGAGGGAAATATTCCCCCCTTAAATCTTGTTTAAATGAACTCCAATAGCAAGGATTAGCCCAAGATCAACCTACGTCTTCAAAGCTGCAGAGCTGCATTCAAAAGTGAGATCATGCAGGTCTGTTTTCAAGTACAGAAGACATTCATACGCAGTATTTTGTAAGACATGAACAACATCATCATTCTTTTACAACACTGATCATAGTTTGTCTAATTGAATATATTATTAGTATAGCACCAACAAAGTTTGCAGAAAGGTTTCACAAGACGTACAAAAATCCCTCAACATACTTTAAGAGCAACAAACACCTGGCAGTAAGATAGGCCAAAGGCAAGGAGCTAAATCTAGATCCTTGCTTTCCATTGGATCTCGGTATCACCTAATTCTTCTCATCAAGTCATGGCTTCTTCTGGCCTGTCTTGAAAGTCAAGATGTATACTCTTACAAAGTAAGGGTGAACTCATTCACACTAGGAAAAAGACTTCAGAAAATTGAAAGATAATGGGAATGGATCTAGTGGTACTGCACATGTAACTCAAAAGCCTTCCTAGAAGGGTGATAGTTATTATTTCAGAGGAGGGAGGGAGGGAAAAAAAAACAAAACAAAACAAAAAAACCAAAAACACCAAAAAAAACCAAAAAAAAAAAAAGAAAAATGCTGTAATGTATCTAGTTTAGTGCACAGTCATTGATAAGCTGGGAATACTGAAATCCATCTCAGACTCCAAGATCTCAGTCTCTGGCACTTCAAATGACACAGGCAAGCCTCTGAGCTGCAAATTCTTAGCCTGGAAGAATACTCTCTATCTTTACCCAGTTCTTACACTCTTCTGTAAGCACTCCTCAGATCTGACTCCATACAGCCATTCCTAGTGTCCCACCAAATACTCAAAAAAACAAACAAACAAACCCCAAACCAAAAAACA
>WHYT01016533.1:0-10798 GCA_009806455.1 Tetrax tetrax
CTGTATTTCACAGACACCTCATTAGTCTTTTATCCGCATATTATAAAGGTGAAACTATATTACTATTAATTTCTGTAAGTCTGTTCCAAGTCTTGCTAATTGATTTAAATAGCTTTAAATGTATTAAAGAAAACAGTTGGTATCAGTGCTGACCTTGCAGCATGCATCATCTTTTAGAAACACTGTTCCATTACATTTTTAAGAAATCAGTCAAATATTACGCAAATAACCGTGTGTTTCTCATTGTTTTAAAACTCTCAGCTTTGAACCTGTTTTCCTACTTTGCTTCAATTAGCATCTGTTGAAGAGATTACTTCAACCCTCAGAATTTTGTTCTTGGCTGTACATGATACTTTTCAAACTTTAGACTGAACTGACCTAATCTGGTTTTGACTTGTTCAGTTAAACAAGACATTGGCTGCTGCTTGTGCTCTCCTCAAAGGTATAAAAGAAAAGCATTCTGAATTACTTCCGGTGGTGATCATTATTTGAAATGCAGGCCAAATAAAATTAATTCTACTGATTGATAATGTTTCAGATTTCTTTAAAAGTTCACAAAATAACTGAAAGGATGTACTTGAAGAGCTGGACTCTGTGGGACTCTGCTGTCACATTGGGTCTTGGCAATCCCAGGCACAAATACAGGCTGGGCGGAGAATGGATCGAGAGCAGCCCTGAGGAGAGGGACATGGGAGATGAGATGAGAAGTTCAACATGAGCAGGCAATGCACCCTTGCAGCCCAGAAGGCCAGCTGCATCCTGGGCTGCATCAAGAGGAGTGTGGCGAGCAGGTCGAGGGAGGTGATTCTCCCCCTCTACTCTGCCCTCGTGGGACCCCACCTGGAGTACTGCATCCAGTTCTGGAGCCACCAACATCAGAAGGACATGGACCAGTTGGAGAGGGTCCAGAGGAGGACCATGAAGATGATCAGAGGGCTGGAGCACCTCTCCTATGAGGACAGGCTGAGAGAGTTGGGGCTGTTCAGCCTGGAGATGAGGAGGATCCAAGCAGACCTGATAGCGGTCTTCCAGTATCTCAAGGGGGCCTACAGGAAAGATGGGGAGATGCTGTTCAGAAGGGCCTGTAGTGACAGGACGAGGGGTAATGGTTTTAAAATAGACAGAGGTAGATTTAGATTGGATATTATGAAAAAATTTTTTACAATGCAAGTTGTAGAACACTGGAACAGGTTTCCCAGATTGGTGGTGGATGCCCCATCCCTGGAAACATTCAAGGCCAGGCTGGATGAGGCTCTGAGCAACCTGATCTAGTCAGGGATGTCCCTTGCAGGAGACAGGGACTAGATGATCTTTGAAGGTCCCTTCCAACCCTAACTATTCTATGATTCTATGATTCTATGATTCTATGATTGGCAAGGTAGAGAAGGAGTATCAGGAAGTGTGGAAAACTTCATTTTGCAAATTTCCTCTTTAAAATAAGATAAAATAAGATATTCTAGACCAAACTTCACACCCAGTATTAAAAATATACGGGGTTTTTGTTGATTTATTTTATTTTATTCTGGTTTTTTGTTTCTCATGCAGGCCATCGCATTTGAAGTAGAAATAAGGATGTTGGCTACTCTGCTTTGCTCCGATCAGGTTTAGAATCACTACCATGCAGCATTAAGAGAGTTAAGGGAAGCTGTTAGAAAGGTGGATACCAATGAAAAGTTGTGAAGTGGGAAGGGTAAGGACGATTATAGTTCGGGAGACTTTCAAGGGAGTTCGGTGGGAAGCAGTTTCTTGAGAGAGTGCAGAAAAGGCACAGCACTTGCTCCCACTCTTGAAGCTTAGAAATGTCTTTAAAATGTCATCTCAGCCAGTGAAGACATCCACGCTGATCTTCCAGAAACAGGGAAAAAAGGCATTCCCTGGGATAATGTTGTAGTAAGCTTGCATGTATGGCATGCCCTTGTGGAACACACACTCTTAAATATCTGAAGTGGAACTATAACTTTTAGCTCTTTCTAAGTTAATAGCAAACATTGCTAATTGTTTGAGCTGGGAATCTAGAAACTAAGCAAGTCTTTTTGGTGAACTTATGCCTCCAGGGTACGCCAGCAGAGTATTTTACTGTCATGACCAGTTTTGTTGCCTGTGCAGAAAACGAACATGAAAGGGCAGCCTAAGGCACAGTTGGAAGATCTCTTTAATTACTGCCTTTGGCAGAATTTATTACCAGAAATGTTATCACAGAATTGGAAATAATGTCTCCTGGCACCACAAGAGCATTTTCAGATGTCGCTCTCCAATGTGACACTTCTGAACAAGTTGGAGGAAAAAAGAGAGAATATTGTGCCCACTGACTTCTGACAAAATGCTATAACCCCAGGAAAATTCATTTTAAGAGACTTTCTGTATCATCAGCCCTTGCAGTGTGGAAGACCCTGATAAACTACCAAGGCAGTCACATTGCTTCAGCTTCTGCTAGTTTATTATCTTTTTTTAATTTCTACTATTGGACATGGAGAGGGTGCCTAAGGCTTCTCAGAACTAACCTAGCTTTTTTTCTGCTGTGCATAGAGAAGACTTGAGTCTCTTTCAGACTAAGACAGACATGACCACCATCAGATAAGACATCAAGTGAGGTAAGGCCTAGAATGTAGAGAAAACATCTCTGGAAATGTTACGAAAATACACTTTTTCTCAATATGCTGCTGCGGTGTTTGCCTGGCCATAACTTGCTGACGTGTGAGGTCCCAGCTAGCGATGCCTGACATAATCTTGTCTGGTGTCTGCATTTCTGGCTCAGCACATGGCACCGGCTGAGGCAGAACATACTGGAGGTGGGTGAGGAAGGCTTAGGGGCTCCAGGATTCAAGGCAGAAGTTGAGCATTTATAGTAGGACGTGGTGAATCTGGGGTTAGATCCTGGCTTGGACAGGTGAGACTTGTGACAAAAAAAAAAGTGGGAAAAGTAGGGAGGAAGAGCCTGGGGTCCCATTTTAAGAAGGCATGTTCTTGCAGCTCCAGAAACTGGTGCTGGAGCTTCTGCTTCTGCTGCATCAGCTAATGCCTGCCATGAAAGGTGGCCCCAGAGCACACTGCGATGCAGAGTCCTGGGCTGCAGAAGCATGACTTTTCTGCTCTAGGCTGACCTAGTTCACCTGCAGGTAGGTAGCCAGGCCTGGATCAGTGCTCACATTGACTGAGAACCACAACATCAGAGAAAGTACAACTAAATTTCTTCCATCCTGTAACTCTGAAGTACAGAGAGATCTTAATCATAAATTACTGGAGAAAAATAAATAAAGTGAGATAATCAAGTTGCTAACAGAGTACTGAAATCAGTGAAGAACTTTATGGAAATACAGACGTTATCCATTCATTGCTAAGGCTGTCAACTTACTCTCCTGTTCTGGTCAGACAGAAGCTGGTGGTACCTGGGTTTGACAGGAGAAGGGGATAATGCTCTTGGATATTTTAAAATCATCTCATTATTCTGATATTATTATCTATTATTATCCCTGGAAATATTCACAGCCAGGTTGGATGGGGCTCTGAGCAACTTGATCTGGTTGGAGAGGTCCCTGCTTCTTGCAGGGGGCTTGGACTAGATAACCTTTAAAAGTCCCTTCCAACCTAAACAAGTGTATGATTCTATGATTCTCATTTTTGTCTAGTTTTGAAACCTTCTTTATAACTTAAGCTTATTACAAAAGAGGGAGTGACTGGTATACAAATCATACATAAAAAAGGGTCTTCAAGCCTCTGGTTTTTATTTTGAAAAGTATTTCTCTGCATCTCTATACATCAGGTAATATCCAAAGACCAGTAATGTGAGCATGATATTTCTAGTCTCTTCAATTATCTTCAGATCAGATGTGGACCGAATTTCTCATAGGTGAGAATGCTGTTGAGAAAATAACTGGAGAGATGCATCGTCTTCTCATATTTAAAACTGTGTATACTACTTTGGAATAAAATATACTGTCATAAATACATTAGTTCTTCAAAATAGAGTCTAGACTAAACTTTTCACTAGTTTTATTGGCTCTTAAGAATTATCTTTAGAAATTACTCTAACAAATTAAGAAATGCATTACTCAATTACCATAATTAGTCTTAGTAATGTTTGAAATTCTTTGTCAAAAGAGTTTCAAAGGATCAAAGCCATTTATAACAGTTCTGTTTCAAATGTGATCGAGTCTTATTGATAAGGAAAATTGCTCTAACTAAGAAATGAGGAGATAGAGAATACATGATATGACCATAAAAAGAAACTGATTGAAGCCTTCCTCAGTGTACATTTCCAGATTTGAAATAAGTTGAAAAATTGAAAAGTTCTTGTCAATGCTAACGGTTTTATTATCTTTGATCAACTTTGTGATCCATTCCAGACTGCATGTTACATTCCGATACCATGAATCATTGATGTCTATTACAGTCATATTACTTCACCTTTTACTATAATCCCCTAAACCTGAAAGCAAAGAAAACATCCCCTTAGAAGAAGAATATGAAACCGGTTTGCTTTGCTAACCCAAGAGACTGACAGTGCTGCAGCAAGACATAAGAGCTGCATGGCATGCCCAGAAAAACAATTCACACCACTGTCCAGAATACTGCAGGCAGGGACCTTTGCAAAAACTATTGCTTGTATCTTAACTTTTAGCAGTCTTTTTTGCTGCATTGACCATACTGCAAGTGCAGAGGAAAAAGGAGTGTATACTTCTCCTTTCTAGTTTTGGATACCAGCAAGGGTCTCTTTCATCACAGGGCACAGGGAGAGATTTCCTGGAATTCTCAAAGGACACTTGCCTACAGGCATCCAATCTGCACAGACAAACAAAGAGAAAGAGATAAATAACAATAATATTTATTGGATCTTACCACTGACTTGTTGTTTTTCTATACAGCTAACTAGATATTGCTTTACCTCAATAATTTACATCATGACTTCCCAGTGTAGGAAATTCCACACATTGATCTGCAGCCTGTACTTCCATGTGTCTCTAAACCCAGCAGCCATCACTGTCACAGCACGCCACCTCTTCTACTCTTTTTCAAGACTGGATGTAATGTATCCTGCTGTTTGCTCCTTGTGTACTCATGCTGTCCCATGTCTTTTCTCAGCAAAGTTTGTTATTAATTCTGTTGGGTTTTGTTTACTTACCACTCAGTGGTATAAATGAGATCATCGGATAATTGACACACTTAAATTGGAAGGAACTCTGAAGGTCTTCCAGCTCAAGCACAATTTCAAGCAAGACTGTTTTCAAAGCAGGTTGCTGAGGGTCTTGTCCACGTGGGTTTTGAACATCTCCCAAGGATGCCAGTTCCACAACCTCTCTGAGTAACCTATTCCAGTAATTAAATGCTCTTGTGGTGAAGAATTTTTTCCTTGCATCTATTTAGAATTTTCTTTTAAGTGCTGCCTCTTCTCTTTTCTCTGTGGTGCTTGTGAGAAGGCTCATGCTCCCTGTTCTCTATAGTCCTCTTTTAGGTGGTATAAGACTGGATCATTCATGTAGGGTGAAAACAAATACAGAAAAATATACTATTCTTGACAACGGGGGTCACTGTTAGTGGTGATTTCACAGGTAAGAGTTGTTCTGCTAGAGATTTTTTTTGCTTAGGAAAAAAATTTGATGCAAACAATTATTAAAATAGCCCTTGTTTCTTCCTCTTTTTCATTAAAATCTCTTGACTCCCATTACCTTTCTGCAGATCTCACAAATCTCTCAATGAATCTCTCGTACACGTTTGTTATTGCACTAGGGTCTACCAGATTGGAATCTGGCAAAATAAATTCTTCTGCTTTGCATTCTGACAGTATTTTCTCAAGGTGATAAAATAATTCAGAACTTGCATTTATATGCAAAGTATTTGACTATTCAAATGTCTGAAAGAAATTTATCATGAAAACGTATGAGTTTGTCCCAACAAAAACATATCTAATTTCTCTAAAGAAATTACACTGTATTTTCCAAGTCCTGACATTTGTTTTCTAAAAGGACTTACAATTGTTTGGATACAAAGTGCTAGAGGCTTGCTTTTCACAACTGTTAATTGCAGCATTACTCTGCAGAACACTTAATCACCATCTACTCCCAAAAAATAAGTACAAAATGTGCATCATTTCCTTGGAGACACCACGTATTCTCCTAGCCCTGGTGGAACAGTCCTCAACCCCACTGAACTAAGTTCAGCTAGGAATTGGCAGAACAAGATACATGGCTTCACAGGGGAACTCAAGCTCATTTTCACCTAGGAAGAGATTTATCTAAGAATTTTTAACTCCTTGATTTATTTATCTTCTTTATTGAAGAGGAGCAATAAGGAAAGTTAAATTCCTAAGAGAGTTTCTTTTTTTTCTTGAATAAACTGAAAGCATAGTCTGAATGAACATACTAAGGCTGAGAATGTTCAGTTAAGATTTGGAGACAGCAATATATTGTATCAGCTTAACTTCTCACTGATGGGAGTTCAGCATGAGAAGAAACTACTGCTGAATAAAAAGTAAGTGTCTTCTTAGCAAGGGAAAAAAAAGTGAGAGAGAAAGTTCCTTGAAGTGATAATTCTGTCTCCCTGGGCTTTTTTTTTCTGTTTGTTTTATCTAGCAGGCTGAAAAATATACTGTTCTCTGCAGATGAAAAGGTGAAGATAGACTTCACTGGAATTGAATGAGGTATTTAATGAACTCTACTGATGATATTCCTGCTAATAGAACAATGGATTATGGTGAAAAGCCTTACTTGCTTTGTATTCACAGGAGTTTGACTGAACAGTAGAACTTAATGTTCTACTAATAGAAAATCAGGTTATCCATCCTGAAAGTGCTTTCTAAGTTATAGGAAGAGTAAAACAGACAGGCAAGCAGTGCGGCTAAAATGTTTTGCTCTTATGTTGCCTTTTTTTTTTTTTTTTGGGTGAAGGAGCTATACACAATGCTCAGTTTAGATGCAAATGCTGAAATGCTTTCTCCACAAAGTGATACATGACACAACCTCCCCACAAAGTCTTGGAGCTATTCCCCTTGAGTATGAAAAAAAATGGAAAGTGTCATGGGGGAGTGGTATGACAACACATATGTTCTCACCATTCCTTCACTGTATAGTTTAACAGCTACGTATCGCAGGAGGCACTCTACCCCTCAAAGCCGTAAATGACATGTCCCATCAATGTTCTTAATGTAAACAATATGAAGTATTTATATATTTCATAGAGGAACTGCTGACTCCCCTCCTCCTCATTCAGTTGCATGGTTGTTCTGCACCAGGAGGGGCGCAGGGCTCTTTCTGGATCTCAGCAGGAGAAGCACAGCAGCAAACGGTGTAATAAAACTGCTTTAATAGTAAAAACAACAACAACAAAACCGAAACAGAAATAGGAAGAGAAATACAGATAGTGAGTAAATCTTACGTCTCTTCGGGTGCTGGGAATGCTGCTCTCCCACGGCGTCGGACAGGCCCCAGATGCATAGCTACAGCACACTGCACAGATCCCGTCCATGACAGGGTTTGCTCCCACCCAGTAGTATGTCCTTAGTGCAGGAAACAAAACTATACACTTTATTTTGAGAGGTGCCTTTTTTTTATGCCCACCAGAGCATGCCTAGTAAACGTATCTAGGAATGGGATCCAGGAGTAGTACATACCCAGAGCCTTCCAGCACGTTGCAGCAGTTGCTCGTGTGAACGTATGGGTACCAAGCACAAGACCTAGTGTGACTGTCAGGGCTTGCTCAAAATCACTGACTCCTCAAACACAAAGTCTTCCACAAGACTCCCAATGCAACAGTATTTCTCATTTGCTTCCCTTGGGCAGTTAAGATAGGAAAAGGTATACAAGAAAGAGGAGCACAGACTGGAAAAGAGACTGTGATGGGATGACATCCTGTGGCAATTAGTCTAATTAGACTCTAAAAAGTCTAATGATGCCTACCGTTCTCAAGGTTTATCATTCCTCTTCTGTCAACAAACATCTGTGGAATTAGGGCTGATTTAAATAGAAGATAACACCAGCTGTTGATGTTAGTCTTTCCATTTTCTTTAGCGACAAACAGGTGTGCAAGAGACCTACTCATGATGGGCTCCATGATCAGCCCCTCTGTGATGGGATCTGTGCTCTTTGAAAACAAAAGGCGTACAAATGTCATACAAAGGAAATGTTATCAGTAGAGTCAAGCGCAAAAAGTTCAGAAGTATAAACATTAATATTCACTGCAAAAATCCTCTTTTTTAATCTCATATATCTAATTCACCACACTGGATATACCTGTCTCGTGGATTAAACAGAACAGTGTAACAGAGGTAGTAGAACTGCCAGAGTTTTAAGGTACAGTGTCATCAAGGCAGAGGGCCACATGAGACCACATTGGCCTCCTGATCAAGGAAATTAAATGCTAATTAGTAGGCCTAGTATGCAGCCTTGCCTCTTCAGTGTTCTCATAAGGATGCTTGTTAAATTAGTAAATTAAGTTACCTGAAGGTAATAACTCATTTATGTTCCTCATTTCTTGGATTCCTTAACTGAGACTGCATTGCCTGATTTAAATTCATTTTTCTGATTTGCGACTGTACCAAGTACTTGCAGCTTGAAATGAAATGAGTAGTGCAGTTTCTCTGAATCTGTGGGAGTTTCCTTCCCCTCAGGTGAAGATATAAGAGCAATGTAACGTGCATACTCATAATATTGTGAAGAATTCCAGACCATAGTTTGTGAAGAAAATATTTTTTTCATCAGAGTGAGTTCTGAATGGTATATATTAAACAAAGTCCCATTGAAAAATGAGGAAAAAAAAAAACCAGAAAATGAAGAGGCACTTGCTTTAACTATTTCCAGCTAGTCTGTACACTGAAAGAGGTAGGATGACCATGGGAAACATCTAAGGAAGTTCTAAGGCTCACTGTGGACTCGGAGATAGTCAACTTCAGGGTCCAAAATCTCATTATCTTCTGTTTGTGTAAGGTAAGTGACAGTTCTTGATAGTTCCAAGAAGTGTCAGATCCCTGAGAGGACTAAGAGGTCTTGGTCAACCCCTCCCATGGACTCCATCCACCCCTTCTGCTAATGAGTCCAAGCCAATTTAAGCTCTGTCCTGAGCTGTTAGTCTCTGTTAGTTTCTGTTAGTCTCTCTTAGTTTGATCTATGTTGTAGTTTTGCTTGTCTCTAGCTGTATCATAGCATGCCTGTGCCTAGCCATGGACCTAATTGCTGTGCCTGAGCTGTGGACTGTTGTGATAGGACAAGGGGTAATGGGTTTAAATTAGAAGGAGCTAGGTTTAGATTAGATATTAGAAAAAATTTTTTTACAATGAGAGTTGTAGAGCACTGGAACAGGTTGCCCGGAGAGGTGGTGGATGCCCCATTGCTGGAAACGTTCAAGGCCAGGCTGGATGGGGCTCTGTGGAACCTGATCTAGTCAGGGATGTCCCTGCTTCTTGCAGGGGGGTTGGACTAGATGACCTTTGAAGGTCCCTTCCAACCCTAACCATTCTATGATTCTATGATTCTATGACTGACCACCTGACTTGAACTCAGACATGTCTTGTCACCTGCCTTGAAACTGCTGGACTGAATCTGACAAAAGGTAGCATTAAATGATTTGTCTGACATTCATAGATGACTCCTTTTCTTGCTTCAAATGTGATCATGGATTGTTGCTTTAATTTTCAAGTCTAAGGAAAGCATAGTTTTCTTGCGGCTTGGGAAAGAGCTTCATATGAAAACAACATCAGATCTCAAAAATTACTTGTAATCAAGTCATCTTTGAATCACTGTAGTCTTCAGTGAGCTGGAGGGCAAAATACTCTTCCTTGAAGCATACATCACTCACATAAAATCTTCAACTTAAGAACTTCCAGAATAGACTTTTAAAGATAACCAGAGGTCAGGGAATGGGGGCCATTTACTTTCATGGCTTTGAAGGAGATTTTGAATACTATATGAGTATGTGCTGTAAGAAACTGGAGTGTACTTCAGGCACAGAAAAAGCTCCAATCCACACTTTAATATTCAATCACACTCTTTTTTGCCTCGATCCTTACAGAATCTAATTAGTTAAAATTAATGGATGGGGTTCTCATTTTCTTAAGTTTATATGAGCACTTATTCAATGTAATTTTTCACAATACACAACAGCTGCAAATCTAGTCAACAGGCAGTCTGTACTTCAGCCAGCATAAGATGTGTATTTCTTTCACTTTTTGATAGATAACGTTGTTCTTATCAGATAGTTTGAACAGTGGACCGTTAAGAATTTATTACTCCTTGCAGAAACTTGGCTGTGGTAACAACAGAAGGCAAAACAGACAATTTCATAGCCCACAGCTGTCTTTTCTTTATGAAATTCATGTGAATCCTTCCTTATAAAAAAAAAAATAGATTCTTCAAACTGAGAAAGAAAATAATCTACTTGTTCTGCCATTCCAATATTTCAGTTTTAGAAAAAAAAAAAACCATAACAGCAAAAATATAAGTTTTGTAAAGAAAACAAGGTAGTTTCTGTCTATGCTTTCCGTGAAGGTTAGAGTCACAGGCAGAATAATTCATAGGATTCTTTAATGTTAACTGTACATTGACATGTGATTTCTCAGCTTAGGATGACATTATTTTGGTCAAAATAGAAATAAGTCATATTTATCTAGAATTTGTATAACATTTATCTACAATTTCTTCCAACTTTCTTTGACCAATACCACAGAAAATTCTTAAGTAGGTCTGTGACATATTACATGATTATTTTCTACAAAGCTTAGAAAAGAAGTTACCAGATACCTTCAGTTCACAGGATGCTGTTCAAATAATTACAGAATGCTTTAGGTTGGAAGGCACCTCAGAAGGTCATCTAG
>WHYT01016533.1:10818-60997 GCA_009806455.1 Tetrax tetrax
AGAGTACCTAGAAGCAAGAAATTAAACTGAGCTGTTCTTAATGTCTTAACAAATTGCAAAAGGTACTTTAAGGAGTATCCCATGTCCAGCTTTGAAGTTAGTCCTAGTTGAAGTGGGAGGTCAGCCCAAGTGGTATCTAAAGGTCTCTTCCAAATTAAATTACTCTGGTTTTATTCTGTACCTTGAAGCACTCAAGAAAATTCTGTATCGTACTTAAAACAACATTGTCTGTGTAGACAAGAGCAATTGACTGACTGGATGAAGGAAAGAAATCTAAAAAAAACTTTTAAAAATTTATTTAAAAGAATATATAAATACTCAAGTTCAACATTAGAAACCACAGGATGTTCCTAAAATAACCACTAACCTACTGCTTAAAGCTCTCTACCAGTCTGTTTTCCCTGAATTTTCATACCTACTCGACTTTCAGATCTGACCTCCGCACACTTCACCCAGCACACCAAAAGCTCTCAGGAACTGGGGGTGAAATTAAGCAGCTGCTATGAGCCAAAGTTAAATCCTGTGGCAATGTGTAGAGAATTAAATGTCCAGCCAGCAAGGAAATGTTTTGCACAGAACAAGTACTTCATCCCTCAGTCCTGGTCCTCAAGGGAGACTTACAAAACACTGCACGCAGATGCACCTGCCATAAAATGTATAACACTGGGACATCAAACCCCATGGATTCAATAGAGACACTTTTTATGGCACATTGTAGTCTCCTTTTTCCCCTTCCAATCTTTTTGTGCTCCACAGTGTACAAAAACTCCCTCTCCCTCTCTCTCTTTCCTCCCTTGCACTAATATCCTATCTGCTCTGAAGGCTCCAGACACCTTTCCTTTCAAAGTTACTCTCATAAGTAACTCACCTCAGAAGAAGTAATCTGAATCCCTAATTACATCTAACGTCTGTTGCTGCTGGAGAAGGGATTGCCTGCTTAAAACTTATTTACTTTTCTCCTCATACCACTTAGTCTAATAAGATATTACTACCTATAGGCCTTATCCCAATAAACCTTCATGTTTATAGTTAAATGCAATAATTTGATTTGGTTTTGCTTGTTTGTTTTTGTTTTTTTTACATCAACAAGGCTTGCAGCTGGATTGTCAGATCTCCAGTCTTGAATATTGCCCTAATATCTCCCAAATATGTTTACACTGGGCAATAGCCCAATGTAGTGCAAGATTTCAGGCACTGCCCCCAGGCTATGCCAGCTTAGTCTGACCTTGAGCTTCTGAAACACTTCCAGTTGTCTTGTGTACATACGTAAAAGTCATCAGCTGGCTTAAACCTTTGGCTATCAGGGAGTATTAGGCCAGCACTCGACACCAGAACCCAGACTTCAGGTATCCAGAATGTGAATCTTCAGTAGAAGAATCCCTTGATTATCTCTCTTTCCCATGAAAATCTGTCAAGTAACAAGTGCAGCCATCCTGTTTCTGACAGATAGTGAATTAAAATGGAAAATAATATTCTTATTTGATATAGTGAAAGGCACAACAGAGTTGCAAGTTCCACATGTTCTTTATGCAGCTTCTTTGTTTAATGGCTTACAAGGAACTGCAAAAGGAAAATATAGCACAAGAGATGCTGACCTTGCATGTCCTTTCAAAAGAGGTCAGAGGTTGAACAAAGCTATTGCGCTTTTTCTTGCCTACCTTCACTCAGAACAAATGTGAATGCCAGAAGCAGCCACAGCCACAGTCAGGTTACACATTAGTGCTACAAGTGCCAGCCAGGAACTAAATTATGTACAGCGGCAAAGAAAGTGTCTTCCAGATTCACAGGAAACTGCTGTCCAGGCAAACACAAATTTCCTAGCACAGTCTGAAACTAAATGAACTGTCATTAGGGAAGATAATATCAATATAGGAAGTATTAGTGCTCAAAAATTTCCCTTATAATCTCATTTATTCATTTAAATTGCTATAATGTTTGGGGATCTTAAGTTTTAATTTTAACAGTGACATATAAGGAAGTAATATGTTGCTCTTAAGTATTCAGAAATGCAGAAATTAAGGACAGATACAAAGGAATAGTCAAAGATCTCTCATCCTCTCTAACCAGAATTTCAAGTATGATGCAAAAAAGGATGAATGTTGGTAGGTACTGGACCCACATTTACCCTGAGCTAAAAGTCTTTGCTATGTTGTGCTTACGTTGTTTGACATGTTTTGCTCCTTAAATGGACTTATTGACTATACAGGCCCATGCAATGAAGAAAGAAAACCAAGCCTTTGCTGAGACATTTCTATCACAACTGAAAACAATATGAAATCTTAATTTCACTAGAACTAAGAGATTAGAGTAACAGTTCAGTTGTTTCCTAGTTTTTTCACTTTTCTGCTTCAAATATCATTTATCTTTAACAGGCAAGTTTATTTCTGAATTATATCTTTTGTTTCCTCTCCTGTAAAAATAATTTTACAGTTAAGTGCACTTTAAGACAATATTTAGACAACTAATAGCGTTAATAATATTGATAACAGAGAAAATTGTAAAAAGTCACCATCCTTGATCAAACTGCTGAAAAATGGGGTGGGATCAAACTAGGGTGGATTCAAGGGAACTAATTCCCCATCAGCTTTTTTCTCCTACAACACTGCCAAGTGCCTTGTTCCCAGAACAGAGCCACAACTCCTCTCCAACTTTCTGACCCCGTGTAGTAGATACAGGGAGCCAGACCATACGTGCATCTCACCAGTTACAGCTTGTAGCAGCTCATATCAAACATGGAAATAATAATTAGTGTGATAAATATTTAATACTAACATGTCTGGAGTTCCCACCACAGGGAAGACTGAGGGATCAGAGAGTTTTTCTTTCTTTCTTTCCTTTTGGAAACAGAAAAAAAAGGAAGTGGAAAAGGACACAAATCTTTAGGAGAGAGGTGGACATGATATACCTTGGCTTTAGGTACTTCCTCCCACAGCATTCTTATTTGGAAACTGAGAATGAGTATAATGGAGAAGACAACTCTTAGATGAGCTTAAAATTGTCTGGACTAATATGCTTAGAAGGTTGTGATCAACATCCAGTTGGAAGATGGCACTAAGTGAAGCACAGATTCATACCAGTGCCCATCTGGTCCAACATTTTCATCAGTGGCCTGGAAGGTGACAGATTCTACCTTCAGCAAATCTGTAGAGGACACCAACCTAGGGATGTGGTTGTGACTGCTAGGATTTGCCCAATCCAGTAGCCCAAGAGAGAGATGCTGCTGCAGCTCCCTGCCTCCAGGACCAACTAGTAGCAAAACTGAGCATGTATTGGCCACAGGCTCACGCACACGTGCATATGTGAACAGCACATATATGCATATATGCACATCCAGCTGCATGGATCAACACAGGCAGGCACACTCAGCCCATACACAAATGCAGACAGCACCAATGGCCTTGTTCTGCTCTGCTCTCTGGCTGAGAAGGATTTGGCAAAGAGACGGGACACACCATGATCGCTGGCTATACTGCTTGAAGAGGGAACTTCAAAGTCAAGGAAAAAAACACTTCACCATAGAGCCAGGCAATAGAACAAATAGCAATGGCTGCATTCAGCAGCTTGGGAGCTTTACCAGGAGGGCAATGCAGCACCAGAACAGGTTGCCCAGGGAGAGGTGAAATATGCATGGTTGGAGGCTTTCAAGCTGTGATTTGGTAAAATCCAGGCTGACACAACCTAGTGTTGTCCTTGAGAGGAGGAGGTTGAGGAGCAAGGAGCCAAGGGCTGCTCTGCAGTCGACAGGGCAGGGACTCCATAGCCCGCCAGCTGCCAGTCTCACAGTGTCCCAGCAGGGCAAGCGGGGCAGGCCAAGGAGGGACAGCCACGTTCAGCCAAGAGTCCAGGCAGGTCTGTAGTGGAGAGGCAGATCCAAGGTCAAGCTGGGAAGACAGTCTGCAGGTTAGGGTCCAGACAGGCAGAGAGACATGTCTAGAGACCAGCCATGGCTGGTCCAGCTCCAGACATGGCTGGAGACCAGCATTCCTACAGCACAGCTCAAGCAGGGGCTGAAGGCCTCAGGCTTGGCTTGAAATGGGTAGGTGGAGGCCCCAGGTGGGACCGGGAGGCCAGTCAGTGCTCTCAGAGCTCTGGTGGGAGGCTGACCTGGAACCCTCCAGAGATCTCCTCCTAACAGTGTTTCTATGGTTCTTCAAATGGTGCTTAGTTAATTGGAGGTAGCAGCCACATAACCTCTGTCACCATTCTCCTCTTCTGTATTAGTGGAGCTGTGGAGCAAGCCAGAGAACCAAATTTCTCTTACCCTTTTTCCCCTCCCCCAAGGTAAGCTGGGAACAGCAGAGAACCTGCCTAATCTGATTTTCATAAAGTGAATCTGATTATGAAAATGGAGAGTGCTTGCTAATGCAATCAGCATTTCAAAATATGTATGACTTTAACGAGCAAACTTGACAAAAAGTTCCTAATTATGCTTTTAAGCATATATTCTTCTTCAACTTTCTGTATTCCCATAGAGTCTGTAATGTATTTTGTGTGCTGATATATGTATTTTCTGGTTTCTTCCCTCTTGGCTTTATCTGTGAACCAAAAGCATTTGGTCATCCAGTAGGGAGAAGAGAAAGAAGTACCAATTTAATATATTTTTTTACATACGCAAGTAGCAACTAGAAAAAAAGGAGGACAATGTAAATATGTGAGGAAGTACACTTTGGTTTCAGCACTGAGATGGTATACACAAAAGCAAAATAAATACCTCTGAGTGATCAGCTACTCAAAATTATTGTGAGAGAGAAGGGAATGAAAAAGAATTCTGAGATGTGAAAGCGAGATCTGTAGTGGTGTGCGAAAAAAAAATTGCATAATGAGGGGCAGAAAGGGAGAAAAGATGAGAGGCAGCCAAGCAGCCAAGTTCAGCACTAGCTGAAAAGGGAAGTGTATACGAGATATGCCAACAAAACCTACTGTGCTGTAGAAAGGAACACATTCAATGAGAAATTAAAAAAAAGCTGTGAGATGCAAAAGAGAAAAAAAATATTTTCTGAGGAGATACAGAATTAAAGGTGAGATATAAAAATGAACATGTGTGCAAAAGTGAAAAGTAAAATCTTTAAAAGTCATAGGTGAGTAGAAAAAGGCATGATAAAATGGAAAAAAAAATCATAATGAATTGCAAGTATGTAAGAAGAGGAAAAAGTGAAAGAAATGCAGAAAGGATCTCAGACTGATATGTAATAAAGAAAAATGTGTAAACAAGAGGAAATGCAAATAAAAAGATACATAATGTTATACTAAAAAGAAAACAACAGCTTGGGGAAAGGAATATTCAAAGCGAGGTGACAGAAGTAAAAGCTTAACTAAGAGGTAAAAATGAAAATCTGTAGTGTGCTATAAAAAAAAAAAAAAACACGTGCTTTAAATGTAAAAATGAAATAGTGGAATGTAGTGGCAAGTGGGAAATAACAGTTGCAAGAATACATGCAAGGGGATATGGGTGCATGAGACAGGAAAGTTAAAATAGATGTAGAGCTACAGGGAAAAGAGTGTGTGTAAAAGATGATAATGCATGCTGAGTTTAAAAAAGTGAAATGCTTCAATGAGAGGTGAAAAGGAGAACATAATGAGGTGATCTAAAGAAAAAAAAAATTACAATGAGGGTGGTGAAGTACTAGAACAAGTTGCCCAGAGAGGTGGTAGATGCCTCATCCCTGGAAACATTCAAGGTCAGGCTGGATGAGGCTCTGAGCAACCTGCTCTAGTTGAAGATGTCCCTGCTTCTTGCAGGGAGGTTGGACGAGAGGACCTTTAAAGAGTCCAGTGCAATTTAAGCCCTAATCAATTGTAAAAAAAAAACCCAACCTGCAATAAGAACATACATAACAAAAGGAAAACCTGAAAAAAATATATATGAGATGATAGAGAAATGGATGATATGAGCAAAAATCACATCTGGTGCATATGAAGCTGCTCAAAAACACAAACAGTTACTCATAGGTGGAAAAATGCAACACAAGCAATGCATAAGGACTTGTAAAATGGAAATGTGTAATGGCATTTTAAAGACAAGTGGAGAACAAGATGTGAATAATGGAGCTACATAATGAAATGCAGAACAGATATAAACATTAAAAGAGGAGACAGAAAAATCTAAAACGGACAATGTTATACACCCAAGGAGATAGTATATAGGTTAAAAATCAAATCAGGTAATTCATTCAGGAAGAATTCTAAGAAAAATTTAAGTTTGGTGAGAGACAAAAAGGAAAATCCATTCTGAAAGGGGAAATTCATCAGGAAATAAAAAAATAAAAATGCATAAATAGATAAAGAAGAAAAGCACAAGAGTATTCAAATCATGGAATCGTAGAATAATTTGGGTTGGAAAGGACCTTTAATCGGAAATGTGTCATGAGCTACAAAATCTGAAACATGTAATTAGAAATAAATCAAGCTGCATAATAGTATGCATTAGGGAAAGTGCAGAAATAGCTCTGAAAAAGAAAACACAGAAAAAGATGCCCAATCTGAAAAGGAAATGTGTGAGGATTTGCAGATATGAAAATATATGCTAAAAGGCACTACCTTCCAAAGTTTCAAAAAATACAAAACCAGAAGTTCATTATGCATTCTTTAAATGAAAACCTAGTATGAGATACAAAAATTAAATTTGCAATATGATGCCATTCAACTAAGCAACAAGATATTAAAAGAATATGTTTACTGAGGTACAAAAGAAATACAGTTTACTCAGATGTAAAAAAATGACAGATTTCAAAAATCATAGTGAGAAGCTAGTAGGAACATATTAAATTTATCATAAGATGTAAGAAGTTGGCTGAGTAACGTGAGGAAAGGGAAATCCATGGGGAAATCTGAAAGCTCAGGCTCAGAATGCTATGCATAGTCTGTAATGGGCAAAAAAAAAAAGGAAATTGACTAATAAGCAATGATACATGAAATTCTTAATTAGATCCAAAAGTACATAACAAGACACTGAAGCAAAACCAAGCAGTGAAATAAAAATGAACACGCACAACAAAAAACAAAACTGGAAATTGGAAATGAGATGTGAAAAAGCATTCATATTGAGATGCAGAATCAAAAAAGTGGGTAATGAGATGTGAAAAGGAAAACTCATAACATGATTTTACATCGGAAATGCATAGTAAGTTAAAAAATTGTAATAAGCTTTGAAATACAGGATCTGAAAGAGTCACCATGGGCAAAACCAGAAATGCACCTTTAAGATCAAAGAGAAAAAATCAAATAAGATGCAAACTTAAGTAGTGAATCATGTGATGCAGCAGGGAAAATGCAGAATGAATTATGAAAGTTTAAATGCATGATGAAATGCAGAAGGAAACATCCATAACAAGTTGTGAAAAATCAATGTTTGACGGGAAGAAAACCCCTCAGAGTATGGTGTAACGTGAACATTGAAACCCACAGTGAGGGTCTGGAAAATGAGTAATGAGATGTGAAATCAGAAAAAAATGATTTGTGGTAATGATCATTCATAATGGCAAGCAAAAACAAGAATTGCAATGCTAATGCAGCATGGCATGTGAAACGCCAAAGGAGATACAGTAGCTGAGATGCATAATGGGATATGGAAACAGAAACGTATAATGAAGTGCGAAAAATAAAACACGTTCCAACACAGGAAAATATTCATAATAAAACATGCATAGCAAACCACCTTAACTTAGAAGGACTGAAGCACCTAAAGCAATGAGAAAATGAAACAGTATCGGTGTTGAACTGTCAAAATGGAAACATGCAAGAGGTTCAGAGCAGAAATTTTACACAATTATTTGAACAACAGGGTTAATTACTCGGTCACTGACTGTTAGGGCTTATTTTACCCTTTTTTTCTTTTCTCCTGTGCTTGCCCAACCTGCCTCAGGTCAGATACAGGAAGGATCTGATCCTCCGATCGCACATGAGATCTTGACACCCAGTGATATGGTGTCGCAATGTGCCAGCTTCATTTTGTGTGGCATCATTTCTCATCATGTCATAGCAACAGGCTCCACTGGCAGATTACGTAGGAGAAACAGCCTTTGGGAATTCTCAGGCATGTCAAGGCCACCAGGCAGCTTATTAATTCCGAAACAGTTTCAGCCTTAAGGCATTTGTGCCCAGGCCCACGAGCAGAAATGGGGATGACTTCATTAGGTGCAGGTCTACAAAGTGTCAGACGATAGTTACACAGTGATTTTGAGAATGTTAAAGAGTGTATAAAAACAATGAGCTTAAAGAGGAAGGCAAACAAGTGCACTACACTTTTACTACCACATGCTTTAGTCATGCTGGGCAATATATATTTTTAGGGCTAAATTCCCCAAGCAGCAGCATATTCGGCCTTGATGCATACTTGCAAGCCTTGTGAGGGTGCTCTGTTGAAATGATGGGTCTGCTTGGCCCTGACATTGCCTTCTGGGGTGTCTCCAGCCATTGGGCTGTGACAGTGACTTTCACCTGTGAATATTTAATGCTAAAGAAGGCCTGTTCTCCAGCACTCACCCCAAAGGCAGTGTGACATTGGCATAACCTCATGCCCCCAGGATATTTCTATCCCACAGGTAACTCATTTTTGCTAAAACTCTATAGCACAGGTAGGCTGCAGGTACTGCTCATACAGGAGGCTCAGCACCCCTGCAGAGGGTGCCTACAGAGAGGGGAACCTCTGAATCACAGCGAGGAGCCAGATTTGGATCATGCAAGATGCGTGCCAGGGAGGCTATGCAGCCACAGGCAGGTTGAGAGCATGCTTCACCTCCACTCCGACAAGCAGAAGGCTCTCTGGGATGGAGAAGCAGTAACCCCAGCTGACCCATACAAGGCCATCCTATCCCTAAGCCAAGTACAACACAGGTTGGTCTGGGAACACACATCAGAAATGCAGTGCAGCACAAGCTAAGTCACCCCTGGTCGGACGGTCTTCTCAGGAGGGGTCACTATACTGAATGTGTGCTGCCTTACTTCTGTTGCCTGTCATCCCTTCCACGTGCCATGAAAAAGCCACCGCTCAGAAAAGACCCGGTATTGAGTCTGCCGTGGTTCTTTCCATTTGGAGTAACTCTTCAGGTAAAGGGCCTCAAAGTCTTCCAGGGAGCTGGCTAAAGTAGCGGAGGGCAGTGCTGGCACTGACCTCTCTTTGTGAAATCTCCCAGCCCGTTCCAAAAATATCATGGCGTGCCATGGTATAAACCAGCTGAGTCACCAGTTCTGGCTGTACGAGGGATCAGTCTGGCATGGTGCTGGTGCTAGAGCAGGGTCTCAGCTGCTGGGCAGAGAAAACTGCAAAACCCTCGCATGGTATCTCTAGGGTATTTCCTTGTTTTAGTATTTAGCACTAACAATAAGTGCTCCGTTGTCTTTCTAACTGCCCACTAAGATGTAGGGAGCAATTAGATCATCCACCTGTCTCATCTTTTTCAGAGCCACTCAATGTCATATGCTTCCTCAAGTCATACGTTACAGGTCTCTGATCGTCAAGTGTTGTCATATACAGCTAGCTACTTCATCTTATGCTAAACCCTACGCCTAGGGATACTGAAAGGGTTGCAAATAAATGACACACCTTTCTTCCTTGCAGTCACCTGAGGTCAGAGGAGCAAAGTGTAACTGAGGTAGTTGTTTATTGTAACTATGACAAACATATATCAGAGAAAAAGGCCTTTGCAGTCCTGCCTTGGACCATCTACCAAAGGGAGTTCTGCTGCACCTCCAGTCTGAAAACAGGATAAGAGGCTTCTTGAGTTCTACAGGTGGTGGCTGAGGAAAGAGAGCTACCGGGATAAGCACGTCTGAGCACCCTGATCTTATATGGGATTTCCTTCTAGAGTTGACTTGTGCTGTAAGGTCAGGACAACATTCAGTCTTGGCTTGGAGGCTAACACAAAAGAAGAATGCGAAGTGGCCTTCTTGGTTAGCTTTGCAATAGTTAGCATTAAATCTTTTGGCACAAGTGGTTTGGAAGTTTCTTTGGAGGGGAATGGTTGAAGAGGGGCTTTTTAGTAGGGAGAGGCTTCTATCTCCTCACTCCTGATGCTTCTCCTTTTCTTAACGTCCACACAAGTTCAATCCAACTCCTGATTTCTTGAAAGGATCAACACTGGGTTTGAAATGTCCAAGCCCTTTCATCTTAGACCCATCCCTCAAAAATCAGAAACTCCTCATAGAAAGCTGACTGTCATCTAAGCTTCAAGGACAACTCCAGCTGACTGCAAGAAAATCCAGATTTCACCAATAATTCTGCTTCAGATACTCTGATCATTTTAGTACAATAACCTGTAAAATTTGATCTGACAAGAGGCAAAACCCTCAATGGCTTTAAGCTTATTAGACTGATTCCAAAGAAAAAGTAACACTGTGATTAGTGTATATTGCCTGCATTAAGGCTATAATGAATAAGATTACAATTATTTGCCAGAAGCAACTGGTAACTTGTCTTATGCTGTAGTGTCAATCCAATCCTGCCATGTGAATGGCAGAACACTTAAAAAAATGGATAATATTTTGGATAAGAAATAACACAAAAATACAGACTGATTGTAAAGATAATAAAGCTAACAGCTGAATAGCATAGAGATACTGAATACACACGTAGACTCCATTATCTTTCCACAGCATGCTTCCCTTCTATATAGCCTGCAGCCTCCATTTATACTCTCTAGTAAAAGACTATTAAAACCACGCTTAGTCAGCTACAGAAAATGCTCACAGATTATTTTAAATAAACAAGCATTCAGCAGAACTCAACTTTAATGGTGCAAGAAGCATTTTGTCAGAGCTAAAGAGCAACATGAGGATTGTGTATCTTTGATGCAAGACACACCATACAGATGGTTAGTGAGCGTTCCACTTAATGAAAATGCTGAATAACTTCTCTTTTCTGAGAAAATAAAAATGTCATTACAAAATAGTCCTCTTGTTTTAGTTAAATGTAAGCCATCTGTATGCGTTCTCAGGGCACACGTTATTTCTGCTATTAAAAAAAAACAGGCACAAATCTTGGAAAGACATGCGCACACCTCACCTAAACCTCCAAAATTTAAGGGGCTGTTATCATAAACTTTGTTCGTAACTCTGACGAGGCTCTGAGCAACCTGATCTGGCTGAAGATGTCCCTGCTCCTTGCAAGGGGGTTGGACTAGATGACCTTCAAAGGTCCCTTCCAACCCTAACCATTCTATGATTCTGTGATTCTAACTCCTCTGTAGTTCACCATTTTGTTTTTCTTCTGTATGACACTTTTGTGGTTTTCCTCTAGGACATTGTTTGGGTGATACATTGCAGCACTACAAGCCAATTGAACCCGAACAGAAAGTGGCACCAAAGCTAGAAAATGCTTCAAAGAAAACCAGAGTCTTTGGCTGGGCATTCCTGACTGAAACATATGGAATATGCTCTTGCCTTCTTCTATATTTTAAATTGCCACGTTACTATGAATCAAGGATGTGGGTGAGAGGAGACTGGTATTAAGCATCTCATCCTCTGATGCATAACCTAACAGCATTCCAAGAGAGTTTACACTGGCTAGCAAAGACCACTTTGAATCTGAACTGAAGTGAGTACGGGGTGGGTCTCTAGAGGCCACACAAAACAGCGCAAGTCAAAATTAGAGTTCCTGTAGAAGTCATGATTCCCACATTGCACATTGAATGCTCCCACTAACTTTATTGGAAGTGGGGGCAGGCTGACTTTTAAATTTCTCATGCTCATAAATAACAAATTGGCTATTTAGCATATAGTTAAGATTGAACAAACTTTTTTTGTTATAAAACTTGTTTTCTGTTAGTTACAATTTTGTGAATCTTAAGCTGTTTGCACTTGAATTCTCTCATTCACGTGCTTGCTGCAATTGACTGTTTTAATTTTTAGTTCACATAATATAGCTATTTCCAAGACGGATGAACCAAAACACTATTTCCCCCAGTCTAAAAATAAGAAGTGGAAAAAAAGAAAAAACCAAACAAAAAAATCCCTTCTTATAAACGTTTCTTTTAAAAGCTTTAGTACTTCTGCAGATGAAGGAGTTGTTGCAGTTGCTACGTATATAACAAGAAGGCTTTCTTGGCTCTTGAGGCTGCCCGATTACATTCAAATGATAATCTTTTAGAAATGAGAAATCAGAAGTTTGCATACATTCAGAGGCTACAAAGCTGTCTAAAGATGTGGCCTTCGCTGAGCATGGTCCATCCCTTCGCTGTTTTACATATCAAGCAAACAGCATCTGCTCAGTGAGCCGCAGAGCAGATCTGGATGCATCTCACTTCAGTGCTGGCCTGAAAGGACTTTGCCTGCTGATCCTCCTCCCAAATGACACAACAGAAAGTCCCTCTTTCAGTTTCCCAGTGCTTCCTCCGATGGCAAAGAGCATGACGAGAGGCAGACTCTTCCTCTGCTGATCCTTCTTGTAATGGGAATGGGAGTCTTAGGAACAGAGACAGGAATCTCTCAGCAGACGTATGGGAATATCACCAGCAAAACATGTATCCCTTTTTTTTTGTAACAGCAAGTTCATACAGAGGCATCCCTTTCAACAAAGGGATAGAGGACTGCACCATGGTTCTTCAGGCCCCCAGCCAGCCAATGGCTCATGCTTTAAGGAGGGCTGCATTATTTTTAAAGATTTCCCACTAAATTCTAAGGCAAGAAGTCTAATTACACTTTATGCTTTAGCGCACTTAGAAGAACAGCATGATTTGGAAATGGTTCTTTTCAGAAAATGGCTTTGTAGAGCACATTTGAAAGTAACTGCTTTCCTGAATGCAAATGTATGAATTCCTCTAATTATATAACTGGGGAAAATGTGGCTTTTTTTAGATTGCCAATATCTGAAGAAACTATAAAAGGACAGGACAACTTCTCCCAGTATTCCTTTTTAGTATGTTTTCTATTCTATTTCTAAATACAAATAACCATTGAGATTGCCAGCACTTTCTTTCTGTAATTAGATATCTTTAGTAATTAGATAGCACTCTTAAAAAAAAAAACCAACACGATTTTAAGTTACAGCTTTTCAAGCCTAATTACGCAACATTGAAGTCGGAAGCCCCTGAACACCCTCACATGGAGTTCAGACAAGTAGAAGGAATGTCTCCAGGACTTCCTATTGCAAACCTTAAATTGTCTTTATCCTGACAGGTAAATAACATCCCTGTAGTAAGTACAGCATCTGATTGCTTGAAAAAGCTGTAATAGGCTGCGTATTTTTCCATTTCTTTTAACGTAATTTCACAGCAGGAAATGGGGAAAACAAGCACCATGGTTGCATCTAAGCTCCTTTAGAATATTATTTAGGGACTAAACCAGCTTCTACCCTCACTGCTTAGAGGTGGGAGCATCATCAGAACTGAATCTACAGATGTCTATTCGGGTTTCCAGGGCAGATACTGGTGGGGGGTCCACTGCAACTTTTATTTAAAACTCTTGAGGGAACATTGAGCCCCAGTCAGTCAGCCCTCATGTGTCTCACTGAGCCTTCTGTTGACAGTACCAGGTAGAAAAAGATGATCTGCATGCTTTTCCTAACTGGAGGAGAGGATACAGCCTGTGGGTATTAAAAACTTGGTCCGAATGCTTATCATATGGGTACCTGCATATCAGAAACAGACAACTATTCTCCTTATGGTTCGCACTAGTGAGGAAGCCCTGGTCTCTTAGCCGGTTCCCAGAACAGCTGCAGTGGGAAGCTCAGGTGCAGATGGGGTTTGAACAGCCCCTAAAGAAGCTGCCACTCCTGCCTCTCCATCCTTATCATTCAGTTGCCTCTCTTCCTACTATCATGGCATTTGCTGTCATCTTGAACTCCCATTTAAATTGCCAGTCATCAAGACTTTCACAGCTGGAGTCTCTTTCAGGCACCCAGATTGACCCTCTCTGATCCTGCTAGCTCATTATTTTGTAGCCAATGGGACAGAAAGCAAAATAGTGAGAGATTTGCTCTGCAGCTCAGCAGAGCTCTGCTTTCATGGTAGATGTGCTGGGATTTATTGTGAGGGTTTCTCAGTGTATGAGATCTTCCCGTAGAGCAATTGGCTCGGGTACAGGGAAGTCATCTCTACACCACTGTGTACAGACTGAGGTAAACTGGGTTTTTTGCTCTGTACTTTGCTTTCTTCCAACAGTTGCTGTTTGGTTTGCTCTGGATTGGATGTAGAAGACGACCTAATTTGCACACAGTGGGGATAAGGAGGGGACCAGATCTCTGGACCACCCTGAGCAGGTGAACCGACAGCATCGAGAGCACAGGGGAACTCTGGGGAGTGGCAGTGGAGCTGTGACAGGGGCAGTGCATGGGCACTGGCATGAGCTGCCAGATCTGGCAGCACGACAGAGGCACACCAGCCACAACTCCAGACCACCAAGTCCAGCACCAGCAGGGCTGAGCACATACTCCTGGAGTGTGGCCAGAGGGTCCCAGCTCCTTTGCAGTGTCCCCTGAGTTCATGGACAGTCCCCAGCACTCCCAGGATCGCGGCCAGATTCCCTGCAGGGGGATTGCAGAGGCACACTGTGAGCACTAGTTGCAGTACTGACATGTACACTGCCTGCACCATTTACAGCATTAAGGTTAGTCCAGGCGTGGAAATAGAGACAGAGAAGTTAGGAGAGGGCTGCAAGCATCAAATCCTTCATAGGATGGTGAGGCTGAAATCTGTATGTTTTGTCTCTCTTAAGGGCTCCTATTTTTTTCCTGTATGAATTGGAGCCATGACACTTGACTCCATAAAGGCTGAAATTCTGTTTGTAAGTTGAGGAAATCACTTTCAGTTGTTTATTTCCCATTGTAACCGGATTTCTCAAATTCCACAGGCAATTTGCAGAGAATCCAGCCCTCCCTTGTTTCTCTCGGGTTTCTATCTGCTTAACGGCTGGCACAGTTTAGATCTCCATTTGTGGCGGGCTAACTGGTTTCAAAAGACACTGAATATGAACCTTTAAGTGTACCTTTTATCCAAATAAACCAATTCCACCCACAAGAGTCAATTTATGTCTAATTTTTAACAATAAACTAGATTTTCTCAATTCAATTATTTGAGTTGTATTAGGATTTTTCCTCATCATCACCTGAAGTTTTGGTGAATAATTCTAACACATGGGACACATTTGCAAAAGCATCTGTCCCTTCTGCACATGGGAAATTTACCTCATGGTGGTGGGTGTCACCCCCTGATCACACAGCAGAGTGGACTCCTGTGACAGCCCAGGGAGGAGCTCTGGGAGGGACTCTGTTTCCTTGCTATTGGCCTGCATATTGGGTGTAGGTATCAAGATTTTGGCAGAAGTGGGGCTGCAGGTGCATCTTTTGTGATGACCCTCATTCCTTCCTGAGCTGCTCAGAGCAGGGGTAGAGGAGCTGGGAGTGAATGAGTGAAACTGAGCCTGGGAAAGAGGAGAGAAAAGGCAGTCGACAGTTATTTCCTCATCCTCCTGAGTGGGGGAAATGAGTGAGCAGCTGGGTGGGAGTTTGGCTGTTGACTGGGGTCACCTCACCACAGCTTGTCAGTAACTTGCCTGTCATATTGTATCTGTGCTCCTTGTTTGTGGAGACGGGCATTTTACAGGCTGATAAGCCTCGGAGTAGTCTGGCAGGGTGTTATTCGGATTCACCACCACCACCACCATTGTTCCTTTGTGCATCTTTAGATACATGATGACTTTTTATAATATAACCTAGCAATTCCCTACAAGGCAAGTCTTCTGTGTCCTTTCCTTCAAATCCTACAAGAACAAAGCTCTTAAAAAACACTCTCCAGTGTTTTTCTGTGTCTATTTTTAACATTCCCTTCTCTGTGGATAGGTCTAGCAGCAAATTGCTCTTCTGCTGATTCACTACCCATTCCTGGACTCCAGGTAAACAAGCAATTGAGACTAAGAATCTCCCCCTTTCCTTAGCAGACATCACAGAATGGTAGATCATTTCAAATTTTCCAAGTCTTATTTTTCTAAGGAACAACCAAGATGTTTTCCTTCCCAGCTAAACCTTCAGCACTGGATATTTAAGTTCTGTAGTTAAATCTGCATATCCTGCAGGATGCAGCTATCTGAAAGTATTGGCCAGTTGTAATCATCCAATCTCTTTAGGACAGACTGTCCTCTTCCACTATTTGTAAGTCTTATCATCTTCCCATCTTCTTTAGATATTTTCATTGCAGACCAAATCTTTCTGTTCAAAAAAATAATATATAGACCTGTTCAGCTTCTTCATGCTTTCAGGATGCATAGCAGCAGCAATCTTATACAGTGGTCTGCCTCTTGGACATGAAGATGGTATGCAACTTTTTGTATGTTAACCGTTTCCTTTAGTTTCCAGTGTCTAGGAATTCATAAAGCCAAGCGAGGACTGAAAAGCCAGAAGCCATCACAGAAATATATCTATCACATTGCAGTACATAAACTATGCTACACTGTTCCCAGAGGCTGGTTCTGCACAGACCAATGATCCTTACTGCTCAAAAGACCCTCCAACAACACTGTACACCAGGTGGAAAACTCTCCCTGTACTTGATGCCAGGCTCTGAGATGGGCATGTATGTCTATCTATGTATGTTTTCTATACATATAGGTATTAATTTTCTACATATGAATGTGTCTATTATGTAATCTTACATGGCAATGGAAGTACTCCAGGTCTACTTAAACATTTTTAATACTAGCAATAGTAGGTACAAAATATTGTCTGGTCTGTTTATAGGATCCTACCCTTTTTTTCCTATTTGTCTAAATTGGTTCTTCTTATAATCTAGAAGTTGGTGATGTATTAGACTAGAAATGTAAGAAGGCATCAGCTGGCCATTTCCTCTGTTGATACCACAAAATTCGGATTTCCTCTCCCTTCTCATCTATCCTTTGAAGGAGATAAAACCTGCCTCTTTTTTGCACACTGGATTTCTTCCTGTTCCCTTAAAGATATCATAAAATATTGTTGGTTAAGATGTATAAAATCACAAGTGATACTATAAAAATACTTGAAGGAGCACAGATCCATGGTTCAGTGAAAGATATTTATATGCTTGTACAAGTGGAGAAAGCATTGTCCTTGTATAAAACATTACACATCAGTATGCATTTTTCAAATATCTGCTGCTACCTCTTCCTTAAAACATGTCTAAAAACAGAGAATGGGAAGGAATATTTTTCCCTGTCTCACTTTTTGTTTCTTCAACAGCACTGTTGAAGATGTGACTTACTTCTAGAATGGTATAATGTAGTTATGACATTATCTTTGGGTCCTCATCATCTCTAAGGAATAATTATTGTGATTTTATCCTTGAGCTCCCTTCCAATATGTGACTCAAATATGAATAAGATACAGCTGATGTTGAAAAGTGGAATTTTCTTAACCTCACATTGTACTGTGAAAAAGCCTGGAAACAATAAAACTTTAGTATAATGACTTCCATAATGGACTTAATTTTCAAGTTAACCCTGGCATTTCTAACATTACACGCTAGAAGACAAAATACAGAAATATATTAAGGCATACAGGAGAAGAGTACTTTTTGGAACATTGGCTTTTCTGATGCTTTCTTTTCCATTTCTAGCTAGTGAACTGTAAATTGTTTAACCAAAGAACATTACTTTTAGGACAGCAAGGGAGCCGGAAGTATATTAAATTCACCCAAAGACTGCTGTGACTCCATCAGCTTCTACTCAGAATAAATTATGAAAAAAGATCTAGTGGCCTTGTAGGAAGCCTTTTGTTGTTCTACATTGGTACCTCTTAATACTTAAATTTTAATTGCAGCATACAACTTGTAGATGTGAAAACACTACCAAGAAACATACCTTTGTGGTGTGGATACTCAAAGTAAAATGGTTCTTTCTAGCTTGAGTAAGAGTAATACACAGTGACATAAATTTCATTCTGGCAGATCAGACCTTACTGCACTAGTTTAAGAGATTGTCACCCTGACTCTGTATCCTGACTTTAGCTTGTTTTTTCTTCTCCTATTTCAACCTGATCTAGCTGAAGACGTCCCTACTTCTTGCAGGGAGGTTGGACCAGAAGACCATTAAAGGTCCCTTCCAACCCAAACTGTTCTATGATTCTGTGATTCTCCCTACCAGTTAGCTGAACAGAATATTCTACATTGCAGATATTTCAGATCCCCATCTAGTATCATCTTAGGTCGCTTGTGAAGGGGGGATTGCACTAGGGCAACCGAACTGTTACCTGTCATGTCTTCATTGCTCCCATTTCCTGCATTAGGTAGGTGAGAATTAGTGTGGATATGCCTTCTTGAATTTTCATTTGCTGCATAGATCTCCCCTGCATGTTGGCTTCAGGAGAAAAACCCTGATAATTGAAGACTGTGGGAACAGAAGTACTCTGTAGATTTATTCCTTGTTTTCATGTGCAGCAAATTTTTGAAGCACTTGTGAAATATGTAAAAGAAGTATTTTAAACCTTGTCATTTACAGAAAAAATTCTCCTCAAACTCCTCATTTGAGTCTGTTAGCTGTTCACTGGAGGAAAAATGTCCATGGCAGCATTCCACAAAATTTATGGCGCAGCATTACTCATGAAGATATGTAAAAAGATTTTATACACATGTATTGTCTTTCACTAATAACTAAAATATTTAGTATTGGTTCACTGCATCCTCTAAAATAAGATTTTGATTCTCTATTGCCCTTCTGTCAATTGCAACCACATGGAGATGACAGGTGTGGATGGCAATTCAGAAGAATTCACCTCTCAGGCAGGAAACAGCCTCCTTTGGTGGGAGAGTGCTGGAGCAGATAAGGCAGTTACAGAGACCATTTCTCTGTGGTAGTTTCTACTTTCTCTGGTGATATCGACGTGAGCAGGTTTGTTGTGGTTTAACCCATGCAGATGCTTGCTCCCCTTCCCCAGGGGATGGGGGAGAAGCTTGAGAAGAAAGGAAAACTCACGGGTTGAGAAGAAGACAGTTTACTGTGATAGAAAAGGAAGATGATAATAATAACAAAACATAGGAATACTAAAATATAGGAAACAAACAATGCACAATTTCTCAACACTCGAAAACCCAGTGACTGATACAGCCCGTCCCAAGCAGCGATCACGGAAATGAAACTGAAAAATGATCCCAAGCAGCAAACAAAGAAGCAAGAGAGAGCTGCCAACCCCCACTTATATACTGAGCATGATGTTGATGATATGGAATACTCCCTTTGGCCAACTTGGGTCAACTGTACCGGCTATACTCCCTCTCAGCTTCCTGCACCTGCACATTAGCAAAGCCTGGGGAGCTGGAAAAAGTCCTTGGTCTCTTTAGCAACAACTAATAACATCAGTGTATTATCAACATTCTTTAGGTACCTAATCCCATACTAAATCCAAAACACAGAAGCTACTGAGAAGAACATTATTGCCATCCCAGCTGAAATCAGGACAAGGTTGTAGCTAGACAGATGCCATGCTCATAAGCAGCATGGAAGGAGCTCTGAAACCAGGTAAAAAGGTCCACATCCATTGGCAGACAAACAAGTAGGCTTCTAGTTACTAGGACAATCATTAGGGCAGTAATTAAAATAACATTACTGTTTTGTGAACTCACACTGGTTTGCTGACTTGAACTTATCTTGGTATCCCAAATATCTATTTTTAAACTGTGTATAGGTTACCATGTAGCTGTACCTATATGTTCCTTAGGCAGATAACAACTTAGGGAAAAACATTGAAGGACAATAAAGGGACTATGTTAAAGGCTTTGCTCTCAAAATTATTGCTCTATTAACAGAAGAATTAAATTAACATTCCTAAATGTAAAATAGAAGTAATTCAGTTCACAAATAGCTTCACAAACAGCTGAACTCTAAATATAACCAGAGTGCTGCTGAATATTTCAGAAATAATGACGTATTTATTTAAGAAAAAGCACTGTTGTCACAAACCATTCTTATGACATAGAGATCAGCCAAACACCATCAATACACAGCTGTACACATGAGTCTGTGTAAACAAAAGAACACTGCTGCTGAGTGTATAATGGCTAGAAAAATATAACGGTGATGACCTCTCATTTTCTGGGAGGAATAGAGAAGAAACTCCCAACACATTCCCATAAGTGAACAGATTTCTTACTAGCACTGGGACAATTCCTGTCCTAGATGTTTTGTGACACAAAGCTCTTTCACATCATTTTAGGGAAGGACCCATTCTCTGAAAAGGGTAATTTTCTCTAGAATCCTCTAAAATGTTTGACACACAATCAGTTCTTCTTGTCTTCTTGTCATAGGATCTTTAAGTCTCCAGGTGGGATCAAACAGCTATAACTTCATTCTTGCAGCAATTATCACCACCATGAGGCAGCAGGTACTCAGTGCAGGTCTGTGTGGATAGTACCACAGGCAGCTGCCTTTCAGCTCTGCATGTGCTAATTTCCCACTCATACTTATTTAATTGAATGAAGATATTGCTGAGGAATGGAAAGACGGTAAAAAAAATGTTGTAGTAAATATATTGCCTTAGATGAAAAAGATTAAATCAGTTTAGTCACTAAATTAACCATACTATCACAGTAAATAGAGATTCATTTGTGGCAATACTGATGAGGAGAGCAGAAACATCTGAAGGAATTAGTTACAAGTTTCGCATCAAAAACTAGTGGAAGTCTTTGCTGTCAAACATTGGAACTCGGCAATTTTAGGTCTTAAAAACATTGTTCGTAGCAGGATGTGCTTATTATAGCCAGTAAAAGAAATATGTTCTATCATTGACTGGCTCAGATGCTAAGCTTGTTTTTCTCACATGGAATTCAGGTATACTAATCCATGGTTTCCAAACCTCAAGAAAATACGTTGTTTACTGGACTGTCTTAGACAGCTGAAAGTAATCAGGGTAAAAGATACGAGTGTGAATCTAGAAACAAAGCCTTCAAAGTTTTGAATGAAGGACCAAATTAAAGAAAGAAGTGAGGCTGTTGCAGCCTCATCTCCCCAGGTGCACCAGCTGCTGCAAAGCTGCGATTAAAATTTAACTGTTGAGGGGTACCCATGCCACTTAGTCCTAATAGAGCTGTTGGGATCAAAAATCTGGGAAGTTTTGCATATTTGCAATGAAATTGTGCAAACACTTTGGGTTTTACAGTTTCAAAAGACAGTACTAGTAATGGAAAGAAGCACATAAAAACTATAGACAGATAATTGATACTGTTTGTGGACTTTAAGTGCTTGCTCACTTTATCTGCATACCTTTTTTTCTGCATATCTGAAGCCAAAGTCCTGATCATGTACATTTACATTTCATACTAAATGTCTTTGACACACATCTGGTGATTTTAACCTTAGAAAAGCTTCTACACACACGGAATATTCTGGGTTTCTCTCATAAAGAAAACTGAGACTCATGAGTGCCTTTTGTGCTGTAACTACTACTGTAGTTTAAGGCATCCAAAAACATTTGAGACAATTAATATGCTTTTGTATGGAATAGTCCCTGCTTGCTTTGATTTACTATTGATTTTCATAGTAGGAAACAATTCCACTTCATCCAAGATGGGCCTTAATCAGCCCTGTTTCTGCCATACTAAAGTCTCAACTAGGTAAGGAGAAAGTATTGAGTTGTAGTTCTGAATAGGAGGTGAAATGTGTCAGTCACATGTCAAGGTTATGTTAGTTCATAGCAACACAAACTTCTACATAGAAGACTGCTATATATCACATAAACAACCACTTTCTACAAACCTTAATCAGGCAAAAATTACTACTGAAGATGATTGAGCTGGTTCATGATTAAATATACTCTGCTGACTCATATTATTTAGTTTTAAAAGCTTAATTACCTGTTAAAAATTCATTAACTGACATTCAAGTACACCACAATTTTCTTTCATCCTGGATAAATAAGATATAGAAGCGGAGCAGATTTAGTGGAAAGAGAATATTTTTGCATGCTATATTAGTCATTCAGTTTTCTGCCATTAAAGCGTGGTTTCAGTTGTTTTACTAGAATTTGACCAGGTCAGAAAAAAAGAGGCAACAATTGCATTCGGCTGTGAAAATAAATACATGCATTTGTCAACACAGTTTTGCTTTTCATCAGTACAAGGCTGCTCTTTCAGAAAGCACACAGACGTCTATTGCAATAAAAATTCTGTCTTCCCAGAGGAAAATATGTGCACAGTTGAAGAGAAATATAGGCTTAGAGCATGATATAATCAAGTAAAGGGGAGATAACTCAGCAAAGTCTACTAAATGTTAGTAGCTCTTTCCCCCTCACCCCTTCAGTGGTAAAGGTGATCCCACTGACAAAAAGTGTGGAATATATTCCAGGGATTTGCTGACACAAATGCAAGTTTGGAAGAGGGACATGGGAACAGAAAATGAACTGGAGAACAGGAGAGAAACCAGAGTGGGGGAAAGAGGGGGCCGAAATTACCTTTCTTTTTTTTTTTTCCACACAAAGAACTTGTGTAAATTCTCATGAGATGTAAGATATCATTACTTGGAGTTTTTTAATGGAAATGTATCAGGTTTAAAACGCTGTAGAGAAGTCTGTTCTTCCCTATGTGGTAGTTATGCCCACCCAACAAAACAATTACGGAGAAAATGATTACAGCAGTAACAACTGTAAGACAAACAGAATGTCGTTATATCTGCTGGTTTCCCTCATGAAGAAGTTCACTTTGTATAGAATGAAAAGGTCTTATTAGCTACATATTTATGCGCTGTTCTGATGTTGAAGGAGCTCTGTGACGGTGCATGCATTTCCAATGCTTCTTGCTTGTAGCTCAAACTCTGTACATTAATGTCCAGACATTTGAGAGATACACCTTTGAATGCCCTTCCTTTTGAATAGGAAAGGGAAAAGTCCTCCTTTTAACTTTCTTCCATGTGCTACCTGCTCCATATGTATCACTTCCTCACTTGCCTCTGTGTTCTGGTCCCTGTTCTTGAGTATAGTTCAAGATCCTCTTATTACATTAGTAAGTCTATTAACAGGGATGTTCTCCTTATTATCATCTTCCCCCAGTAGACTCTCATCTTCATCAAATAAAGTGCCATGATCAAAGAAACCAAAGCTTTCTGAAGCTATCAGTTTACCCCCGCAACAGTACAGACTGGGGGACAGCTATCAAGCAACTACATTTCCAAAAAGAATCCAGTGGTTCTGGCAAACAAGTTGAACCTGAGTTAACAGTGCATCCTTACAACTAAGGCCAAGTACATCCTGAGTGTATCAGCAAGAATGTAACCAGCAGGTCCAGGGAAGTGATCCTTCCCCTCTACTCAGGAGCTGTGAGATCACATCTGAAGTGCTGTGCCTAGTTTTGGGCTCCCCATTACAGGAGAGATATGAACATATCGGCTAAGTCCCATGGAGGGCCACACCGATGGTGAAGCTGCTGGAGAATATGACACAGAAAGAGAGTTGAGAGAAGTGAACCTGTTCAGGCTTAAGAAGAGAGACTTTATTCAACTGCTTAACCACAGGTTAGAAATAAGATGGAGCTAGGCTCTACTCGGAAGTGTACAGTGGTAAGACAAGAGTCAACAGACCCAAGCCGGAGAATTTTAGGTTAAATACAAGGATTTTTTTTTACCATGAGAGTGGTCAATTAGAGGAACAGGTTGCTCAGTGAGGTTGTGGGATCTCTATCTTTGGAGGTTTTCAAGACTCAACTAGACAAGTCTCTGAGCAGCTTGGTCAAATTCGGCCTGCTTTAAACTGAGCACTGGATTAAATGACCATTGCAGGTTCCTTCCAATCTACATTACATCATTCTAGGTTCTGCTGTACCAGATGTGTTTTCCCTTACCCAAACCCTTCCTCTTGATCAGAAGGATTGAGAAAGATGCCACCTGAGGCCACACTTCCCTCTCTCTCATCCTTGACCTGCTCCTGTCTTCTCTGGCTATGTGACTGGTGCCCAGATGGATGAGCAGCAAGAGGCCATGAATTGAAATGACTGGACTTTTAAAACAGAATCATAGAATCATAGAATATTTTGGGCTGGAAGTAACACCAAGCTGTGTGGTGTCGTTGACATGCTGGAGGGAAAGGATGTCATCCCGAGGGACATTGACAGGCTTGAGAGGTGGGCTCAAGACTAGGAAATCGCAAAAACTGAAGGAAACAGATCAGCTGGATCATACAGTGAATATTTGTATTTCAAGCTTAGCTTTGTCAGACTCCACGGTATTTATGAAGGTATCTGTTAATATGTCAGTTACTGTCTCTTCGTGAACAACAGTAGGATACACTTGCTGCTTTTACTTACTAAAATATCTTCAGCTCTGGGATGAATCTGTCGTGTAGTTTGACTTAGGGGTATGATTAAGAAGAAAGATATCAAAGAAATATGTGGAATTCAGGAACACCAGACATCATATACTATTTTCACCAAATGCTTACTCCCCAAGGCTGAAGCAGAGAAATTCAGAACCTTCAGTAAAGACGATGCATGACTATGTAAATTAAACAGCATGCAGCCTAACAGAGATACACAGATCACAGTGCATTACCTGACACAGAATCAGAGTGGCACTCCTATGTGTACTACCAGAAAAGAAGCAATTCTCTTTCTTTTACCTAACAACTAAGGCACTCTCACCAAGATTTAGGCCTGTCTCCACCAGTCCTGCAGGAACTTTCTAACCACTTGTCTATAACACTTTCTGAGATTGTCCTGGGAAAATATACCTTTTAAAGTGTTACCACCTCTGATGATAAACCATTCTCTGTTCCAAAAATCTACATGCCCCAGCTCTTGCTCTTTTTTTCAAAATGAATATTCTTAACCATTACCACAATTTCCTGTACATTCTTCTAAACACAATTTTTTTAATCTTCTCCTTCAACTATGAAGCCTTCAGACTAAGTTTAACATTATCGCTACCTCCTTCCCCCGAGCGGCACAGGGGGAAAGAGGGAATGGGGGTTACAGACAGGTCATCACGCATTGCTTTATGCCACTCCTTCCTCATGGGGAGAAGAACTCCTCACATTCCTCCCCTGCTCCTTCGTGGGGTCCCACCCACAGGCTACAGTCCTTCATGAACTGCTCCGGCGTGGGTCATCTCTTCCACGGGGTGCAGTCCCTCCAGAACAGCTGCCCCAGCGGGCCCTCCACAGGCCACAGCCTCCTTCAGCCTCCACCTGCCCCAACGTGGGGTCCTCCACAGGCTGCAGGTGGATCTCTGCTCCTCCATGGACCTCCATGGGCTGCAGGGGGACAACCTGCTCCACCATGGTCGTCACCACAGGCTGCAGGGGAATTCTAGCCAGGAGCTGTATTACTCCTCCCTGTCCTTCTTCACTGACCTGGGGGTCTGCAGCCATTTCTCTCACAAGAAATTCTTCACAACAGGCTTAGGCAGACACCTCTCAGGTTCTCTTCACTTCTCATCTCCTCTTCAATTCTTGCAGCTGGGCTGGGCCGAGTAGGGCCCAGTCGGCTGCCCGGTGGGAGGCCAGAGAGTGAGGCCTGCAAGGCCCACAAGGCTCGCACCTCCCCCTCTCTGTCCCTGCTCAGCTCCTTCACATCTTCGATTCTTTTTTTTTTTCCTGTTTTTCCCCTTCTTAAACATGTTATCACCAAGGCGTTATCACAGAACATTCTGCTACCAATCGGCTCGGCCCTGGCCAGCAGCGGGTCCACCCTAGGCCTGGCCGAGTCCACTGAACAAAGGGGAAACAACTTCTAGTAGTTTCCTACAGAAGCTGCCACTGTAGCCTCTCCTCTCCACACTAAATAAAACCAGAGAACTATGGCATAAATTCAAACACTGATGCACCCTAAAAGATGATGACAGTGCAGTGCTCTGTTGTCAGGAACAAGAACTGTGTGGTAGAAACAAGGCCCCTTCAGAAGATGTAGAAGAGCTCTATGGCAAGAGGGTACTCACTAAAAATATTAACAGCCCTCCTTATAGTTTTTTATTACTGGTCACTTGGTCACTGTTAGGGACATCCCTTTTCTGCTACTCTGACAAGGCACAGCAACTGTGGGAAAATTACTTTGTAAAAAGTCTTGGAGAGTGCCAACCGCTTGCTTTTTGCTATGCATGAGAGGTCATGTTCAGTTACTGTTGTTGGCAACTGTTACATCAGAACTGCAAATCTGCACTAAAATCCCAGAACTGCTCTGCAGATAATTTTTTCATCAAATCTGTGGAGAACTTAACTGAAGATCTTAGTGACTGCCCTTATGAGAAGAGGGTCAGACAGTTGGGATTGTTCAGGCAGGGAAGGACTAGACTTAAGAGTCTCGTATCAGTGTGTATAAATACCTGATGAGGGGGCCAGACTGTTCTTGGTGTTATCCCATGGATGAACACGAGACAATGAGCACATAATGAAATATATTAAAAGGGCTGCACCTTTGGCCTCAACTCAGAATACACGGTGCTGAGGTAAGCTCCAGATTGTGTCCTTAGCTCGGCAGATGTATGCCAGCAAGGCCCACTTCTTTTTAGAAGCACTTAAAGTTGCTACTTGGGCACCATATGGATACCTGGCTGTCAGTTTAAATGCTTCCACAGGCTTTTAGGCTAAGACCTGAGGTTTTTTTCTGCCAGTGTAACTGGCCATTTATGTATTGAGAGCAGCTACTGGCATTCAGTGCTGACTAAGGAGGATCCAGACCAACATCTTGCCTTGCTATCAGGGCAGGCTTAGGAGCATGATGTCCCCCCGTCTGAGGAGTGACCTGTACCTTCTGGAGCCATTGATCTGTTAGCGCACTCAGGCCCATGCCATTAGTCACTTGAGTAGATGCCTAGAAATCTTTTTTTGGCACAGGGGTTTGCTGAAAAAAAAAAACCAAACAGGAGAGTTGATTGGTATCTGTCTTCACATTTAGTCAAAAGGCACATATCTCCCCTGGTTTATTTCTATCACATTGCCAAATACACTGTCCACAATCATATCAATAGGGGTGGTGAAAGCCCCTGCAAAGTGTATTTCTGTTCTCATCTTTTCTGTTTTAATCAAGGAATAGTGATCAACATGATGCTGATCTGGAGACAAGTTGAAGGTAAACAGGGTATAGCCAGATGTGAACTCTTCTCTGTTGGTTGACAGCATATCATAGAATTATAGAATCTTAAGGTTGGAAGAGACCTCCACAATGGCTGCCAACCCTCTGTATGAGCTGCAGATATTCTCTCACACAACAGCCATTCTTGAAATCAAGCCGCAGTGGTTTCGCTAGGGTTTGTTCACCATCTACATATAAAGCCACAAAATTTATATCTTAGTGTTTAAAGTCAAAAGGATTCTAAGCATAGTAGCTGCTAAAAGCATCGTTATCTATCAACACAATAACAACAAGCTTGGGCAGCTGTCCCAGAAACAAATTTTCCTGGTTGCTGACATGGCTGGCTGCTGTTAATGCTGAATGCTTTCATGCCCACCCGGTCAGACAGGTATTTGATGCTGGCCATGTGTAAAGACTCAGTATGTCCCAAATGCACCCAGTTTGCCACCCACACTTTCTTCACAAACAGCGAGCCATAGGTAATAATGGGCTTGTAGGCTCTGGTTGCCAGGGAGCTTATCAAACAAATGCTGTCTTTGCTGCGCATTAGCCTAATTTTTACATCCACTCCAGTCTACAAAAGCTTGTCTTGAAAGAACAGATAGTGGCAGAGTGGTCCCAAGTGCTCAGTCCTTCTACTCGGGGCCATCAGAGCTGAGCATTGCCTCGACTGCTTTCCATCTTCTGCTTTCTACTGCCCAGCCATGTCTTTGCAGAACAGCCCCATGGAGAAATGTGCAACCAGTGTCACTGCTGTAACTGGGGAGTGACACGATCAGTGTGCAGGAGGGGTAGCAGCCCTTGTGTGTAAATTGGTCTCGTAGCGTAACTGGCAGAAAACAGAGGCCGGCAAGGCTCGCATCTTCAACAGCACTGAGGTCGGACCCACCAGCTTTCATAGTTTGCAGTGAAGGTACAGCAGAGTGTTGCTCAGATATCTCTAATCTTCCCCATTCCTGGCTGGGAAGAAGTCCAGAGGTGCAGACTGCCATGGTGGAAGGTGGAGGCACTTCCACAAACAGGCCTTTGCCAATGCTGGTCTCTGCTGGGGACACTTCAAACAAATCCAGCTCGGATTTTCTATGTTATTCTGAGCAGCCTTAAATGTAAGCCATGCCTTTTAACATATATCTTCTTTTCTAGTGGTAGAATAGGCCTTCTTTCTTTCAGGGCTTTCAATTTCTTTTGCACCATTTGGCCTGAGTTGTTCTTTTTCTTCATCCCTGCCAGACTGCTTTCTGCTGCCTCCTGTCCTCATCTTTTCAAAGTTTCTCTTTTTTCTAGAGCTTTTTCTTTGAGTGTAAATAAGCCACAAGCCCTCCTTGATTTACTGGTGTTACCAACATGCCCAGCATGGCCTTGGAAATGCATCCAAACACATTTTTCTTCAATGTCTTGAGTGATATTTTCAAGATGTGACTTACAGATTTCCAAACCTTTCTGCAGCTGAAGTATATGAAATGTACCTCCTACATACATGGAATATATGACAGGCTACAGAGTATACAACCTGTGCCTATGGCATACATAGCAGGAATGCCTGGAAAACCGGGGAGACCATTGCTAGCCTGGACCGTATAATTTGTTATTAGGCCAGGTCTCTGTAACAATTTACTTCTACCATATTGGTGTGGTTCATTAAAATATCAGAGACTTCCAGGGCTGCAGGTGCTACTTTACAATCAACTTCATAAAGCAAAATAAGATGTGCTTCCTCTGGTCAGTCTTTATTTCAACTGTGTGTCAATGCACAGGCAGACACTGCGGCTTACTACCCATCATAGAAATGATACGGGCGCCCACAGATGGCCTTTCCCTGCCAGGGGGTTTCAGTCATTTCCATAGTAGCATCTGACACAGCTGAGGGAAAAGCACCTGTTAAATTCAAAACCTGTCAGTACCCTATTTTTTACCATAGAGTGATCCAAGAAGTTAGGCCCCCACTTTATATCTTCTGCTTCATAACGCATGGTAAATTGGAATATTTTCCTTTTTGGCCATGTACATAAGACACTGTGTGGAAAGAATGGAATAATTATTTTTCCATCTGGATGGAAGAGTGTTACTCTGTTAGGCTTAAGAAACATAAACCAGTAAGTAGACATGAACTACAGATCAGTGTAGCTTACTGAAAGGTTTATCACTATACAGTGACATCATGATCAACCTTCACCTTTTCATCACCTTCTTTCTCACAGAACACATGACAGGCCAGCACCATGATCTCCTTCCACTGTGATCTGCAAGCGCCACTCAAAATTTTTACATATTGTTAGCAACAGCAACTCAGCTCTTTTTTCAGGTCAAACATCTCCTCCTTATTAGCTGTGTGCCATGCCAAGAATTTGTCAGGAATCAGAATTTGTGGGCACCAATAATCCCCAGTCACCCTGACCAGCTTCTCCTGGAGCCTCCACACGTGCCTGTGGCCCAGGGGCTCCATTTCAGCTCAGTCCTGGGCCTTCAGTCCTTTCCAGAGCTATGTGTTAGGTGTGTCTGTCCTTAACCTTGTTCCTGGGGTGTTGTTTGGCTTTCCTGGCTTGACTTTGGGCCTGTCTTATTACATTGATCACAGCAGAGACCTGCTCAAGCTGCACAGACAGCTCAAGTTAACTGTTCTGTGGATCACTGTCTTCTCAATGGATGATAGTCTTCTGGTTCAGTCCACTACAGTTACCTTAAACTGTCTACAAACCATCAAAGAAAAATAAAAATGTTAAGGTTAATTGCCAACCAAAACCAAGCTCCACTTCTTATGGTATCTACATATGATGGTGGTTGTTTGGATACTGAGTTGTTTGGAGAAAGCAAGCACAAAGCACAGGAGAGAGCACCGGTATTTTTAGTCACTCTGTAATGAAGTGGCCTGTGGAGCAAGTGCTGTTTATGCTGTTGGAACATTGTGTTCGCAGGGGATTTCCATTAAAATCAAACTGAGATGTAATTTCCTGCTGGTCCACAGCAGTGTGATAGTCAATACCCTATAAAAAAAAAAGCTCAGAGGCAAGTGCAGATTTTGTCGTAATTTGCATTATGTGAGTTTGGGGTAGTAATTTAGGAAAAGACTGTGGGAATATGGAAGACTATTAACTGATAAGATGTAAGTCATATTAGGTGCAAAAAGAGCTAAAATGGTGCTCAGGGTTTGCATGAGACTAGGTTCGTTTTTTGTACAGACTCTTTGGTAGCAAGGTAGACACAAGTCACTTGAAACGAGAAGGACCACAGTAACCTCACCGAACATCTTTCTCCTCAAATTTTATTTTGAAATCTCGCTATGACTTTAGCCGGTTAGCACTATAGTCTTAGACTTGAGGAACAAAAACAGGAACATGAGCATGCAGAGGCCAGCATCACTTTCTGTCAGGGATCTGTACAGGAGTCCACTCACATTTTCCTCACTGTCTTTCTCATAGCATGGGAGATGGTTATCAACATAGTCTCGTTCCTGCAGCCTCTCAGATGTTTCACATCTGTCATATAAGTCAGTTCTTGTAGGTCAAAAATGTTCTCCTTCATTGCTTTGTTCCATTCCAATACTTGCTTTTTCTTCTCAGGCAACAATCACTGAGCTGTATCAGATCCTGATTACCCACAGTAAACCTGATCCTGATCTGTAGATTGGCTTCCTGGCTTGTCCCTGGTCCTAATTGATTGGACCTGACCCCTGGACCTATCTTGCCTTATGATCTGCACTCTCAGTTTAATCTGGCTACCATCTGCCCTGTTCAACTTGCTCAAGTAGTGCAGGGCTGTGATCTGGACAGGTAGTCACCAGCCCTGCTGACTCTGTCATCTTGCTCAGCTCATCCTCCCTGAGGGAGCAGTCAGTGCTCACTGTCCCCTGACATACATAACATTTACGCTGAGGAATGGGTTATATAATTTTGATTTTTAACGGTGGTAAAAAAAAAAAAGGAAGGAGAAGGAATAACACTTGCAGACCTAGAATTGCAGGCACATGGCAAGTAGACCTAGCAGTAGTATTGACAGCCTTAAACATGTTTGTACAATGAATGGCAAACCTCACAAAAATCTCCTGACCCAAACACCTCCCTGACACCCTAATCCTAATACTCATTGTGTAAAAGGAGGAAATGAGCCCTGGAATATTAGAGACTGGCATCTGACAATGATGACAGCCCACTGACATTTTTCCTCTCACACAAGATGATGACACACAGCAGATCCTCAAACAGTGGAATATCACTTAGTGTGCCTTTCCAATTCACAGACCACCGCTGCTGGTCACGTAAAACTTCTGTACCACTCAGAGAGTTCTGGGTCTGTCAAATCTGTCACTGCTGTGGAAATGCCGTCGAAACCGATATTGCTGTTCCTGTACTTGGATTATATAGCACTGCTTCTTGCAAATAACCTTAGAACTGAGGACAGACTGTGTACAGTATTCCCAACCGCTTTTATAACACTGCAAGTCAAACAAAAAATGGATCAAAATGGATCTTATTCTCTTTGAATAAGATTACTTACCCATTTTAAGTATGTCCCCACATTCATATTGCTTAGATTTATTGGGGAGGAACATAAAAAAATCATGCATGCTGCTAACTTCAGAACAGAGCTTATCATAGACTCCATGCTCAAATAATTAACATAAAGAGTTAAAGATCTGATGTATCACCCACATCAAATCACTTCATAAGCAGTCAAACAATACCTAACCAAAGTTAACAAATCTGTATTCTTCTGCAGGTTCCTTAGCCCTAAATTTCGGAACTGCTAATTCCCACTGCCACACATATTCCATAACAACCACGAGTTGCACTCCCTTCCTAATCCCTGCTGTTTGATGTGAGCAATAAAGCTGGAGTATATCTTATGTGTCCTCTTGGGAGTCAGTCTCATTCTGACTCAGCAGGAGCATGGGCTGCAGCTCTCCTGGGACAAAAATGCCCTGCAAGTAGAATGACAGGATCATAGGAAAAATCAGATTCAAAAGAAAAGTGTGGTAGGATGAAAAGATCCATTAACCACTTTGGGCCCAAGCTTCCAATCTGTTGTTTACCCCTCAAGTCACATATCTATCCAGACGGTATCATATTGACTTGTGGGAGACAGTGTTGAGAGCTTTACTGAAGCTGAGATAGGTGACATTCACTGCTCTTGTTCCATCCACAAATGCAGTCATTCCATCACAGCAGGCAAGCAAGTGGGTCAAGAATAACTTATCCATGGTAACTCCATGCTGACTGTTCCCAGTTATCTTCTCTATGTGCGGAGGAGTGTGCTCCAAGGTGACCCACTCCATGATTCTACGAATCTGTGATTGCCCCAGGCACCAACACCCTTAAGGGAATAGGACTGGATGGGAGGAAGAGCTCTCTTACCATGAGGAGAGAAAAGCAGTGGAACAGGTAGCCTAAAAAAGGCTGTGCTTGGAGATTTTTGTCTCTGGAGATTTCTGCAACCTTGTTGGAGATCAGGCTGCCTAGGCAATGTAGTCTGATCTTATAGCTGCCCCCACTTCAAGCAGGAGGGTCAGAGGCAGGAGTAGAAATGGAGAAGAGAAGACTACAGGGAGACCTTATAGTGGTTTTCCAGTACCTAAAAGGGGCTTATAAGAAAGATGGGGAGAAACTCTTCAGCAAGGCCTGTTGTGACAGGACAAGGGGTAATGGTTTGAAACTAGAAGGAGGTAGATTTAGATTAGACATAAAGAAGAAATTGTTTACAATGAGGGTGGTGAAACACTGGAACAGGTTGCCCAGAGAGGTGGTGAATGTCCCATCCCTGGAAACATTCAAGGCCAGGTTGGATGAGGTTCTGAGCAACCTGATCTAGTTGGGGATGTCCCTGCTCCTTGCATGGGGGTTGGGCTAGATGACCTTTAAAGGTTTCTTCCAACCCTAACTATTCTATGATTCTAAACAATGTTATGTGCTTCATACATCCAAGGTCTGTCCCAAGGAAGAACTAGAGACCATTATGCCCACAACACAGCTCTGGCAAGGACTAAAGACCCAAGCTTAAGCTTACATGATGCCTCTGGGCCCACTGGCAGAAGGGGCGAGTGGAGTCCCCAGGTGAGGCTTGTGAGGGCTGTTAAGGCTTACTGGTACTCTCAGGAGCTTGAGCTTCCGAGAAGTCAGATCTTCTTGTAACAAGGAAAGCACCATTTCCTCTTCAGTTTTAGGTAACATTTTCAGACAAAACTATTCTACACAAATTCTTGGTTGCATTTTGATCTCTCAAACATGCTAAAATATTTTAGCAAGTGAGCTATTTAAAATCATTTTCACAGCTACTCAGTTCTGCCCTAAATGCAGATAGAACCTTTTGATGATGCTAGAGTTACCACAAAATTACCTTGTTTTAATTCAATGAATTTTGACCACAACTCTTTAGAAGCTGAAAGCTGTTAGTGAGTGGTTCTACTTCCCTTGTACATCAAACTTGTCTCTTTTTAGAAGAGGTTGTACATGCTTGTTCGTGAAATCTTTTCAATGAGGTCCAGATTGGGGGTTGAAGGTCATTTTTTTGCAGCTCAATCCCAACTGCTTGAAAATTGGAGTATTAATTTTCCGTTCTCTAAAGCTGCTCAGACAGCAACTCGTTCATGAAGAAACAACTATTGCTTCTGACAATTTTCCAGGCATACATATCACCCACAAGGAAGCTTAGGGCTAAGTACAGTAAGGCTAAGTTATTTCTCTTGCTTCAGGGACATATAAACAAACCTACTGTGATTTATTACCACTGACAAACTAAATGAAATAGATAGGGAATATCCATTCATGAGGTACTAACAAGTGCAGGAGCAATGCACCAATTTGGGAATAATAAAAATGTTCTATCAAGATAGATTGGATGACGTAAAGGAAATTTTCTATTCAGTACAGTTTTTAAAAAACAAATATTTTCTTTCCTTTTTTACAGATAATTTTGCAGAACACAATATACAAAAATCAGCAAATAAATTAGTCTTTGTCTTGGTTATTATGATTTACATTTTTGATTGGATTCTGTTCTGTTGAGCATTTTTTGTTGAGCCAAAAATAGGTTTATTTTTCAAAAGAGTTTGCTATCAGGATGACATTGAACAATTTCTCTCCTAGTACATCACTGTCAATATACTATGAGTACTTCCTTCAGGTATTTCACATCTGTTCACATTTTTCATCTCTATTATCCTCTTCTCTTTCGTCTGTAGTTGTATGCTTTGAAAAATCCACAAGCCCTGGGTCATTCTTTCAATCTAGGCATCTATGAGTTTGTGTCATTAATTTAAATCAAAAAATATTTTTTATGCCTTATTTAGTTTTCCATCTTTCCTACCTGCCTATATCCAAAATCATCACAGAGTGCAATTGCCTTTGGAACACACTCTAACTTTTTTACAAGTAAATGAGGTGACTTCTATTCTTTTAAATGTATATTTTTCCTTTTCTAGCACACTGTAGCTGACATGTTCATCAAACAAAGTTTCCTCCTAATCTTTTCCACAAAAAGGGGGTGACAGAGAAGCAAAGGCAACCAAGAATCTGGAGCTGTGAAGTTGATTCTTGCCCTAAAGGCTGCTTCCAGTCAATCCAGCCACGCACAGATGCTGGAATGGCATCAGAGGCCACAAGAGCTAAGGCTACGTGTAATGTTATGAAGACTTTGACTACAGAAACTGTACGTGTTTTGCCATGCTGGTGCAAAGAGTTGTCTGAGCTTGTAGATATTACTATTTTTTTGCCTTTGATCCCTTCTATTTCTTATTCCACCTATATTACCTCTACTCTGTAATACCAGACTCCACCTTCCCAAATTCTCTGAGCCTGTCTGTGATGCTGAAGTCTTAGACTGGCTGCACTCTTGTTACAAATGACAAGAGAGAAGATTTCCAGACAATATAACTCAGACATCCAGACTAGGAACAAGAAATTGCAGAATGAAGCTTGAAAACCAAGAAACACATTCAAAATCCAGGCAATATATCCAAATAATAAATTTGCATAATGAATTTTAAACCTTTCTGTACCTGAAGTGATGATTTTTTGCCATGTGAAGCTCTGAATGCCGCTAAGGAGACCAGTGACTTAAGACTCAAAGTTCTAAAACTCCGAATTCACAAATGGTTGGCTGGATTTTGTGGACCATAGCAATTCCCTTAGTCTCCCAGTTACAGGAGAAAAGAGTTCTCCCTCCTTTCTGGGTGGGATAAATATAATTCCCACTTGCCTCCTCCCCAGTGACTGATTACAGTACTAGTGAAACCACTTTTAATGACTATCTATGTTAAACCAGAGCAGGTACAATCCTGATCCAAATACGAGTGCTGCACAGCACCTAGGTGACTGTATCACGTACCGTGGGAGCCTGCACCATCCAAAGACTAGCAAGAGCTTAAATCCTAGCACAACAGGGGCTAAGTATGAGTCCCAGCCTATATTCTATGCTCATAAAAACAGAAGCAGGGCTCAAGACAGTTTCATAAGTCTTTTTAGCTTGCAAGTGGGAGCAATGAGAGTACGTGTGCATTTGTGAACATCTTGTACTCCAAGCATTGAATCTTTTTATTGCTATAAATTATCGTTTATTGTGTTACAGAGTGTTTTATTTGCACCAGTGTGCAACTGCTGTTACTTTAAACCCCTTGTATTTTAATGTGGTGTTTAGAAAGGGGTACCAGCTATACTGTGATGACAGATATCCAGTCAAACTACTGCTCGTAGGTGTACCTTTCAGATGGAAATTTCAGGCTGTTAGATTGGTTACACTCAGATTAGTAAAAAATGGTATTTGATCTGCTCTGACAGAACAAGGTTGTCTTTGAACAGACAGCATGGCTCAGTTTCCAGTCTAGCAAATCAAACTGAAGACCACAGGAGCACTCATCGCTTACCCCGACCCACCCCTCCAGAAGGCAGTGCAGCCCCCTCAGTGGAGTGGACCGGGCAGCACAGCACACAACAGCAAACATTGTGCTGGCCAGGGATGTGACTAGGACAAAATATCCTTATAAGTCCCTGCTTATCTCTACTAACATCCAGCTGTAGCTGGAGTCCCAAACAGTGAGAAGCTCACTGCCAACACTGTTATTGGTGAGGGAGAAGAGCAGCTCAGGGCTTCTTGAGGACTCTGGGTAAACAGGAATCTGAAGAGTGAGATTCTGGTCAGCAAGAGGAGTGGGTGGGTCAAGCCTTACTTAAATTTAAGTTAAACCACAGTTCAGGGCTTTTTAGGTTAAAATATGAGTTTTGACTTTGAGTGCAAAACCTGCTGCTAAGTTTTTTGTACAGCAAACGGATAAGAGACCTCTCTAGAGCAAGGGGCCTTCTGGATTCTCATTCTCCAATCTGGGTCCACAGGACCTTGACAAAGATACCCAAGGTTTTCTGGTTTGGGACAGGAGTTTATTCAGTGGATTCCATATATCTTGGATTCCACTTTGGAGGCAAAAACAATGGAGTGACAGCCACAATGTTGAAAGCCAAGGTGGCTTTGCAGCAGTGCTACTGGCAGCAAACCAAGGTGGAAGTGGTCAGAGTAAAGTTCAGACAGTTACCCAACGACAGGATTATTCAGGCTGCTGTTATACAGACCTCTGGACTAGCTGAGGGACTTTGGTAGGGTTTCTTTACTCAGTGGCAAACAGGCAATGGAGAGATCCACATGCACTGTATTTTGGATTTACAGTGAGCAGAGAGGAAGTTCTGAGTGTGTAATAAAGCAAGACAAGGAGATCATATTGATTGCATTGATATTGCCCATTTACTCTCTGATGGCTTCTCCAGATGCATTATCTTCTTCCAGTGAAGATGCATTGCCCTCTCAGTGAAGATCACTTGGTTTGGCCAGGGTGTTAGTCGTGATGGGAGCCTAGATGTTCTCCTGCATCTTGCAGCTTTTCCCATTATTTACTTTTAAGGAGGATACCTCCTCAATGATTGAACTCAACCTTTCTTGCTACTTGTGCCAGCTGGAAGGACCACTAGAATTTTACCACTTGTTAGCTCATTATAGTTCATTGCCAGACTTTCTTAATTTCCGCCAAGTAAGGAGGAGGATGTGATCACTGGGATTGTTTCCTGAGGGCATAGTCTTTTATAGGAAGTGACTGTAATGTTAATAATTTGTCATGTTGGATTCTGGCAACACTTGACTTTCCTGTGTGCAATAAATCTGGAATTCAGCAGTAGGACACATAAACATGCAAAAATGTCTCATACTACTGAATCCTAGCTTGTTAGAAATCCTTCAGGATGCATAATTAAAAATTCCTGGATAAATTGCTAAATCCCAAAATTTTCTGTGTTGCCAGTTCTGTAGATTTTCAGTTTGTACAAAGCTTTATGTCAGAATGTACACAGGAGCAAGGAATTACAGTTTAAAATCAGACAAATTTCTTGTTAAATTGGTAATAGTTATATAAATGTAAGCTTAATTCTGGTTAATATTAGTCTCCATCTTGTAATAACAAATGAAATTTTTGAGTTGCCCATAGTCAAGAAAAATGAGATGGGTACAGGGATGCCTGGCATGTACGCTGGAGAATGACTGAAGTCAATGAATGGTTCCTTTTCATGTTGTTCCTAGCCATCTTTCCTCACTGAAGAGTGAAAGCAAAAGGTTGTGGTGGTCCTTAATAAGAAGTAGAACATTTTTTTTTTTAATTGAATAGTACGGTTTCTCATTTCCCTGCTATTTTAAATGTTTATTACTGCACAGTTTTTCACCTCCATCTAAATTTGAAAGTATAGCCTCTCGGATGACCATTAAAGTCTTACTTTGCTGCCAGCTTCGTATCTATAATCTCTTCCATCTATGTCATCTTCATAACTAACGGCATATATTTGGAATCCCTCAGGAGAGTTAAGGAGAGAGTATCAGAGCAGACACTGTTAAACATTGTCCTCAAAGTGAATTGTAGCTTTTTCATCAGACGTAAGGAATAATTTGTCCCTCCTGGATAAATAATAAAGAAAGATATCCTAAGTCAATTTCTGGGCATTTTCTGTTTGTGAGCTGAACCGTTGGACTACATCAACCTAATAAAGTCATAGCTTAATAAAGTCATACCAGCTGTAATAAATTATTTGAGAGATACACAAAGCAGCAAACGGAACAGTAATGGAAACATATTCTAAATGTGAACTCCTCCACTTTGATTTCTCCTGAATTGTTATAAATGAGCAGCAAGTTCATTTCTGTTTTACATTCACATAAAACTTCAAGTTTAGTCTTGGTGTAGTTCCAATTCACTACAGGTATTTCTACCAGTTTTGCAGTTTTTCGACTATCCACAGAGAAATAGTAATGATGATGCAATTTCCTTTCTTGTTTCCCTAAATATAACTGCAAATTCTCCGTGTATTGGATTTTAGGAGCAAAAAAAAAGGTGATTGCTATTTTGCTTCCTGATGGATAATGATGGCAAATACGATTTGTGTCTCTTTTAATGTGTCCTTAGTCTTGATAGTTTCTGAAGTTACCTGTTATTTGTGCTTCCTAAGGTCAGCAATTTAAAAGTCTTCATTTTATAATGATCATTTGTCAAACTGATCATTCCCAAACAGACTAACATTTGGTAATAGCTTATCCCAGAAATAAATTCCCAGAACTACTGATGCATGTGCAAACCATGTGTCATCTGCCTCTGGGATCCTCTTTGCCTTTTTCTGTTTGTTACACGCAGTACATCACCTAGAGGTCCCATTTGATACCAGGGCTTTGTTATGCAGGACATTGCATATACATGGAAAGATAGTGCCTCTGCCTCAAAGTTCACCCCACAGTCTGCTCTGCCCAGGCAGTGCACAGGATGGTAGCAATTATCCTTTCCAACACTTTTGCAGAAGGCCTGTCTCCACTCATACCTCCTCTCCTCCTGCCAGATGGAGCTCGTACTCTTGGCATCATCCTGTTGAAGCAAGCTCAGAGACAGCAGGACCATTACTCAAAGGAAATAGGTATGTGTCCTTGTAGCTGTCTGTCTGAAGCTTTCCCAAGCCTCAGAGGAAAGAGAAAAAAGAGGGAGATTTGTAATATCAAATCACTGTCAGCCTTCTACAAGGTGTTGGCTGTATGTACAAAAGTGGATAGAATCATAGAATAGTTTGGGTTGGAAGAGACCTTCAAAGTTCATCTAGTCCAACCTCCCTGCAAGAAGCAGGGACATCTCCAACTCGATCAGGTTGCTCAGAGCCTCATCCAACCTGGCCTTGAATGTTTCCAGGGATGGGACATCCACCACCTCTCTGGGCAGCCTCCTCCAGTGCTTCACCACCCTCATTGTAAATTTTTTTTCCTTATGTGCAGTCTGAATCTAGATCCCTCTATTTTAAAACCATACCCCTTGTCCTGTTACAACAGGCCCTCCTGAAGTGTTTCTCCCTGTCTTTTCTTGAATGGAGTGCAACAGCACTATTTCAGATTAACATCTGTACATATGGAGGTGATAGAGGTGAATCAGAAATCTCTTGCCCTTTTCCCTACCCCTTCTACTTTGCATTTCCCGCTTAACTCTAGAAAATTCCCAATTGCTCTCCAGTAACCACCCAGTCTGTGAGCAGGTCACTGAAGGGTCAACAGTAACCTCAGGCAGGGGACAGAAGAAGTTATCAAACTTGCCTTGGGATGAGAAGATGACTCCTCGCTTCCTCATGTGTATATATATATATAAACGGGCTGGAAAAACACAGCAGAGAACTGCAGCACCACCCACTCTCTCCTGCAGTCTGCTTGCTACAGCAAATCACTGCGGCACCGCTCTCCTCCCCACAGCTGGAGACCACTCACACCCACATTTTGTAGGCCGTCCTGCTCAGATTTCTCCTCCAAGCAGTCTTCTTTGGATGCGGTCTGTAACAGAGCAATACAAAATAGGAAAGAAATAGCTACGCCTAAGCGTGCCAGCAGTAGCAGTCCTCCTAGGGCAATGGTTTCTGACTTGAGGTTACAGAAGTTACTGCCTGACAAAAGGGCAGCAGATTGGTTTAGAATTCTGCCGCAAACTGTAAAGCAGTCGTGGATTGTTGTGCAGGCTACAGTCACGGTAGTTAAGTAGACTGAGATAGACCTCTCTCATGATTTAGAGACAAAATAATACACATTCAAGCATCTCCTTTTTGCGGTACTGGAGACCCTACAATTAGGAGCTGAAATAAGAAGAAATTGTTAGGAAAACTCCAGTACCAGCTAGAGCAACGAGCAGAGCAAGATGTTGTGGTGAGAAGAGCAAGCAACAAAGGAAAATAGCAGCAAAAATGGAAAGCAGAAGCTGATCCCAGCACAAGCTCTACAGCAGATCTTTAAGACTTGACCATAAATCTGTGAATATAATAACTACAAGAACAACCACCTTCTTTTTGTTTCTTTTGAAGTTATTTCCCGCTAGCTTTAGTATTTTAGGCCTCTAGGTTCTGTATAGTAGAGCAGTGAACAGATTTGTAGACCCCTATTACATCCTCCTGTCTTTGCTTGGCTGTAAAGTTACATGGTAGGTGAATATATTTGTACAATGGAACAATGGCTTCTTTTTTTTTTTTCCTAAAAAGTCACATTTGCTTTGCTGTGCTATTTGGACCATTACTGGTTGCTGAGCCAATGTCTTGATGGAATTATTTAGCATAACGCCACCATCCCGCCCCTGAGTTGTACAGCTCAGCTCCAAGCCCATCATTTCCAGTTTAGAGCCAAGGATGTCATGTGGGACAGTGTCAAATGCTTTGCACAAGTCCAGGTAGATGACATCAGTTTGTTGTCCCTTGTGCACTAATGCTGTAACCCTGACATAGAAGGCCACCAAATTGGTCAGGCACGATTTGCCCTTAGTGAAGCCATGTTGGCTGTCACCAACCACCTCCTTGCTCTCCATGTGCCTTAGCACGGTTTCCAGGAGGATCTGCTCCATGACCTTGCCAGGCACAGAGGTAAGACTGACTGGCTTGTAATTCCCAGGTCTCCCTTGTTTCCCTTTTTAAAAATGAGGGCTATGTTTCCTCTTTTCTAGTTGGTGGGAACCTCATCAGACTGCCACGACTTCTCAAATATGATGGGCAGTGGCTTGGCGACTTCATGGGTCAGTTCCCTTAGGACCTGTGGATGCATCTGATTGGGTCCCACGGACTTGTGCACCTTCAGGTTTCTTACAAGTTCTTGAACCTGCTCTTCTGCTTCATTGGGCAGTTCTTCATTCTCCCAGTTCTTGCTTATGCCTTCTCAGAGGCACATATATAGAGGCACACAAATAGAGTCTTCTATTTTTATTTTTAAAACTATTTAACTGCCTTCATATTCCAAGTTTTATTCTATTTATAGTCATCTGCATCTAAATTCATATTGAAACTGCATCTTAAACAACTGCTAGTGATAATTTTCTATTCCTGGCCAGCCTCGTCCTTGCTTTTAACTAACAGATTTTTATTCAGGTCCACAACTAGGTGCAGCAGGCAGTCTCAGATCTTCACAGCAGAGTATCCTGAAGGTTAGGTCTTTGATGAAAATTAATTGACTGACATGATATTGAAACATTCAAATCCTATTGAAGAATCCCTGGGGGAACGGTTTTTCCTCTAGACAAAACGCAGAGTAAATATGCAGTGGCTAAAAAGTGCAGATAATCTGAAAGGCAATGAAAATGCAAACATTAGATAACTCACTTGCACTCATCTTAACTTGGTGTGTAACAAAAGCAAAAAGACATAAGAGAGAGATAACACATGCAATTTGAACACTATGACACTAAGAGCACTCTGAACCCCTGGTCTCAAAAGTAGCAAGGCAAGAAGATTCCCTCAGTCTGTACAGGTGAGATCTTCTTCAGCCTGTAGTGAAGAGTAGGCTGAACTAGAAGCACTTCAGCGTGTTTATAGAGTCCAAGTACAGAAAGTGCTGCTACAGCCCAAGAACTAGACCATTTGCTTCTCAAAGAGCTCATGCTACATATGGAGCCTGACATCATGGCCATTCAACTGAACAGGCTGGTTCATTGTGATAGGAATAGTGCAGCACCCAATATGTGATGATGTTACAAGCCAACAAGTTACAGTACTCAGGAACTCCTGGCTCTTATGTGTAATTCACATGGGAGGAACAACAGATCTGAAGAAAATTAACCAAATCCTAACACACTGATACAAATCTATAAAATCTGCAATCAAGTTATTAATAGTTTGACCATGTAGCCCTGTAATACAGTTTTGCCATGGCTAGTGACAGGCCTTGTCTTTTACTGAGTTTAAAAGGCATCAGAGCTGAAGTTTCTCAGAGCTGTTGTGTCCCAGCTTTTCTTGACCTGCCTGCAAGTTTGCTTCACTTGGTTGTTCTAAATTAGTTTACTTGGTTATCATGTGTTTATGGCTAATTTGTTTTATTTGTTTTAATCTTTATATTGTACAACCATAGCTTTATATAGATAGCAGTAGTAGTAAATTATTCTACACATTGCCTCTAACATAATGATAAAGTATTGAGAACAGGCTTGTGTACCAATTTCAGCAGGAATGGAGTTAATTTTCCTCTCGGTAGCTGGTATGTTTTGGATTTCAGATGTGAAGAATGTTGATAAACACACCAGGGATAGGAGTTGTTGTGAATGAGACCAAGGACACTGTACGGCTTTCCAGGTTTTGTTAATGTGCAGATGCAGTACGCTGAGAGAGAGAGAGACAGAATAATTGACCCAAACTGGCCAAAGAGAGTATTCCATGCCATAAACATCATGCACAGTAGTTGCCCATGGTGGGGGCATCTCTCATCTCTCTTGCTCACTGGCATCGCTGCCTCTATCTTGCTGACTCCCTCTCCCTCCATTAGTTGCTGCTCAGTTTCATTTCTGTGATCGCTGCTCGGGATGGGCTGTATCAGTCATTGGGACATCAGGTGGTGACAAATGGTGCATTGTTCATTTTGTGTATTTTAGTATCCTTATATTCTGTTACTGTAATTTTCCTTTGCTATTCTAGTAAACTGTCTTCCTCTCAACTCGTAAGTTTTCCCAATTCTCCCCCCCATCCCTGTGGGGAGGGGGAGAGTGAAAGAGAAACAATGTGGTGACAAGAGTTAAACCACCACAGCCTGGTAAGGCAGCATAACAATAATACATTTATTAACAGTAATGCATAAAAGACACCAGATACAGCAAATTTTGATGTAGCACAGAGCTGGAGACAAATGAAGAAAGAGCAAAACACACAGAAATGACCCCAAGTGGATCGTAAGAGAAGGAAGACAAAACTATCAACATGAACATTTTACTCCTCCTGGCAAAGGACAGCAGGTGCTGACAACTCACCATGGCATCCATCACCACTGCTAGAACAAAATCACAGACAGTAGGGTCCAGAGGAGCAGGGAAAGGGTGAGCATAACATCAGGAAATGGAATAATTAATGATCTGGATGATGGGGTAGAGTGCTCCCTCAGCAAGTATGCAGATGACCCAAACCTGAAAGAAGCATCTGATATGCCAAGGGGGTCATGCTGCCATCCAGAGAGACATTGGCAGGCTGCAGAAACAGGCTGATGGGAACCTCTTATGAAGTTCAACAAGAGGAAATGTAGGATCCATCCAATCCTTCCTCAAGCCCTTCCCTGTCATTGGCTGGACTGAGGAGAAAATCACCTGGGTCTCCATGTACTTGACCCTGAACACCAGAGACATGCAGTCACCCTTGATACGTTCAGGGTCTCCCCAGTAATATCGCTGATGCCCACATGGAAAAGCGGCAGGAGGAATAGCCTAAGGGCTGTCCTTGGCAGTCTTTCCACAATATCCTGGATCTAAGCCCCCAGCAAGCAGCAAACCTCCCTAGGCAGCAAGTCAGGTCACACATGGGGGCTTCTCTTTCCAGCAGGGAGTCTCCCACTGTTACCACGGGTCACTTCTTCTTTGTGCTGTCACATGGTTCAGGCCTGGCCAGCCCTGATACCTGGTGTCCAGACCCTCGCCTGCTACCAGGCCACTGAGCCTCTTCTGCGGGTGCAGATCTGCAGCTGGAGAAGGAACTGCCCTCCCGCTGCCTGAAGTCACAAGCCTCCAGCCTTTGCAACCATGGGAGCCTCCATTTGCTACCCTGATGAGCACAGGGTTTGGCTGCTCCTGCATGCGGCCGAGAGCTCGGGCTCTCGTTTCTGCCACGACTGGGTCCTGTCTGGATCCAGTCTCATTCTGGGCTTAGTGAAAACTACGTCCTTGCAAGGAAAACACGTTTACTATGATTTAAATGCTAAAAAAATAAAATCCTCCTTGCTGATATTACATGAAATAATTACCATAGTCTTTTTTTTTTTCTCTCCTTTCCCATTAGCCAACTCCGAGTGGTACTGATGATATTTAATTAGCTTCTTGTTTATCAATTATTGTTCCTTTCAGAAAGAAAGTATAATATTCAACCATTCAATATCTTCTGTAAATATTCTCGCTATTTAATTATATCTTGAGCAGTAAAAACTGATTTTTCAGTATATTTTCTCAGCTAAGATAAACTTAAAACACAAATTTTCCACTTGTAATTCCACCTTTTGTCTAGCCTAAACCTCAAAAATATAATGGGCTGGTTCCCACCTCCACCTCTTTTCCCTAAAACTCTTGTGGTGCCCACATATAATAAAGTTCCTTGTTTGGCTATTTTTCTCTCAGTCTTACCTCACTTTGCAGTACACATTTTTATCAATAGTAGAACGCTTGTCATTTTCTGAACTTGTTTAAGGTCTTGACTTCATATCATGGCTCAAGGGAAAAGAATTCCCTTTTAATGGTTAATGATGGGTTATAATGATGCAAATGAAGTGTTTCAATCATATCACAGATGTAACCAGCTGACTTCAGAAACAGTCCTGATTTTTAAAAATAAAGACCCATCAACAGTTTTGCAGCCAGAATAACGATATCAGGATATAAAGAGCAGCAGTGGTGGATAGAAAGGGGATACAGCAGTTAACACATCTCAGAATGCTTAAGACAGGTGTAGCAGATTCATATACAAAAAGATAATCTCAAGGACAAAGCCAAAGTCAGCATCCCAGGCTTTTTCCACATTTGAGTGAAGCAAACTGTCAAGAAACATGGTGAGGTGCTCTTGATTATCTAGGCTAATTCCTTCCGTTCATGATTTGTGAAACATTTTCAAGAATAGCTGTTGAAAAAAAAAAAATATAAAGGCTTTGTAAGATGTCAGTCTACAAGACAGCAAACACTCCTACTAAGAGAATTAATTATTATAAGAGGATTAAACTTTAAACCAATAGCTGTTTTATAAATAGTAGGATTAAGAAACTAAAGACAAATTAGATTAATAAATACTAGAACTGTTAAATAGGTGGGAACAGAGACGCTTAAGTCCCTTGAAACCCCTTGCAAGAGAAACTGAAATACCAACTCATAAACAGTTTTTTTTCATCTTTTTCATCTTCCACAGTGGTCCTATTTTAACAGGACGGTTTTCCTCACTTCTCCTGATTTGCTCTGGGTGTAGGATATGGTGTAGGAAAGGCTTCACCCTCCAAGAATTATCAGCTTGCTGTGATGGAGAGAAACAAAATTCATACCTATTTTTATCGTTGGCAAAACGAAGCTTTTTTTTTTTTTTTTAAGGGAGCAGGAGAGGCAAAAACATAAAAGCAACCTTGTGTTCATACAATTCCCTGTATATTTCATGCAGCTATCTCACAAGGTCAGCTGAATTAGACAGAGAAATAGGATCATAGAATAGCTCACATTGCAAGTGGCTTCAGCCCCAGAAGGTCATCTGATACAACCTCCTGCTCAAAGCAGGATCAGCAAAACATCACTTAGGGTTTTATCCAACCTGGTCTCGAGAACTTCTAACAATGGATACTACACAACCTCTCTGGACACCTGGGTTTACCATTTGACCCTCATAATGGTTAAGAAGTTTCTCCTTACGATCAGTTGGAACCTCTTATGTTTCAGTTTATACCTGTTGGTGCTTGTCATCCCATCAGGCACCACTGTGAAGAGCCTGACTCCATCTTCTTGATAACCTCCTTGTGGGTCCTGGCAGCTGCTGGCAGGTCCTTCTGTCCTCCTTGCTGAGTCAACCCCAGTCCCTCAGCTGCTCCTTGCAGAGCACAGGCTGCACAACCTGAGGGAACTCACTTTCTACAGCTTCCCTGAAAATCCGCAGCTAGGTGAAGGGGAAGTACGAGTACGTGAGCAACCTGACATCAATGTGCAGTCAGAACCCACAGGGTGTACCATCCGTACGGCCATGGTCAGCAGAAAAGCTACAGCTCCAGGTTAGTCACAGGCTTCTGCCCAGTAGCAATGTCACAGGAGACGCGTGAGGCACTGGAATTGAGGGTAGGAGGCAGAAACAATAAAATCAGAAGAGACTGAAATTATTTAGTTCTGCTGCTCATAAACCAGCCCCTACTTCTACCAGGTTTTGTTTTCTTCAGATACTAAATTCAATCAAATTCGTTATGTAAGATTTGTATTCGCTGTAGCCATTTAAGTGTGTTGCTTCTGCATAGATATTATTATTATTACATTTATTCATTGTTCTCTTCTTTATAGTTAAAAATAGAGCATGAAGCAAACAGATCAGCTTGAACAATATTATTCTGCACTGTTCAACTCAATCCAAATCATCAATACATGACTTTTTCAGAAATAACTGGTTTTGAGAATAAAAGTAACTTTTGCAAACTGAAAAGAATTTATAAAAAATTGAAAGAGCTTCAATTGTTTTCACTGAATGGATATACAGTAATTATTCCTGCTAAATTACAATTCTGTGCATGGACATTTTACTTTGTGGGACTCCCTGAGGTGAGCTATATTTTAAGACTATCATCTCAAATAGTGAACAACTTAATTAGCAGCGGGATTTACATTCTAAGAATACACAGAATGTACCTACGGCAACAAAGGAGACAAATTTAATCAAAATGTTCTCTGCTTCCAAATCTTGATGTCTGTCATAAATGAAAAACTGTAGTTCAGTGGGATGCAAGACTGATGAATAGGTCTAGAAGACCATATTTTTAGGTAGGTTTCCTGAGAAAATGAAGCTTATGCAATTCCATTTTCTATCTGTCCATCTACAGGTCTTCTATTAGAAGATTTGATTCTGTTGGCCAGATTCAGTCAAGCTTGAAAGTGGTGAATATCAGGAAGATGATCTAGTTCCTCTAAGCCACATGAGTGTTAGCAGCTTGGTAGAGGACACCGAATCACAGCAGTGTACTTGAGGAGGGAAAGTGGCAGAATTTAGCTTCTACATGCTTCATTTATCAACCACTGAAGATGCTGACATTTGAATCTTAATATCACCCTCTTGGATTTTTATAAGTACTTATTAATTATTTCAGTATTTTACACTTCTCAAGACATTTTACAAACATTAAATCCTGCATTACATTAGAACTCAAGAGCACTTTCTTAGCTGCTGTAAATCAGTTAATTCCACACCAGTATTCTGACATGCACCAGAGGAAGCATCCCCACAGAAAATAATTTAATACTGGATTGTAGCTAAGGAGAAAAGAATTACTCTGATGCATTGTACAGCCTGCCTGACCTATTTTTACTTTTTATATGGGGCCATACTAAATGTTTTTATAATGAAGTAAGAAAAGTCTCAGCATATCTAAATGGAGTAATTATGGAGTAAAAATGGAGTGATTCACTGCATGTGAAGTGGTTGGAGTTTCAGGAAGGAAAGGGGTTTAGTGTTAGACATTGTTAAGTACGGGGATTAAGAGTATTCTTGCATGCCTCTAGTAAACACTGTGTAGTATGAATTAAATAGAGACAGAGGGCATGTTTAGTTTGAAGAAACTATTTGAAAGCACAACCAAGGAACTTCCACACATCTTACAGCAGCTTTCAGGCTGCTCTAACCTACTGCCAACAGTCCAAACCAGAGGGTAGACTCAACAGGCAACACTCCTAAATTTGGTGCAGTTAAAAGAATCAGTGCAACATTGAAATACTAAGGTAGAAATTACATATAAAAGAGGATTCTACACATTAGAGAAAGCTTGATTTCATGTAAGTACTAATACTTGCCACTCAGACTCCATGGGCCTGAATTCCACCTGTGGGTAGGAGCAGAGCTGTACCACAAATGGCATCAGCCACACAACAGAGCAGCTGGAGTGACAGTCTGAGACAAATCAGAGAAGTGGTGGATGGTAGAAAAGACAACAATAACCAGGTGCTCTAGCACCACGCAGTATTACGTGGTAGGTGGGTAAGCGGTGCAGTGGGGCACAATGGACAAAGAAAGCATTAAAGCCTCGAAAACAGCTATAAAATCTCTCTCGTTTTAGTCCTCCTCTTTTTCCCTCATCTGCTACAGGGCCCATTGATCTCTTCCTCCACTCTGCTTTTCCAGTACCTGTGTGCAATTAGCTTACTTTTCATTTTCTCCTCACTCTGAAGCCCTTTAATGCTCTCCACTCTCCTGTGTAGTTGGAGAAGCTGGTATCACTAGCCTCTTTTAATGCAATTTTGTTTAATTTCCTCTTATTATGCTTTTTCCCTGATCCTTTTCATTACAAAAACTCTTTTCTCTTCTATCCCTTTCCTCCTCCACACAAACCACTCTCAGCTTCTCTGGAGACGACTTAGCTCACCCTGAAGCCAGCCAAAGCTCTGGAAACTGCTGCCTGCCTCTGAGGGGGATGAAGAGAGATGCTCCATTTGGACCACACATCTCCCTTTTCCAAACCAACCCCTTTGCAGCTCCGGTTGTTGCATCCAGAGGTGTTATCTTGCATTTAATAGCCTCAAATTGGTTTCTTTTCTTGGGATTCGTCCAATTGCTTTTCAAACTCAAACGAGATTTCACATACAAAATCTTTTCAGGAAGAAATCCTGCAGCTAAACCAGGAGTTGCAAAAATCATTCTCTTTGCTCCCTTTTAACCTGCACCTAAGGTGATTTGTTTGATGCTGTCTAGCTGTTATTAGAAGAAACTGGCAACTATTCCCTCACCTGGTATTTTAGACATTTGTCATATTCATCTTATCCTTTGTTCAAAGCTGAAATCTCCTAGTCTGTGTATTCTATGCAGAAAATATATGGAAACTATACAGTTTACATAGAAACTAAACAGGGCATTACAGGGCCTCTCCAAGTCTGGCCATACTTCGAATAAATGGCTCAGATTTTAAATTAATTCTGAAGAATACATGCAATGACTGAGAGATACGTAGAAGTAACTTAGATGGGAAAAGAGACATATGGGCAAGGCTGCATTGCTGAAAGCTTTTTTTAAATGTAGGTTGAATGCAAAGTAAGAAATACAATACCAAACCAGATATCTAAAATATTTGATGAACCTCCAGAAGACACAGGTTTGGCAAAACACAAAATATTTGATACACAGGGGTGGCAAAACATGATTTTTTTCTGAAGGACTACTCATTAGACAGCCTAGGAAGTTGCTGGAGAGAGAAACAGGCTCTAGGAAAGATCTCCTTCTGGAAGAAAATTCAAGACCCTTCTGCTACAGCAGAGCAAATGCTGACTTCTCATAATGAAAGTCAAAAAGCTCTGTGAAACCACACATTTCTCACAGTGTCATTATAAACACAAGACAATGAAATTCTTAAATGCTCTTGCTGAATGTTAGTCTAAAATGGCGGAAGTACCCCAGCAAAAAGGTGTAAGATGAGAAGCAGATGTCAGTACCCTTATCTCCAGTAACTTTCAGGAAAAAGTGGGGAGAAAGGTAGGAAAGAAAAGCTTGGAGGAGGGTAGAAATCCAAACATAAAATGAACACCCAAACCCAGAGTGAAATAACTCCAATTCTGGGGTAAGAAAATATAACCTTGTGAACAAATATAATGGTGTTGAGAAGTTCTTTAGTTAAATGTAAGCGCCTGTTTAAATATAAGGTCTACTGATTCAGCCTGTTTCACTTACAATTCCAATTCCTCTTTAAAAGCACAAAATGAACTCTTAAACTGATGGTAACACAGACACCCTGCATACAGCCTGAACTCCACAGAAATTAAAATGAATGAAGTTCTGGTTTGCACATATCTTTGCTCTATGTTAGAAGTCCTGTTCCTATTTACTCTTCCCCATGCACATTTAGTGAGACAAATTCATTTGCCATGGTGATTGCTGATACATGTTACTGGCTAAAGATTTCACTCTATCCACTCTTTAACCTTCAGAAAACACTATTAATGGTAAATTGACCACTGAACTAAGCTGGATAACACAAGGAATATTAGTATCTGCTTGCACAAGGCAAACAATCCCCCATCTGGATGATGCTTGGAGATATTTTCAAGAGTGTGTTGTACA
>WHYT01016533.1:69609-115109 GCA_009806455.1 Tetrax tetrax
ATGTTCGGTATTGTCGTTTTGAGACTATTTCTGGTACAGCTGAACTACAGTAAACAACGTGTACCAGGTCTGAATGCTTGGATTTCTCTATAAACAACAAGATGAGAGCTTTTATTCCAGTTGATTATTTCACACACCCAGCCACTCCCTCAAAACATTACTTTTGCTAGGGTCTCAACTCCCTTCCCAGCAGGAAGGCTTGCTGCTGGTGCGTGAAGGTCGGGCAGAAAACCACGGCCCTTCATGCTGCACAGCTACTCACAGTTACCAGTGCAAGGTAGTATCAGCCAAGGGCCCCGGCTCCCTCTGGTGTTTTTCTCCATGCATCTTCCTGATCTCCAGGATCTTTTCTCCAGGCAGACTCTTTACTTTCTTTTCAGCCTTTCCTCTTTTCTAAGGCCACTTCCAAAATCTTTTCTGGCACCACATCTCCTTTCCAGAACACTTCAAGCCCAAATGAAAACAGTTCACGTGCAGATGTACGAAACATGATCAGCCACCTAACTGGTGTCTCTACCTCTTGTCTCCTAATTGGATAATTCAGGACATAACTTCACTATTAACTAAATTCACAACCAGTCTTCTCAGAGAAATCAACAAAAGAAAGATATGTCCAGTCTTTGAGGAGGCTAAAAACTGGACAGATTCTGAAAGGAATTCAGAAACCACAAGGAGGGACTAAAAAATTATATGAAAGGTTAAGGTATCAGTTAGTCAATCTCCTCTTTTAAGAATATTGTTAGGAACTACCTCCAACACTACAAAAATCAGCAGCCATGTTCCATTACTCCCTTTATGAACAGATAACAAATGTTTGCAGAGGCATCCATCCACCTTCCAAGCTGAAGATGTTCAGCATGAACAATTTAAAGCAGATGTTCAAAGCATACATCAAACTATGGGATAAGGTCAAATACTACTTCATCCATTAAATTTCCCATAAAAACGTACAGAAGAGTGACTGGTCTCCAAAGTTTATTAAAAATCAAAGAATAGAAAACTTTACATAAAAATATGTCAATTTTAGCTTCCACATAGTTGTCCACACAAAAAGTTTAAACATGATTTTTTTTAAACCTGTAGCACATAACCACAGTGATAGCCAGGCCAATTTATTTGGTTCACCATGACTGAAGTGTTACATGATACCACTTTTCAAATGAGTTTTGCTTTAAAATGGACGCTAGTATAAGACACCAACTAAAGCCTTTGAAGGCTCTTTAATGTAGTTATGCTCAATATTGCTAGTGTGTGAAGACTAAGCAGTACAGGCTCATGTAACAGCCCTTAGATATTATTTATGAATCAGCTCACAATTTTTAAAACTTTTTTTTTTAAATTGTGATGAGTCCGGAGCATTAAGACAAACTTTTTGCAAACAGATATGCACTACTCTACTTTGGAATGTTGCCCTCTCTCCCCTCAAGGACCTGTTTGTGTTTGACAGATTCAGTAATAATATTAACTACTTCTGCTTCAAAGGCATACAGCATATTAAAAAGCTTCATGCTTGACACCTCATTTTAATATTCAGATATCAGTTTTAAAACCTTCTCTATCTGTACACAGTATAGATGTTCTGTTAACAGGATTCTTCAGCTTCCTCTCCTAGTGGACTTTTATAACTGATCTGTAGTTTTCTGTATAGCTTAAGAACTCTCATAAAAAAAAAGGGGAAGTCAGAGGGCATGAGATGTGACCTACTCCCAGGACAACTGTGGTGCTTTAAAAACTCAGGGTTAGGCAGGATGTACATTTTTCAAAAAGTTAAAGACAGTGTTTGTCATGGCAATACACACTTGCATAGTATACCTGTATGCATCTGTAAATTAAGTGCCAGCCACTCATACTGTGTACAACACTGGGCTGTGCTCTCCTGCAATACATTAAAAGATACTTCTCGTAACGCTTAGAGCAGCTGAAGTACTTTTTATATATTTGCTCTTAACAGAACTAATGCATACTGCTATACAGATTCCTTAATGGAATCAACATATTTCCTTTCTCCACATTCCTTAAGCCGGGTACCTCTGTTTAATAATGTTGTTTGAACCCAAACATTAACAGGTTACGTTACTAAAATGCATCAAAGCGTGTAGTTCACAACTTTTTAATTTCACATCAGGACTGAACCAAACTTTTTCCCCTCCCTTTCAAAAGTTTTACCTCTGGTACTACAAATGCTGGATTTGTTGTCTAGTTAAAGGAATAAAATTAAAACTCATTGGTCAGAGCAAGACGACTGATAGAGGCCAGACAATGAGCTAAAAAACACAGGGTCAAAATGCTTTGGAGCTTAATACCTTCTTAAAACCGTTAGCCAAATCGCGCTTTCATTGTGAATCAAGAAGCCTCAAATATTACCAAATGTCATGTTTGTAACACTGCTCAGACAACCTGCCAAAACTATGAACCCAACTTAGATAATGCAACCTGGGAAAGGATCTGTAAATTAAAAAACCTCTTCCCCTTAAATATAACTTATGTGACAATATGAAATTAAATTAAAAATTCCAAGTTATTGCACAAATTATACTTCCAATATTTACAGAGCAAAAAATTCTGAACTTTGAAACAAAAACAGGAGAGCAGCAAATTTACTTTTATGAATTCCCAACCTAATTTGCTGCAAAGAAACAAATTCCAAGGGGCTGAAGTTTCCTTCACTTCTAAAATAAAAGAAAACAGAACCCACAAAGGAACAGATGTAGCCACAGCAAAAAAGCCACAGCATTTGTAAATGTCCTTGCAGTTCTATTGTCAGAGCTGCTTCGGCACTGTATGAACCATTGTGGGAAGGCAGAAAACAAACTTCCACATTTAATAAGGCTTCACAGATAAGCACAACTACTTCTTGAAGATGGACTGAACCACCACACAAAGAAACATGCAAAGAAGTCAGCTGCAGATATTTGGCAACACCAATAAAACGATGTGCTGGACGCTGGTCTCCATCCCTCAAGTCGAGTGGCACTCACTCAGTTTGTCTGGGCAGGGAAGGTCATTTTGGCATCTGCCATTATCTGCTCAGACTAATAGGCAAACTGTCTCTGTGTTTTTTTCTTCTCCATATATTACGATTGTACTGGTGGTGTCCTCGGTTACCAACTGGTTGCCTCACGCCTCCACTGTTGACGGGGCTGTAGCTGTTGCCTTGGTTATGAGTTCCTTTCATGGAAAACTTCATTCCACCATGCTGCTAAAAGAGACAAGACAGGCACTCAGTTTAGGCATACAAACAACTGAAACAAAGCACATACTACCAGTGGTATTTCCTCAGCACACAACTCATTCCTACAGAACACCGCTTAAAGCAATTGTCCTTTTCACGCTTGTCTAATTTTAGCTGTGCAATTGTAATGGCACTAAGCTTCAGAAGTGTTTTCTAAAGTAAAATGTCCTGCAAATAAAATGGTAAAGATTTCAAAGCGTCCTAGAAACCCTTTGATCTCAGTATGAAATACACTCGCTATGCATCACCCTTTTAAAAAAAAGAGACCTTCTGCATTAAATACTAATTGTGACAATCACATCTGTTTCAGAGGATCTCGGCAAGAGCACGTGCAAGTGAGACACTCAAGACTTTCAGAAACATCATGGAGAAATGTAAAGCTGTGATCATATGAGCTGATACATACAAAGCACAATTCTGCTCTGCCCATAATCTCACTCAGCTATAGGTAAACTAGCTACAGCTTGTAAGGAGCTTGTAAATCCTACTGGTCTGATCATGGGGCTACACAGCTCGAGGACCATACCTCACACCCAGACCACGGCAAAAATAATTAAATGATTGGGAACATAGCATGACACTTTCTTCGGGGGAAATCTCCATTAACTCAGAACAGAAACTGTCAAAAAGGTTTAGTGGCAGCCTGACAAACTACCACACCATAAGGTCCTACAAGTGTCCCTATCATTTAATGGTATACAGTATGTTGGTTTAATATTCACGTACTTCAAATAGGCACAAGAATTTCAAAATATGAAACTGAAACAGACTTTACAAATACTGTTAACATCAATGTAAGCAACCTTTTCTGATGTCTTACAGTAATAACTAAGAGAGACAACTGACTGCCTTTAACAAAAGCTAATACACCATTTTGTCTACCTTAAGTGCTTAAACAGGGACATCACAAAGCTAACATTTGAGGCAACTGCTTAGAATATGAAATATCTGCAGCTACTATCTATATTTCCAAACAAGTTTGGAGTAGAAAAACAAATATGAGAACACCAAGCCATTACTATTGTGTGCACAAAACCAAGACAGTTATTGAAGGCATAATTCCATAAGCAACTTTTTACTATCAAATTATCATCAAAAGAGACACTGAGCATACAGAAAAACAAACTAGTGAAGACTAATACTGAGGAATAAAGGCAACTGCAGGGTGGTAAAAATGCTTAAACTGGTTTTTCATTTGTAAAGTGTGCACTACAATTACCTAATCAGCTTTCAGCAACTTCTAGACTCCCAAGACAGACATGCTAAGTGCTATCCTCAGACTAGCAATTGTAAAATATTCAAGGACAAACGGGAAAAAGGAACGCAAGGTAAGAATTCCTCATTCTTGAGACAAATATGCCCAAATCTTATATATTTACATACGTTGCCAAAACATCTACTAGAAGTTGTTTATGAAAGTCAACATGAAAAAAATTTAGAATGTTGTACATTTTTAGCAAATGGTCCTTCAAGTAAACATACTATCTTGTCACATTCTTTTGCAAGTCTTCTAGTTCAGAAAGCATACATCTGACTTAATAAGTAGATGATTAACCATCTACATTAAATGAGGTCAAAACACTCAAAATGATCCTTCACAGCCAAAACACTAAAAGCAGTCAGTCATTACAATTACCCTCAACTATATGCTGAAAAAGACAGATGAAGACTTTAGTTTTGCTATTGTACAACCAAACCAAAACTGCGACCAAGGAGCATATAAAGTCTCAGCAGGCCTATCCTCTTCAACTGGAAATGTGAAGAATCTGGCAACTTCATCCTTAATTTGAAGATTCAGCAAAAAAAAAAATTCTTGAGGGCAGGAATGCAGGTCACTACAAGATCAGATAAGCACCACAGCAAGTAGGACCACTAAGCCTATCTATCTGTATCCTACAATAATTCATATCCCTGGTTTAAAAGGTAATAAAACTTCCAAAGAATGATTAATAAGCTGGCCAGAAAGTGATCTCTAGCGTGTCATGAAGCATTTGGCAGTAGTTTTTTGGGCCATCAAGATAAAGACTGTCAAACTATCAGATTAGAATCTGAATCCATCTGTCTTATGGAAGGATAATCCATCAAGCTGTGAGGGCAGGCACTTAAGGAAGGTGACTTGAGGATCTCTTAAGTCAGAGATGATGCCTTTATATTTACTATTTCCCAACGAGGTATCATTTGCTAGTTTGTTCGGACTTTTGAAACCATAAGCTTTCAGCACCCTCCATCCTGTGTTATGGCATTTCACAGCTTAAATGAGCATCATGTTTAATTTGAACCTACTATCTGATCATTTTTCAGTTTTTGAAGTATTTTATTTCTTGTAATTCTGCTGACTGTTCCATATATTCCTCCATTTTCTTCTGTAGGCTAAAGAACCATTCATTCTTCACACAGAAGCAATTCCATGTTTTTGACCACTCTTACCATCCATCCTTCCCTATTCTTCTTCTATTGTATAACAACTTTCTTCTGAAGTAAGAGGTAAAATTGTACTCACTGTTCATGATGGGGGACGTACATGGAATTTTACATTACAATATCATTTCTGCTTTTTATTCCTAATACGTCTGAAATTTGGCAAGAAACTGTCATCCCAGGGACTACCACTCTGCAAAGCTTAAATAATTTCTCTCCCTCCTGATGCATCACCTTGAAAGGTCCTTCTGCACCCCTTCTCAGTTGGCCATTAAGGAGCTTAACAACATGAGCAAACTTCGCCACACTTCCATTGCCTTTCAGATGTTAGGTAGCACAAGGCTCAGCATAAGTCCTGCAGAGCTTTCCTGGTGAACTCAGTTTACTAAATTTAATCTTTGTTTCTAATCTTTCAACTAGTTAACCGTTTAACAAGAGGACACATCTTTCCCTTAGTTTATTTCAGAATCTTTGGTTAAAAAAAAAATATTTTTTCTGCCTTTAGGAAATCCCAAGAGGCTGTATCAAACAGCTTTCTCTTGCCCACATACTTCTTGATATTCACATGCTCAGCACCCCTGTAATCACTGAGAAATGGCATGGCTGTAAGCAGATGATAGCTAGAGAGCGATCAGAGACTCAGAGAAAGCCCTTTATCTGTGATACAACAGACAAATCTTTGGTTTAGATGTTTTGACTTTAGATCTATTTCTCATGATAGAATAATCTCCTCTCCCATCATAGGGCTATTGATTCTACAACTGAATGATAGAACTGTTTTCGTTTGAGTTTTTTCTGGACAAGTCTCTCGAACTTCATCCTCTGAAAATAAAAGCTGCTATATCTGGAGAGAAAACTAAAAATTTGCATTTAAGACAAGCTGGGGGCAGAAGAGGGGTGGTGGAATTCTGTAACACATACCAGATTGAATAAGTTACCAGATATTTTAAGAGAAATTTAAGAAAAGGATGTTTCTAGCCTTCACCTCAAACTACAGAAATCTGGTGGAAGTTGAAATATCAAGTAATTATTTGCTAAAGAAAATCAAACTTTTATTCTTAAATACTGGCAAATTTACTATACAAAACTGCTGAATATTCATTATTCAAAAATGTAATTTGCAGTCAAAAATAAATAATCTACACTTTGAAATAACAAAAGATAACCGAGTTGAAGTATAAACATAAACAAGGTTTCTGACTTGTTTTGGTATTTGTTTTTTTTAAGCCTGTCAGCATCTCTAAAGTAAAGAGAAAAAAAAAACAGAAGTGTTAGTGATGAAAATGAAGTATCAGTACTCTTAACTTTAAAAGGAAAGAGATTGTACATACAGAGCTTAAAAATAATTGTAAGAACCTACAAAGCTAAAGAAAAAGTTTTAAAAAGGCTTAAGAGTTTAGAAAGAACACATATGTACTCTTTTGTTGTTTAGACTACAGGATTAACGGTCATGATTGAATCTAGTCTGCAGTTTATCAGAATTGTAATCAAACTCAAACACTCTAAAAACATTCCATGTGAAATTTTACAGTAGCATTCAGAAGACCTTTAATGCACCATTACCATTTTAAGTATCCCCTTAAATAACTTTATACACATCTTCAAAATATTTAAAAAAAAAACCAAACAACTCAAATAATGCTTTTTTAAAGGATGTTTCCTTTCCCAATTTCTGAGTGTAACATCTGGAAATACATGCAAGATGCCTTTTTAGTGTAAGTAAAATTTAACTTCTTGTTCTTTATGAAATAAATTCACTGTTTTGCAGAGAAACAATGGGCAATGACCTAACCAACATTTTAGTCATTACTACATGAGCAATAAATCAAGTATTAGGCAATGGTTCAACCTAGCATCATTACTTTAAATTAGCTAACAGGATTCTACAAGATATTACACCAGCTACCTGGCATACTCTTAACATGGTAAGATTTATAAGCAGTTCAGATTTCTACGCTGAAGTATAGCAAAAATAAAATAAGTTCTTATTCAAGTTGCTTAGAACTGGTGATCTGGGGTAATAAGGCCCAAAGCACTGCAAATATCAAAGACACTTCCCCTCCTTTTGGGCCCCTTGTATGGACCTACTGGCTACTTTCAGCTACAACTGACAAGATCTTGAGTCCTCAACAGATTTTATAAAATGAGGGAAAACACATTTCTGCTCCCATTAAAAGGAGAAAACAGCATTTATGTAAACAGCTGCAAGAGCAGCAAAGGAAAAAAAAAAAATCCACATGGAGACTAGAAAGAGCTCAAAAGAAAGCTTTAGATGGTTCTTATCTTCTAACACTAAAAAACTGTAAGACTCAAAGTCACAAGGGCACAGGCTATATTTGTTCTTCATATCTCATCTTACCTTGTGTGATAGCTCTGCCAGTAGCCTATAAGAAGGGGAAGCTTTTGGTTCCCTTCACCTTTAACAACCAGTTACGCAACTATTAGTATGAACAGTTCAAAGAAAATAATATTTGAGGGCCTAGTCCCCAGAATGAGTGACTGACAATAGGCACCACCATAATAATCTGAGCGTATTTTAACTACTTTATGGTGAAGAAAGCAGAAACTGACACACAAAGTAAATACTTTTTTTGATTTGTCACCAGTCAAGTTTCAACAATTAGGAGTGAGTGTCAAAACAACACTACCAGAAGACAGAACTCACACTGCAACTTTGCTGCTGTTGTGACATGGGCCATGAAGTGTTATCTGCATACCTGTAATTAAGGAGAACAAAAGATAATGGCTTCTCTAGTATAAAGCTGAGGATTTTAGACCTTAAGGATAAATTTCCCCTCACCGAGATTTCTCACCTTTTTATTTGGAACAAAAAAAAAGTATTATTACAGTGAGCAGACCCAAAACACTTTCCAGATGAGCTGATACCAATACAGTACATGTGACAAAGGCAGTAGAGAAAACGCATCGGTGAATGCTAAAATCTGTCTCAGTTTGGGAGCAACAATCTGATTACAGTGACATTAGAAAATAAAGATGTACTATGCAAACAAAAATCAGGTATTACTTCTATATTTCCATACATCTATCTTTTATTTATGGTGGGTTTATTTATGTTCCTAGAAACTGCTATTTCGACTGTGTCTTTCCTGCAACTCCAAAAGCACTCAGGAAGCAACCACTAAGCTAGCCAAAGACTTTCATACAGTCATATAAACAGCTAGGCTGGATGTTTATATGGAGACCCCTGGACACCTGGATGTCTATATAGAAACCATTTAATACAGCTTCTGTAGTAAGCAGAGTCAGATTAGGTTATCCAGGGTCTAGTCAAGCTGAGTCAGTTTCCATACACAGCAGGATATCCCCACATAAAGACTCCCATATAAATATACGACAACCTAAGATGAAAAATATCTTGAGCACTGTTTTCAGTTGAACAGCCTCTGAAACTCAGATGCAGTCTTTTCTTCTCTCCATTCTTGAGGATGTAAAGCATCGCCTTTTCCTAATTTTGCATGTATTAAAAAAACAAACAATGGTCTACGATATACAAAAGATGGGAGTCTCACATTTAGAATCAAAACTTTCTAAAGTAGGCAGTAGTTTCATCCTTCCTTTGCCTAAAAAAATGCATGGACATCAAAAGAAGTATTCCACTCTCAATGAGAGCTCTAAATAAAAGATAAGAAAAATACTATTGGGTTGACTGAAGAAACCTTCAGTACCTAAGCAGCCTAATAACGGTGCTGAAGAAACAAATCATGTCACGTTAACATACTAAAAACTCTGAAGCATCACGCTGAACTAAGGAAATGTAGCATATTTGTACATCTGACAGTTTAAGTGGCCAAACAATAGAATCTGAAAAGGAAACTACTTCTACAAGTTTTTCTAAGAATTATTTAGACCATGGTACTTCAGCAGTGACATGAAGGTTTCATTTCCTCCTGTGCTTCACAACTGAGTCAGTGAATGTTGCTATGAAATTGTCAACGAACATATTCACGATCAGACACCACTCATCTAAAGGGGCTTCAGTGGAGTTTCTTAGACATACTGGAAGCCAGCACAGCAGAAGGACTGGTGCTTACTGTCTTTAGATATTTTTGAATCAAAAGACCACACTTTGGGGAAAAAAAACCCTGCAACTTAAGAAGTAAAAGAAAAGAGTTGTTCTGACCTAAGTAACATGAAGTTTCGTTGTCTTCATTGGTGACTAAGCGACCAGCAATTCAAGAATGAACTGAACTTATTTCATCCCAAAATAACAAGGAAAGTCATCTTTTCTTCTCCATGGGAACTCACCAAGCAATTTCCACCCCCTCCATTCATCTGGACATGCATGTCAATATCTGTTTTTCTGCTTATTCCAGTGGGTAGCACTGCTTCATAAACTGTTGTGCTCTCCCAAATGAAATTTCAAACTGCTTGTCAGCAAAGTAGGAGAATGATTACCTTGAAAAAATGATGATGATCCCAAAAAGCACACAGACCTGTGTCAGGAGCTTAATCAGCCCCTGAACTACCTGGAAATTCTTCAATTAATTATGCAGTATGTAAATAGAATTGGTAATCACACGAAAGCTCTTTCAGAAAAGAAAGTATTAGGAAGCTCTAATGGCAGAAAATTTGCCTAGAAGTCTGTATGTTGTTCCAAGTACAGTTAGTGCTCTTGACATTTGCACCTCCTCCTTTGGAGGGCAGTACTGGGCACCCAGGTACAGCTTCCAAGCTGAACTGACACAGAGAAAGTTGCCAGGAAAAAGATACCATGCAGAAAAATTAGTCCCTTTTAAAGACTTTTTGAATATGAAAGAACACTTGCTATTAAGAAAAAGGCTTGCACATATTCAAGTCTATCATGATAGGAGTCCTCTAAGCTAGAAAAATCTGCTTATTAAAAGTTATAAACTAGCGTGGTCTTATGTTACCTCAACTGCAAAAGGAAAGCATGTGAATACTCAGTTACAGACACTAAAATAGCAATATATTGTCCTATTAGCTTCTCACTAATAGAAAACACTTCCTGTGCAGGTAAGCTTGGTTTTGCCTAGGTAAGATTCAACAGCAGGGGAGGACAGGTAAAGGGGGGAATAGGAAGGAAGGACTCTGTGTAATCACTTAGAAGACTAAAACAAAAGGCATATCTCAAGATACAAGTGGGGCTTGGCAGGTGACTGAGGATTGCAGAGGTAGCTGGGAAGAGTATGTGATAACAGCTTTCAAAAATGGTGCCCCTTCTATGTTAATCTGCCTGCAAGGAAATAGTGGAACACCTAGCGTTCGCAAAGGGAAAGTAGTCTGGTCTAAATGGAAAAGACTGAAAAACATTTCAGTGAAATGCCTAAAACAGGCACTTGTGTGGTAATTATGAATTTGGGCATCAAGCTATAACATGCCCTAACTCAATGCTGATAGTGAACATTGAAAATGCTGTCCAAATGGAACTACTTGATTATTCATCTAAAGTTTCAACATTTAAAGCACTGATTTTTATTCTGTAGTAAGTGGCAGTTACCATCTCTAGACTTCTAAATCAAACTCTCAAACTGAAAAGTATTCTCTTACATGCCAGGCTCAAAGTATTTTGATCAGCAGCACAAAGTTCAGCTGTAGGTCAGCAGCTAGCAGTATATCTATCCCAAGAGCTGACACTTAGGCCAATACTAGTTAACAGCTTAATTAATGACCTCGATGATAGGAGAGACTGATCTTCAGCACAGTTACAGATGATACAAAATTGGAAGGAGTGGCTGATAAGATGGCTGTGCTGTCATAAAGAGGAGCCTCATCAGGCTGGAGAAATGAGCTGACAGTAATCATCAAGCTTGAAAAAGGGAAATGCTAAACTCTGTTCTTAGGAAGGAGTAATCCCACACACTAGCACACTGGTGTGCACTGATCAGCTGGAAAGGTGCCTGGCATAAAATGGCCAGTGGACAAGTAGAACATAAGCCAGCACCATGCCCTTCTATCAGGGAAGGCCAACAGCATCCTGAGCTACACTAGGAAGAGTATCTCTAGCAGGCCAAGGGAGGTAGCAATTTCCCCTCTACTCAGCACTGGTGAGGTCACACATGCAGTGCTGGGACTGGGTCTGGGCTCCTGAGTAACACAGACACGAACATAGGGGAGTGAGTCCAGTGAAGGTCCATGAAGATATAGGACTGAAACATTTGTCATACAATGAAATGATGACAGAGTTAGGACTGTTTAATCCCAAGAAGGGAGTGCTCAGGAAGGATCTTATCGATGGGTCTAACTAATAAGAGGGTGTAAAGAAGATGGAGCCAGACTCTTCTCACCCGTGCTCAGTAAAAGGAAGCAACCAGCATAAGCTGAAATACAGAATATAGCATTTAAATTTAAGAAAAAACTTTTTTATTGGAACAAGGTGCCCAAAGCAGTTAGGGAGTCTCCATCCTTGCAGACACACAAAACCCTGACTGGACAAGGCCTTTAGCAACCTTTTGTTTTGGGCAGGAGGGTTGGACTAGGTGACTTCCAGAGGCCACTTTCAACCTCAACTGCAAAATGTTTGAACAATCTCAAAGCAGAAACTGAAACAAACACATCTTGTGTCATGCTCAAAGTGTCAAGGAATCATAGAATCATAGAATAGTTTGGGTTGGAAGGGACCTTCAAAGGTCATCTAGTCCAACCCCCCTGCAAGGAGCAGGGACATCCCTGACTGGATCAGGTTGCTCAGAGCCCCATCCAGCCTGGCCTTGAACGTTTCCAGGGATGGGGCATCCACCACCTCTCTGGGAAACCTGTTCCAGTGCTCTACAACTCGCATTGTAAAAATTTTTTTTCCTAATATCCAATCTAAACCTACCTCCCTCTACTTTAAAACCATTACCCCTCGTCCTAGCACAACAGGCCCTACTGAACAGCCTCTCTCCAATATGAATATCTGAATCAAACAAAAAAGACAAGGTGATTAAGTTGAAAAGATACTGGCCCTAGATTCCCAAGAAATCTGATAGAAGGACTGAAAGAAGGAAAATATTATAAGAACTTGACAAAAACTAGGTTTCAGAGAAACCAAGTCATTATTTTGTTATCATAGGCAACCAACAATCCACAACTTGCATTAAAGCTCATATGAGGCAGCTGTTTTGACTAATAGTTTTAATAATCAAGATTGAGTTAATATCTTCCCACAGAGAGAGAGGCTCTAAGGCTGTAAGTAAAGCAGGATTTTTCTTCCCCTTGTACTATAATGGATACGTTAGCTAAAATACTTCAGCTGAGTAACACACAGTTTCCCTGCACGTTCACCTCCCAGCACAGTCAAGTACATATTTAATATTTTGGTAAAAGTTCTTGTACACATGCCCAGAATTAATTTCCTGTTCTCTCTCTCCTTACAATGTATTACAGAAAGTTACAAGTGTAGTCAGATCTGTTCTACTACTTGAAAATCAAGACAACTAAACAAATCTTGACAGGTCAGTACTATTCCTTCAGATTCAAAAAAAAACTAGCTTACAGATACACCACCTACATGAAGTTTCTATTTTAAGAACAGGAAGTTAACTAGCCTAAAGATTTGCAAATATCCACTGGTTTGGCACCAGCGGTCTCAAATATAACTAAAGGAGTCAGACATCTGACACTCTCCCTAGGTGTCACTGTGCTGTGGAAAGGCTCTTATATTCAGAGATGCATCCCAAACACTGAACCCTTTCCCACCCATTCTTCTCCCCGCACTTCTGACACAGCAGATAAGTACTTTTATGATTACATGAAGTTTAGCACATGCTTTATGAAGCTTATCTTCAGAGGTTTTTAGACTGACAGCACAGCACAAATGATCTACGCTTCTGATTTGATCGCTTTCTCATGAAAAAGTTGCTCCATTTAGTTGGCTCATACCTGATTACTGGCGGCCATTATCAAGGTTCTCGTAGGCGCGGATTGGTGTTTACCACTTGGCATGGGCAATGCGGGTGGTAAACTGGCCATAAGCTGAGTCGGTGCTTGCAGACTGAACTGGTAAACATTAGGAGCTGTGCAAGGTGGTGTATCTGAATCCTTTTGGCAGAGAAAAAGGGGAAAAGAAAAGCAACTTTACAGAAAGTACAGTATAAACAGGCTATGCATGTGAAAATGCACCCAAATATCAACTCATGTGAATACTGTAAGATTTAATTATTTTTTCAATGGTAAAAAATAAAATACAGGTCAGCACTATGTTTGTTTTACACAACTAGAAGTTTAATTGAACCTGCATCAAGGAGACAATGTCAACAGGTCTACTGCAATCACAGGTCAGTTCCAGTAAGCGCAATCTAAAGCCAAAAGCAATCTCTACCAAATTAGAATTAAAAGATGGGAACTAAGGTTGTGGAAAGAAAAAAAAACAGAACAAGAACAGCAACACTGTTAGTGATACAAGGGCTAGAATTTTAGGTGTCATGACAGAATCAGTCCTCTAAATAGTGTTCTGGATTGTACTTATCTGTATGGCCAAAGTTACTTGCTGTAATTTTTTAAGTCTTCTCCCATTCTACCCAGCAACGGCAAAGTTAAGGCTCCACCCACCAAGAAATGAGGATATGATCTGCCAATCAAGACTAGTATATACATACCAGTCAGTCACTGCACTGCTAGTTAGGAGTTCTGTTCCCCTCACTTTCTATTGGAGATCTGATAGATAATTCTTCATGAAAAGAAAGATGAATGCAGGATTACAGAAAAAGATATTGTAACACACCTGATATTACTGATTAGTATTCCTCCTCCTTCCAGCCTGACCAACAGCAATTACAGATGCATCATAAGCTGTCATACTGGTGATGTTAAAACACTGCGTGCCTTAACACTTAATGGACAACAAGCAAGGAGGCAAGCACAGGTGCAGGGGTTTATAAGAATTACTGACATCTGAAAATACCTAAGTGACTGCCTCAAGTCTTAAATGATCATTTATTTTCTATGTTGAGAAAGCTAAAAAGCAAGCTACAACCTTTTGAAAAAACTCTGAACACAGATCTTGTAAAACTTATTTTTCAGTCATAACACAATGGTAACAGATAAGGAACTTTCCCTACATTTTACTGCTGTTTTTTACCTCATCCTTAACTCCTAAGTATTCTGAACTTGAAAACAATGAAGAGACCTATTCTTTATCCCAAACTACTAGTGTTTTTTCCATTCCCAGCCATCTGGCTCCAAGGATAGCAAGGGATGGCACTTAGCCAATTAGTAGTTTAGGAGTTACTACACTAAAAGACGTTACTGGCTTAGATCATCAAGGGTCTTTGCTGTTAAAGCAGTTACTGAAATATTCTACTGCTCTTTCTCTAAGGATTAATTGCCTGGAAGCAAAGACTCTTCACTTAAACCACGCAAACTTTAAATAGACCTTTAGCACTATTACTTGCCCTCACATGGCCATGCTTTCCAAATTAGATCATTCAGTTAGAGAACAGGCTGACTAGGAAAATATTCTCAAGATCAGAAACATGAAAATATTTTAAAGCTTTTCTTGGGAAAAGAAGGTCATTTAAGAGAGACTGACCATTGTGAATACTGAGCAGCCTAAGCAACGAACTACTAGAAAGCAAAACTTGGATCCTAGCTGAAGTGAATACTCACAGGACAAAGTTCTCAATAAAACTGTCAGCTATTAGAACAATTACTCCTTTATTGGTCCACAAAGTTGTGCTTACTAAAAAGTAAGTACTAGAAAGAAAGGAGGTGCTCTCCTACTGGGTCAACTAGTGGTAAAAGTTACAGTATGCCTTTGTGAAGCAGTTTCAGCAATTTGCATCATGAATTCACAAGAGACAGACCATACTGGTAACAAGAATCTGTGCAGAACTTAAGTCTTATTTATGAGATCAGATGTTTACCTTTTAATGTGCCCACAGCAGGCATGCCGTAGCATTGATCAAAAAATTAAGCTTAGTTGTACGCACACACACAAAGCCGACTGCCTGAATGTGATGGCATTTTTCTCCTTTGCCCAGTCCTACAATATTAGCCACAGGAAAAAGCTAAGGTCTCTACAAATATGACGCTGATACATTCTTAATTAAGTAGGTGATAGTAGAGTCAGGTATAGGGGCAAGAACTTGGATTTCTAAGATGAAGTTTCTTTAGACACTATTAGTCATGGAATTATTAAAAAGCTTACAAAAAGAGGAAAAGATAAAGAGGTGGTAGTTACATTTGAACAGACAAATTCTGAGTATGCTCATAAGTAACCACACGCAGGCAGATGGGAGGAAAAACGGGATCCTACTGCTAGAAGTTGCTCCCCTTTGTTCAGTGGACTCAACCGGGCCTAGGGTGGACCCGCTGCTGGCCAAGGCCGAGCCGATTGGGAGCAGAATGTCCCGTGATAGCACCTCTGCGATAACGTATTTAAGAAGGGGAAAACAGGAAAAAAAAAAAAAAGGAGAAGAGAAGATGTGAAGAAGCTGAGCAGGGGCAGAGGCGCAGAGGGGGAGGCGCAGGCCTCCGGGGCCTTGCAGGCCTCACCCTCTGGCCTCTTGCCAGGCGGCCGACTGGGCCCAACTCAGCCCGGTCTGGCTGCAAGAGGTGGAGAGGAGAGGAGATGGGATGAATAATGTGAAGAGATCCTGAGAGGCTTCTGCCAGCCTGTTGTGAAGAATGAACTTTTCTTGTGAGAGAAGCAGCTGCAAACACCAAGGTCAGTGAAGGGAGGGGGAGGAGTAATGTGGCTCCTGGCCAAGATTCCCCTGCAGCCTGTGGTGACGACCATGGTGGAGCAGGTTGTCCCCCTGCAGTCCATGGAGGTCCACGGAGGAGCAGAGATCCACTTGGAGCCTGTGAAGGACCCCGCACCGGGGGAGGTGGAGGCTTGAATGCAGCTGTGGCCCATGGAGGGCCCGCTGGGGCAGCCATTCTGGAGAGACTGCACTCTGTGGAAGAGATAACCTACGCCGGAGCAGTTTAATGAAGGACTGTGGCGTATGGGTGGGATTGAGGAGTTCTTTCCCCAGCTGTGAAGCAGCGGCGTAAAACAACGCATGATGGACTGACCGCGACCCCCATTCCCTCTTCCCCCCTGTGCCGCTCAGGGGGAAGGTAGATCATGTTAAGCTCAGGAAGTGGGAGGGGTGGAGGGAGGTTATCTTGTTTCTCTGTCTCTTTATCCTGCTAGTTGTAGTAATAAATGAATAGTTTTCCCCAAGTGACTTGTAACTTTAAGGATTTCTCCCTCTCCTTATCTCAAACCTCAAGCCACTTTTTCTTAAATTATCTCTCCCTATTCTCTCGGAGGGTGGGGGGAGTGAGAGAGAGACTGCGTAGTCTGGTCCGGATCAGGGCTGAACTAGAACAGATGCAACCTTCACAAACCTGTCTGAAGAATAGTTTTAGTCTCTCGACTCAAAGAATCTCCCCTGTCTCTTTTGCTTAGATATAAACAGACCCCTTGAAGATTCACATAATTAGCCAAGATAGGACACTTCCCATTTATAAGATTTCTAAGGGGTTTTGTACAACAAGAAGTTAACTCCCGTATAGAATCAGCAGCAGATGGAAGAGAAAAGGGAGTCCCATGGTTTAACTGAGACTAGATAAATTTCAGCACCAGGAAGCCTGTGTTGCTTTCTTTTAATTTTGTAATAAGTATGTTCTTCTGCCTCAATATTATTTACTGATACATAGCTCATACAGCTCAGACTGTATCTCCCTTCTGAGGTGATCCTGGGCTGCTAACAGGTTTACTGTACGGAGTTCATATGACTTCCCATTAGCATCAAAATCCTTTTGTGAAGAAGAGCATTACCTTTCTTACTCAAACTGAAAGGTTAACCTCAGTGATCAGAAAACTGAGCCTAAATAAAACTGATTTTCCACAAGCATTGCCTAAACTGACGGATTAAGTCTTACTTGGTCTTCTGGACACGATTCTTAAGCGGAATGTGCAAACTTGAAGAATCACAGAAACTCAGAAGACCTACAAGTAAGTATATGCATACAGGTAATACTCTGACACTTTTAGATCCATGTTTGGAAAAGAAAAGCTCTGACCCTTACTAGAGTAAGGGCTACAGAGGTCACATTGTAAAAAGCTTAATGTAAAAGGAAGGGGTAAGATCTCTCCATCAATTTTAGCAAATAATCTAGGGATAAAACTACAACGACTGCACTAAGAGCCAAGATAAGTTCCTGATCTCTTGAATGCTACTGCTATGAATGCCATAGTCCCTACATCCTGCAAGGGAAATATCATCTAAAGAGATGCTTTTGGAAACAAAAAGGGACTGCCAGATACAGGTTTATCCTACTAGAAAGTTTACATTTTAAAATATACTCTTTAAACCAATTTCAATTTCATGAGTAAGAACTTAGTAACTAGAGAGAAGACTTCTACTATTCACAGCCTTGATTAAAGTAAATTAAAGAGTCGTCAGTAATGTCAGAAAGAAGAGAAAGTATGGAAGAGACCTAGAAATTCAAGTGTTACTGGTGAACTCTCATCTAAATGCAAATTTTGCTTGAGAAATGGGAACCCCTAGCCTTCTGTCTAGACAAACAGTGAAACGCTGCAGTCATATGAAAGATGAAGAACTGAAGCAATCTTAAAATTCAAACTTCTCTTCCTGACATCAGGAGAGAACAAAAAAACCTCTTTACTGTTCTTCAAAATGCATCTTCCATTTCAAAAAGTCCCAGGACCTCATCAACAGGAAAATATTTACTTGCCAGAAGCTCCTTACTAACTAGGAGTGACCATAAGAGCTTATTTCAATTACGTTAATAACTCAAGGCTTCAGATACAAGGTAAACTGTACTGTTATATTCACGCATCAAGACAATAGTTCAGTTTCCATGAATGTCACATGCACCCAATTATACTCATAAGCTTCCTTTCCATGATTCTAAATGCATGAAAACATGGTGCCTTCTGCTTTTTTTCGTGACCAAGTCAGTTGAGAAGTTTCAATTGACTGACAATAGCTACCACTTTAGAGCTTTCAATTTCTTTTTTCCTTTTTTTTTTTTATTTAAAGCTGGAGTGGCCTAAGCAGATTAATTCATAATCCCAGACTGTTTATGTTCTGGCCCAGTGGTAGAAGCATCTAAACTATCCTAGTCAGTATTCAGAAATCAAAACTTAAACAACAGAACAAAAGTTTCTTGCTAAAGTGACAGATTTGGGTTCTTACACTCTACTCCCCAACCCTGAAGAGTGAACTACAGATGTCCTGGCAAAAAGATTCTTATTTGTTTCCATTCTCCGAACTTCTACCACTAAGTAAGCAACTCTTCTGTTTCCCACAGCATTCAGGAGCTGGAAGTTGTGAGAGAACAACGACCACTTCAGTAAAAATTTTGTTCCAACTTTGAAAGCAAAGAACTGAAAACAGTGAGAAAATTGGTGTTTATAGGTAACACTCTACACTATACAGATTTTTCATGTGCTCCTCTCCTCTCTTATAATTAAAGCAATTTAACAAGTAACTGCTGCCAATCTTACTCTTTTTGCCTCTTCTCCCATTCTGGTCTTCTCCATTAATACCTATATTGGCATCTGACATTATTATGAGCAAATTCAGAGGTGAACCATAGAAACAGTAATCCCCTTTTTACTAACCTCAGCATAAGATTAGGCAAACACCACTGCAGAAAGGCAGCAACACCTAGTGAAAAGGAACATCCCTAGTAAGAATATCTAACTACTGAATTGGCTTAGTAAAGTATAAAACTACACTCCTTGGAACATAAAGCAACACCAGAAAACTTCAGACATTTCATAGTTTGGGGCCACATCCAGGAGAACTTCAACGCACGCTCTCACTTGAATGGTTTTAGCCCCAGCACACTTAACTCCGCTTGATAAACCAACGTGCTTCCAAGGTAATTTCATGGATTACACTCTCCACACCTCATTTTTTTCCACATCAGCTTGTGTCATTTCCCTTTTTGGTAGGTGGAGCCATAACTCTAACCATAGTGTAAATAAAGTAGAATTGAGATAAACAAATTTTCTACTTCTATGGGAGGTCACAGGGTAGAGAATTTTATCAGTACAGTTGCACCATTTCCATTTGCCAGCCTACAAGTGATACAGAACAGTCTCAAATAAGATGCAATTGGTTGATTTTTCTGCCTTTAGGCCAACATTACAAAAGGAAAATAACTTGGTCATTGTGCTTGAATGAAAGAAGATATATAGGATACAAAAGCAAAGTGAAAAATATGCATCCTCCAAAAGCATTAGTGTTCATTTCACAGAAAGACAACTAAAAATGTAATCTAGTTAGTATTTAGTAAGATTAAATACAAGCACAGTACCCCTTTAATCTCATCTCATTATAGCCTGCCAGGACTGACTGTGGGCTTATTTCATGTTTTATCAACACTCACTGTATTTCACATAAGCCATCTTAAAAAAAAAAAAAGTGTCATTTCAAGTTTCCTTTGTTACCCCTAATACTTTCATTTCACAGGCTTTCAACTGATCTGTTAATAGTAATATTTCAAGTTAGTGTTTTTCAAGTTAAGCACTAAATTATAGGACTCATTATGAAGGCTGAATGCATAATTCTAGTATGCAAGCATACTAGAATTTAGGTTTTCTTCCACCCTAAAATGGCTTAGGTATCTCTTTTTTTCTTAAGGGGAGGGAATGTTAAGATATGACAAGAATATGACCAGCCTTTGACATCAGAAAGTAGCGTGAGCTTGACTTCTACAAAACTGTATGCTTCTCTCCTTACTTCACTGATATCACAGCAGTAAAATCCAGTTTTACTTATGATTTACATACTCCTTCAGTACCCTCTGCTACTTAGAATAACTTGTTATTAAATAAAATTACTTTATAATTTTGTGTTCAAAATTGTTTCTCCTGTTGCTTTGCAAAAATTTACTCTTACTTAAGTGGATACAGACAAAAGATGGCTCAAGCAACTGAGACTGAAGAACTGAAGGAGAGCATGAGATAGCATAAAACAGCACATGGTCAGAGATATGGGTTAAAAAAACAGAAACCAATGTGGGGCTATATGATGAAAGAGGAAAATAGGCAAAAGAAGCACTTGAAAAATTTGTACCCCTCTGGTCCACAGAAACTGTCAGTAATCTTCACAGCAAAAATGGGAGAAAAGAGTTTTAAAGGATTTGGGGCTTAAACTCTTAAATGCCCCAAATCAAATGTCAATCAAATGCTCTTCCCTGGTAACACCAGGTTGTCTGTGTCTGCATGCTCAGGGTTGCCCACTGCTTTATCTGGAAACAAGCTGGCTGCAAGTTAGCACTTAGTTTAAAGATCAAAGATTAAGAGGTCTACTTTTTAAAGCACTTGCCTCTATTTGTTCAGGAAGACAAAAAGAGTAAGAGAATCCGCATTCTTCTACAAAAAGATGATCAACCATCCATACACATATTTGAATTGTTACTTTGGTTAGGACACGGGAATACTCAGGTATGCAGAAAGGAGAAAAATCTGCTCTCCGACTGAGAATTTTGTTGGGTCACTCCCCTCAGTCCCCTTTCCCTACACAGATAATTTCATCTGGAACTCTACAGCGCAATCACAGTTATTAAAACAGATTTAACAAGACTACAAGAGCAGCTGTTACAGTAAACTGTTCTGAAGTGTCTATCCTTCTACTGCAGATAAGCACATGCCTTACACCTGCAAATTTAATCACTTTTAAAAAAAGCAACATTTATCAGGAGATGATATGTTATATACTCTATCACCTCTATCTGTGAATAGAGAAGTACAACAGTTCCTGCTAATAAGCTGAAATTCACAGTCTTTGACTAACAGGAAGGAAGGGGAGATGGTGGTAAGTTCACTGAGCTTGTTGAGTTTAAGAACTAAGCCACAATTACTGCAGAGCAAGTAACAGTTCCAAAGTCAGTGTGGATCCTGTACACATTCAGCAGAATGACAGGAATAACCAGTCATATCTATATACTACTCTCACAATGTAAGCATCTGACCAAAGTACTGAATACATAATACTTGAAGATAGTGAAAAGACACGCTACATGAAGCGCCTAAGACACTGCTTGGTGTATCCCAGGGCTGGTGGGAGCAGAATGGCGGGCACATCAAGCGCTGACATTCTGATGAAAGGTTGTTATAAATCCTGAACAGCAACGGCTACAGCTAAAATTTCAAGAACAGTCTGAAAGAACGTATTGTAAATCCTAAAAAGTTAGATAGAGGCAAGGACTGTGTTCTCCCTCAAAACAGAGTACACAGGTACTTTGCTAACTGAAACAACAACTACCTTGACATGACCGCATGGTCTTGAGAAGCCAGAACTCTTCACAAAATAATCTGATCATAGAAGCCCAAAGAACATCATCATCATCAGAAACACCAAGATATGGCGTACGACATTTCTTAGATCCAAACTTCCAACGGACAAGTTTGAGATTCTGTGTTGGACTGGATCTGAGATTATATACCCATCAGGTAACAGAAAAGAGTTTTAAAACTTTCCTATTAGCCATTACATCTGTTACTGATATGTAGGTATCACTACCACATAAAATGCTATGCATTATTTGGCATAAAAGCATCAAAACTGAAGCGCATATTTAGCATCACAAATTACACCAGACCAAAATAAGACTGCAAAAACATACCTATGATTATTTTTCACTTGGAAGAGACTGTTGATCAGGCAGCAGATATTCTCCAGCACTACTCCAGGACTTCCTGAGCTAATAAAAAGCAGCTTTCCACAGCACTTAAGCAACAAGAAATCCAGGTCACCAGTTACAGAGTGCAGGCCCAGAACAAAAAAGCACTCAGGAAATAAAAAAAAAAAGGCGTTTTCAAGAGGAACTTGGTCACTGCTTAGGTTCTCAGACTGACATTTGCAACTAGCCAGAACAAGCAGAGAGCTGGGGGTGAACATTGCTAATTTCATCTGGTTTCAAACTCTCATAACAATCACTTAACTCAGTATGAAGGTTAAAATGAGATTTCTTAATGCCAGATGCTTATTTTCTATTGTGGAACAGTTTGAATCTCGCTTCTATAGAGTAAAAACTGACACACTTTGTACTGTCCTTGATGGCAAAGGTATTTATAAAGCATCTTCCATTATTTAATTCAAGATTTGGTGGATTATGTGGGAGTGCACAGTATTTTGCAACTTACCTGCTTGCATGAGTAAGTGAAGAATACATACTGCCTTTCTGTCAGGGCAGCATATAGTATTGTAAATATCTGCACGGTATAATACTTCACTGACAAAGGACTTACTACATAGATCAGTTTGATAATTAACAGAATCCAGAAAAATGTATGCACAGCCAAATAAATTATGATGATCAGATTCCTTGTATCCATAGGTTTATTTTTTCATATGTTCCTCAGTTTGCTCCTGATCACGAATATAGTTATTCTTCACAGGGCTGAGGTAACAGCGCGGAAACTTTAGTACTCAGTATTTTGCAAGGAACTACGCCAGAAGTACCAGTGAGAGAGTCAGAGCTCTGTATCGACACATGCAACAGGACAAATCCATAAACTGAAGAGCTCTCTCACTAATAGTAATAGTGATAGCAGAAGACAGATTTCTCTTCTACACAAAATTTACTGGTCCTTACGAAAGCTTTTTGTGACTAAGATTTCACAGTTTGATAGTACAGTTACAGAAGACAGCACCACTAGAATTTCATCAGCCAGACAGTGCTAGCATAAGGCATTTTATAAATAGCTTTGCTGCCATGGAAAACCCATAAAGGTATAGTCTTTGTAAAAATTACAATTCAGACCCATCAGACCCAGTTCTTGGTTTTGGGCTGTGTAAACAGTTACCCAGGAGTGTGTTCCCCTGCAAGGTAGTCCTGGACCTGCAGAGATGAAAGCAGTCATCCTCCTGAATTTGAGGTGGTGTACTGAGGAAAAGCATATACATCTAAAACGTATGGGAAAAGAGAAGATTGCCCTCAAAGGAGGCAGTTCTCTTGTTCCTCAGCGGTACATAAGTTGTCATCTTCAAAAGGTTACCATCAGTATGGTCCCTGAAGGAAGGAAAGCAGTAGCAGGAATGGAAAGAATTCAAGGTAGTAACTTCAAGCTACACTTCAATTTTTCTGAGTATATACAAAAGTTGAGAGGCTGACTTCTAAGTGTTAGTTCTGATTTATGCCAATCTGGTCTCCAGGAAAATCTGCTCCTTTTCATTGTCCTATTCAGACATTTGTTCTCCTGCTGCTGGAACAAGCCTATTATCATTGCTATATCTGAAGTGCCTGTAAGTCCGAGATGCCAGGAGCCTTGTCTATTCAGCTGCAGAGCCATATTTACGGAATATAAGGGAAAATCTGTAACGCTGCCAGGATCTCAAGGAAGCAAGCCTTGAAAAACCATACAGTATGCTGTATTACAACCAATTAAACTAACTACTGTTACAACCAACTATTAAACTATAGGATTTAATAAAAATTCTAGGATCCCTATGAGCTTCGATAATACTTCATACTTAATATATACTGCCAATATTGCTTCCAGGACCTATTGACGAATATAGGCAAGGCCTCCAGGCTTATGGCTGGTGTACAGTGATGTGATGACTTCAGAATACAGCTACCTCTGTGCCAGAGTGGACACCTGGAATATTTGACCTTCAGTAAAAGTCAAAGTTCAGAGAGGGGCAATACGACCAAGTGAAGTCACCAGTTGCCAAGCCTATTTCCTCTCCCTCAACATATGTAAATTGACATCTATTCTATCAGTAGGCAGATCCCAGAAAGGTCAAGGTGCAGCTGATCACTATTACCAGTGAAACTTTAGCAATAAATTGAAAAGCAAATACCCTATTAAGTCCTTCTAATTTGACAGCTTGGAGCTTGTAGCTGATATAGCAAAACAATATTCTGCAGTTATCCAAAATGCACCTCAAGAAACAGTCTCTTGATGCATACCTTGTGCTTAAAGTTAACAGTGACATCACAGGGATTAATATTTTGCTATTAAAATAAAACCTTAATTACTGGGAACAGATCAAACTGTCAATCTAGGATCTCCCTGCCTCCTGCATTTTCTTGATAATCTCTACGTTGCCTTCAGTCTTCAGTATCAGAGAAGTTCAGAAGATTTAACTTGAAATAAATACAGAAACATTCCTGAAGAATAATCCTTCCGCAAGATCAGAGCTAACACTTCATGTAACTCTACAGTGATGAAATGCACCATATTCATATTGCCTTGTTCTGAAGCTGGTACTAAAGTTCACTGCAACGTACCTATTCGCAGTGCACCAGAAGTTTCGGCACAAATAACCAGTTGCCACATACGAGATGTTCTTTTGCTGGAACCTGGGCATACTGTTATGCCAGATCACGCCCCAGATAGCCTCTGACTCTGGCAGAAGAGGCTTCTCTTCCTGAATCAGGTGCAGCTCAGGACTGCTCAACCAGAATTTGCTTATCCTCACATATTCAAGTGTGAGTAGGATACACTCATCAGCTATTTGTCAGAAACCTGCCATTCCGTTCCAAATTAAGATAACATTCTGGCATTCCACTGAAGACATCATACCAGGAAATGACCAGGGCTTAAACTAGGGTCTGTCACAAGCACATGGCCATAAGGCTTTTTATTTTTTTTAAAAAGGGTAGCATTTCCATTTACTCTGTGGATGCCCAAACTGATTGCAGGTCTTGAGAGCTTCCTTTCCACTTTTCATTAATTTTTTCTGGCATCAGGCAATGTAGTTTCATCTTCAATATCAGGCAAAAATGGACTAAGGGGTCACCATCCATTACACTAAGAGTGCACAACATTAAGGAAATATTTGCCTTTTCTTATAAAGCTTATTACAGCAATATTTTTCTCACTGACATACTCAAACAAGGAGCATGGCTAGTAGTATCACTGGCAAGCATCATGCTGTTCTTTTTCCATTAGCCAGATGGTGCAACTAAAGTATTTACCGTATTTACTGGAGATGGAGTGAAAAGGCAATTTAACACAGAAAATTCAGTAGCATTGACAAATTACAGAAAGTAATCAGAACATATAAAGAAGGCACGTGTCCCTCAAAAGTTACTAAATTTTTATTGAATACAATTCCCAGCTTTTAATTCCATATTTGACTAGTTTTTAAAAGCAGTCAGAAAAACAGGTACTTGGACCTCTCTTGGCATTATCCAGTTATTTACTGTTGTAGTTAACTGGATATTACATCTTGTTCCAGTCAATACCTTTACCTAGCACAGAATGCTTCAGAAGATTTATAATGAGCACCTCATGCCATACAACGCAATTTTGTGCTTTATAATCTGCACTGCCCAGTTCTGTGTTGATTTAACAATAATATCAAAAAACGCCTCAGAGAATCTTAAGAGTCTGGGAACCTACCTAAACAGACTACAGCCACCTCTTCCAAAAAGTTACGATAAAGCCCAGCAATTATTTTCAAATTGCACTTTCAAACAAGGAAACTGACAGCAAGACTTTACATGAGGGCCCTATTACCATTAAAACATGAACTGACTGCTTGGCTAAAAACATTAAGGAATATTATTCACCTTCACAGCACAGTATGATGTTCACGTTCAATTTAGGGTGTGGGGGAAAAGGATCAGAATTTGACAATGTGAGATTTTGCTTGATAGGAAGATTTATGAAGATATGTTTCTACTCTTCCACTTAATTAGCTAACTTGGGTTGTTTTTTTTTTTATTACATCTAACTACTACCATAAAAAATACCAAAAATTTAGAATGGAATTAAAGTCCATTTAATTTAATGAAAAAAATATTTGATTTCAATAATTTTTCTGAGCAGGGGAAGCTATTAATTTGCTGTAGCAGCTTAGGGACAGTATCACATTAACTTGCTGTTCTATCAGTTGAGGCTTTGAAGAGTACAATTAACTCGGTGTCTTACTAGTTTAACCCATTAAAAGAAAAAGCTTACAATGTCACTGCTGGAGAGCGATGATACAGAAGAGGCAGATGAACCAGAGGATAACTGTTGTGTACTAGTCAATGACAAAGTCAAGCGTTGGTTGTAAGGTGGTTCAGAGTCTCTGTTCTGTTGCTGTTCTCCACTGCACGGAGCTATCTGGTCTCCTATTTTCAACCTATTATCTGTTAACAGAAAACAAGTATGATTTAAGAGCACAGAATACAAACACGTGGGCCTTGAAGTCTAAGAAGAGCTGCAGTTTAACAAGCTAATTGACAAACAGGCTCAGAGAAAACTAGTCTTGGGTTAGAAACTTAAAAATGCCTTTTATTTTTTCTTATGTATCTCAAAGTGATTAATTTCAAGGCATGAGTATTTTGAATTACATCAAATTCAAGAAACAATTTTAAGTTGGTTTCAGAGACTCCTGCTATACCTACCAAGTTCAGGTGATAAATTAATTTTGCTCCCCCACTTCTTTTTAATCCAGGCCCTGTAGTCAATCACTTCTTGCGTCACTTTGATGATTCTACCTAATGTGCTAAAAAAAATTTTCAGTTAAGTATTAAACAAAGACTGTTGGTTACATATTTGCAAAAGGTTCAACAAGTAATCAAATTATGCTAAAAGTCAGTTTAAGATATCCCTAACCTAAGAGTTCTTTTGAACTTTTGTTTCCTTAGTCCATCATTTAATCCACTGAAGCATCACAATTTTTAAATTAGTATATTATTTATCTTCTACCATACTAACATGCAAGCACTGACACATAGATAAGTATTTCTAGATGGAGTGGATCTTAATTATCAAGAATGTACATGCAGATACCAGTGTACTTGACAAAAGCAGTTTACAGGTTCTTGCACTTCTCCACACAGAAAATATTTTTTTCCACAGAATCTTTATTAGAACAGTTATGGGATGCACTGAAGATATTAATATCCCAGCCCCACAGCTGACCTTCATGCTGAAGAGAGACCTTCAGTAGTCCTTGCTCACAGATTTACAATACAACTTAATAGGTGTAAGATCTCCACAATTATAAAGGAAGTACCATGGATCGTGAGGTAGTGGAAACAAGAAACAGACTGGCTCCAAAACCAGAATAAGTTATAATTTAAGAAAATTCATAACAGTAACTAGTTCAAAGAAAAAACCTACCTGGTCCTGCTGAACAGTGACCAGTTATCAACATGTACAAAGTAATATTTTTCCCAACTTTCAGCTATTTGAATTGTACTTCTTGGACAGGAGTTGTGTCCTTGTTTGAGAGCTAAACTTTCAAGCTTTCCTTTCATCAGGGACTAGTGTATGAAACACTAATTATAAAATCCACACTCAGGATACATGAAGGACTATTATACCAAAATAAGCTGTGAAAAGTTACTATTTTGGAGAAAGTAATGTTATTTTAGTTTTGAAAATCTTCAAACATTACATCATAAAGATACATTGTACCTGTACTGGAATTTTTTTTTGGTTTATTATTTTGTCAACGTACACTCTCGTGACATAACAGCATTTTAAATACTCTATGCAGTTCTGGTTTCTCAATCTCAAAAAGGAAGTTAAGCCAGAGAGGATAGAATGAAGACAGGGATCACCAATACTGCAGCGAATCAGCTGTGGCCCTTGAAGTTACAGTTCTCAAGACAGCAATGTCAGTATAGGACTCAAACATACACATGCTGGGTCTCTCCAGCACTGCAACAGACAAGGAAATCTTGCAGATAAGAAGTTTCATATGAGAATGTCTTCAGAAAGATTTGAGCTTTTAATCCAAGATAATCTATAAATTCCATAACTACCACCAGCTGTGGTCTTAGAACCTGAAAATGATCATGGACTGAATAACACAAGCTCTTATAGAGAAGGAGTTCATCAAGTCTGAAGCTTCGTGGTTCAACTTCCCAGAAGGAAATCAATAATCATGTCTTCATGTAACAGAAGGAAAATGAATGATATAGGATGGTATTTTGTCAGCCTGGGTGACTGATATACCAAAAATGCCTGCTCTCAAATAGATGCTACACCAATAATTATGGCAGAGTTGTACATACAGAACCTGGGAATGTCTTCTTTCACTAGCTCCTTTCACAGAGAACAGACATCAAAGCCCCAAACTCTCATTTTTGGTAAAAAGGCAGAGAAAAAACCAAGAAATTCACTAAGTTATCAGGTCAGGAGTTCAAAGGCAGATCCATGTTATGTTGCTCATACACCAAAATTAAAAACATTCACTATGAGAGATGAGAAACTGAATGAAGATCAAGGCTATACTGCCATATACTTAACATAGCAGCAAAGAAAGAAGCAGCAGGTGTGATAAACTAGATAGTGCTCTCAAAGCCTACCATTTCACACGTATGGGACTCAAGCACACACACACAGTCAGAGAATAATTACTTAAACTAAACATTTTAAAATGTGTTTATATCTGTTTTCAACACTGAAAAGACTTAGGAATTTTTTTTAAAAACCCAACCCTGTTAATCTGGCCTGTCTTTAGCATAAGTAAATTTCACACTTTTGTGTTTATTTTTTTGACTGAGGCCAGAATTCCTACAGATATGAGACACTCACACAATTCTTCAAAGATCTTTAAAAGAGGTGGAAAAAAACATTGTTAACTGGTTAATAAAATTAGACATTTCTTCTACAAAAGACATCCCTTTAAGGTTTTCCCCTTAATATTATCATATAGTAAAATCAGGAATAAGCTATTTAAATACCTAGTTTATTTTATGATAAGAGCTTAGAAGCTCCTCTTTTTAAACACTGCAAGCCCTCAGTTCACAGGGACACTTTCTAGCTGTCACTAAAGGACAACTATGATGCAAATAACCTTAAAATGCTCAGATTGCTGGCAAAAGATTCAATAAAATCAAATAATCTGAAGCTCCAGTCAAGCCCAACATGAATCAGTGAGTTTCAGAGTAGGAAAAAAAAAAATATCAAGTCTGTGAAAGACTAGTCAAACTAACTGTTCAGTAGGTCTTAACTGAACTTACAAAATATCCCCCAGTATTAAAAGGGGCAACATTATTAAAAAGGCAAAAGCACGGACTGGGAGGATGAAGAACCACCCACTGTAGCAGAAGAGCATGTTCAGGACCATCTAAGGAACCTGAAGGTGCACAAGTCCATGGGACCACATGAGATGCATCCACAGGCCCTAAGGGAACTGACCCATGAAGTTGCCAAGCCACTGTCCATCATATTTGAGAAGTCATAGAAGTTTGGTGAGGTTCCCACCGACTGGAAAAGGGGTAACATAACCCCTTTTAAAAAGGGAAACAAGGGAGACCTGGGGAACTACACGCCAGTCAGTCTCACCTCTGGGCCTGACAAGGTCATGGAGCAGATCCTCCTGGAAACCATGCTAAGGCACATGGAGAGCAAGGAGGTGGTTGGTGACAGCCAACATGGCTTCACGAAGAGCAAATCGTGCCTGACCAATTTGGTGGCCTTCTGTGATGGGGTGACAGCATTGGGACGAGCAACTGACATCATCTACCTGGACTTGTGCAAGGCATTTGACACTGACACACATGACATCCTTCTCTCTGAACTGGAGACACATGGGTTTGACAGATGGACCACTCAGTGGACAAGGAATTGGCTGGATGGCCACATTCAGAGAGCAGTGGTCAATGGCTCAATGTCCAAGTGGAGATCTGTGATGATCGGCATTCCTCAGGGGTCCGTATCTGGGCTGGTCCTGTTTAACATCTTTGTCGGCGACATGGACACTGGAATAGAGTGCACCCTCAGCAAGTTCGCCGATGACAACAAGCTGTCTAGTGTGGTCGACATGCTGGAGGGAAGGGATGCCATCCAGAGGGACCTTGACAGGCTGGAGAGGTGAGCCCATGCAAACCTCATGGAGTTCAACCAGGCCAAGTGTGAGGTCCTGCACATGGGTCAGGGCAATCCCAGGCACAAATACAGGCTCGGCAGAGAATGGATCAAGAGCAGCCCTGAGGAAAGAAAGTTCAGTGTGCTGGTGGACAAGAAGCTCAACACAAGCCGGCAATGTGCACTCACAGCCCAGAAAGCCAACCGCATGCTGGGCTGCATCAAGAGGAGCGTGGAGGGAGGGGAGACTATTCTTCCCCTCTACCCTGCTCTCATAAGACCCCACCTGGAGTACTGCATCCAGCTCTGGAGTTCCCAACATAAGAAGGACATGGACCAGTTGGAGAGGGTCCAGAGGAGGGCCACAAAGATAATCAGGGGGCTGGAGCACCTCTCCTATGAGGACAGGCTGAGAGAGCTGGGGTTGTTTAGCCTGAAGTAGTGAAGGCTCCAGGGAGACCTGATAGTGACCTTACAGTACTTAAAGAAGGCTTATAAGAAAGACAAAGAGAAACTCTTCAGCAGGGCCTGTTGTGATAGGACCAAGGGGTAATGGTTTTAAAATAGAGGGAGGTAGATTCAGACTGGACATAAGGAAAAAATTTTTTACATTTAGGGTTGTAGAACACTGGAACAGGTTGCCCAAAGAGGTGGTAGATGCCCCATCCCTGGAAACATTCAAGGCCAGGTTGGACAGGGCTCTGAGCAACCTGATCTAGTCAGGGATGTCCCTGCTCCTTGCAGGGGTGGTAAACTAGACGAAGACCACAGAGCACCTGAGAAGGATCTGCTTGACCACAAGAATAAAAAAAAAAAAATCTAAAACCTTTACCCAGACAAACACTATGTATACAAAAGCTGATATTGTTGATATCTCTTTAAGAGACAGCATGCATTCTAGTGACATCCACCCACCATTCACGATGTGAAACAAAGGAAGGACAGTTTCAGACAGCAGATTTCTGCTTTCTGTGTCAGCAGATCTAGCAGGCAAATTTAACATTCCCTTTGACAGCTCCCAGAGTTCCCAGGACTATCTTGGCCTACCCAAACCTAAGATACAGACCTGTCAGCAATTAGATCAGTTGAATTGTATACTAGGAAGAAACAAAACAGTTTTCAAGCACAGAGATGGAAAATCACTTTATATGTGGCCCAGATTATTGTTCTTTTGAAGATTATCACCCATAAATGACAACTCCAGACATGCAGTAGAAAAGCCATGCCAAAGCTTCCTCAAACTCTGAACTATGGCCTGTTGGCACGACAGTCTCTTTCCCTCGTCCACCTGCACCACATGTCTGGCACCAACCTGTTACCAATCTGCAACTCTAGGAACTGAAGAAAGGTTTCAAAAAATCTTAGTTATACTGGAAGGGCACAACACAGCAGAACCAGTCTTCCATTTCTCATTTCATATGACCTCATCTGCCTCACAGATGTGGCTGTGCTACTGTTCAGAGATACAATCTGTGTACACATTGGTATCTGAACCATACAACAGGCCAACATGTAAACCAACATCCTGATCTACAGATATATTAACCTAAGGACGTTTCTGTGACATCCAGATCAGCATAACTTATTGTTGTCAAATGGTACAATACCACTCTCTCCATCTTCCCCCAAACATTAAGTCCTGCTGCTTCTCTTGCTTCTGATCAGCCCACCACAGAGCCACAAGCTGGATCAAGTTCCTCACATGACAGAGGATTTCTTTTCTGTCAAATGAGAGAGTTCCTCTGAGAGTTCACCTTCTGACTGCAGCATCGCTAGACCTGATCCAAGCAAGAGTCAGGAATATACAGACTGAGAAGGAAGAAAAAGGGAAGCTGACAGGAGACAGCCCACAGATAGTCAGGCTAGACAATGTGAAACTACACCTTAATAAAAAGGCCATGGACAGGGTAGTAAAAGATAGTTCACTGTTTCAAAGAACATGAAGCGATGAGCAAGACCTCCTTGCCAAACATCTGCTAAAGTCTACTGTGGTTTACCAAGAAACAGAATACAACTGGGAAAACAGTCACTAACTTGGAACTTTGTGTCAAAAGAAGAGCAACAAAGGTAGTGAAGGGTCTAGAGAACAAGTCCTGTGAGGAGCAGCTGAGGGAAATGGAGTTATTTCATCTGGGGAAAAAGAGGCTGAGGGGAGACCTTATCACTCTCTAACAACTACCTGAAAGGAGGTTGTAACAAGGTGAGTGTCCATCTCATTCCCCACGTAACAAATGGTAGAACAAGAGGAAATGGCCTCAAGTTGCACCAGGGGAGGTTTAGATTGGATATCAGGAAAAATTTATTCACTGAAAGGTTTATCAAGCATCAGCACAGGCTGCCCAGGGAAGTGGTTGAGTCACCATCCTTGGAGGTATTTAAAAGATGTGTAGATGCGGTGCTTAGAGACGTGGTTTAGTGGTGGACTTGGAAGTGCCAGGTTAAAAGTTGGACTCTATGATCTTAAAGGCCTTCTCTAACCTAAATTATTTTATGATTCTATGAAAATATCACTCCTTAGACTTCTTTAGTTAGCTCACTTAAGATGACACACTCTTCTCTAGAGACAGGCTATAGCCAAAGACCATACTAGAGATGTTCAAAGCACATACTGTCACTGACCCTTAAGCAGGAGCTATCCTGTCCGTAACTCTATTTTACAGCTAGATTCACATCCCCATGACCCCAAATATTAAGAAATCAATCGTGATTTTCAATCACCTTGGCTGAAGTCACACCACCAAACTTGATCTTCCACACAAGTTGTACAGATTCCTCATTTGTACAGTCTCCTCATTTGCCTACCAGGAAAACAAATCCTTCCAATATCATGAGAAACTGTTTACTCTAACAAAATCTAGTGAACTATCTCTCTCAATCTCTCCTGAGCTGTTCTTGAAAAGGATGGGTTAGATAGACTGGGGACAAAACAGTGTTAAGATAATTTCCTACCCTTTCAAGTGCTCTTCATTCAGTCTCTGTTGATCCTTCTAGCAGAATGTCATATAGCTAGATACTGCTCTTAAGGTGAGTCCATTGTTTACAGTTTAATCTACCACTAACAAGCCTATAAAAGGGAAAATGGATCAGGACAAAGGGGTCCTGGATGGCTAAGGCTTTAGGTCAGGCTACTGGAAAAGTCTTTACATAGAGCCTGGAACACTGCCTAACAGGTGGAAGAAGGATCTGAAACACACCTTGATTGCCCAAGCACATCAAATTTAACTAGAAACTGAGACTGAACACGGACTGCTGCTGAGGTTCTGAAACAAATTTGTTACCAAACATCATCCACCAGAGGTCTTTTGGCATTGACAAGTCTGCTGCTGAGGGAACTATTTGCACACAGGACTTTGTTAAATGCTGTTCCTCTTGTGACACTGCTCCCTCTGACAGAACAGCAAGCCACTGGCATGACGAGTTCTGAAACTCAGACATCACTGGTACTGACATTCCAGAACTAGCAGAAAGACAGGTCAGATGTACAACACCTGAACACTACTGCTGAGATTTCTCACTAGATTTTAAGTCGTGACAAAATTAAAACATTTTCCCAAATTCAATAAGAAGTGTACATGTGAAGTGCACATATTGATGACATCTGAGGCTTCCATTAAATGCATTTACAAATATACTTTTTGATGTCTGTAATAAATACAGGTACCTCACAAGAGAATAACTACATCCTTTGGAGAACCACAGAGAAGTTAACAAAGGTCAAGACCCAAGGTATAAGCAAAACTTCAAGAATCTCTAAGTTGTTCATTCAGTTAAGTTTCATTCAGCAACAAGCCTTGTCAGCCAGTACACATTTAACAATTTACACCTTTAAACTATCTTAAAACAGTAGTCTCAAATGTCAGTGTGTAACCCTACGTACCGCTCCTCCTATATCCCCACCACGGGCCCAAGTGCAGTCTCAACCTTTGTGAATTTAATACCACAGAAAATCTAGATAGTCACAAGCACTACTAAAATACTGTCAGTTTTAAATCCAGAAGTGAAAGAGACTGTACCCAGTTCATGGTAAACTTACTATAGGAGAACTACTTCACCTTCCAATGACATTAATACTGGAAATTAACAGTTAGACGAGAGTTTGGAATTGAATTTAGATGGTTTATGTGACCTTACAGCCATCCCTCCCTGCAATTAGCTAGGGAACTCAAAGCCATTGGGGTTCTAGAGAAGTTCCAGGGAAGAGACATCTTCTGATCTAGTCCCAATTTGTACTGAAGGTTACAAAAACAGATGCTAGAGCAGACATATGAATGAAAACAGAACATGGCTGACACTCCATCTTCTTTCTCCTCTCCCTTTCAAAAAAAACCAGAAAACTTGCAACGGTGAGAGCTGGGAAAGTACTAGCTGTACAGTGTTTCTATGGAAGACATTAAGAATTGCATTAAAAATGGCACATCTAGAAGTATGCTACTTTTAATGACAGTTCTGACATTACAGCCAAACTGAACTGATTCCTTTAATAGCTTACATATCAAGCCTTTTAAAACAGCTGATGGAAGCATATAGTAAAGAAGTAGGGAAATGTCTAGTGTTGTGCCTAAACAAGCAATTTGATCACACTCATTTCCTTCTGTCGTAGTACACATATACACCATATCAAACATTAAACCAGCAGATCTTCCTTTGAAATACTTTAAGCAGAATGTTTGAGGAAAGACCAATTATCTTCTGGCTCCCTTCCACACTAAGAACTTCACACTGAACTCATCCTAGGTTTTGTCATTTTGTCTTCACTTCAATGCTGTGCATTGAGATATTACACTCATACCACTGGGCAGCCTAAATTTCCGGGCAGATTTCAAAACAGCTGCAGTTAAGCAATAAATAACAATATTCTTTTTATTGATTAGATCCAAACATTCCTAATTGATTACACAGACAAATGAATATTCAAAAAGTGGACTAATTACCTCTCAGAATCTCTATTTGGATATGATCTTGCAAGTGGTGATACTGCATGGCTAAGAACAATGTAGGCATAATCAAAAACTTGTTTCACTTGCATGGCACCGTAAGAACTTCTGCCAACGTCGTTTCCTGAAATAATGTGACAGTCATCAGATCATCTTTTTTTAATATCAGTAACCAGAAAATTATTCATACTTAAAGCTCAGAAGCCTTAACAATACAGCTTAACTCTGTTTAACTGTTTAAGCCCATCCTACTTATATTAGGAACAACTAAGTGTGCCTATTAAAAAAAGAAGCTGACCTTAGGAATCACACTTAACATTATGCATTCAATTTACCACTTCTAAAATACCGGTACACCAGCGCCTGAAAGAAACAGAGGAGAGATCAGCTTAAAGCTCTTATAGCTGTCTTTTAAGAGGGAACCTACCAACCTTAAGGCATCATGTCTCACTTACCAGTAGAGTTTCTGCAGGCCAAATTCAGCTTAAAATTCCACTTGTGCAATCACATTATTTTCACCAGGCCAGGTATACTTACATCAACCCCTATTTAACCTTATCAGAACTGCAGATTAATAAATCAGCTCATACAGATTATTTATCTCCACATTATAAACCAGTTTATCAAAATCTATCATAGAGGATTCCAGAAGTTCGTACAGCACTGTTTTTTTGACCAAGTCAGTGGCACTTCTTGACTGCCCCTCTTTAACCATGAGTGACATTTATAGCAGCACTCCTTCTAAATTCAGTGTCATGTTTGAGGAACTGCAGAAGTTAAGAACATGCTAAAGCTTCTTCAGTGACAATGTACAACCACAGGTCTCCCATTTGCCACCTAGAAAGATCATGCTAGTACTAGAAAGAAGAATCACTTGAGGGTTTTTTGTAGATATAGGTGACACCAGACACCAAAGATTCACAGTCACCACCTTAATTTAAGAAACACAAAGAAAACTTCCTTCAAATTGCATGTCTAAAATACAGATTAGATACTGAGTGGGTACAGAGCTGCTTACAGTAAAAGGTTCCCTCCTTCAGAATAATGCTTGAAATGCTGTGAGAACACTGGAAAGGGATGAACCACCAAACATGTTTATTTTAAGCTTGAAAATCACATCAGGGCCCATGAACAGGTTTTAATGAAAAATCCTACTTTGAAAATTGATGGGTAAAGGATGGAATCTACTCTTTGGAGGACTGAATCCAATGAGGTTGAATTAGACTTCAGAGGAACCCTTCACTCACTGAAGTATTCTGTCCAGCAAGCCATTATAGACAAACATGCTGAGGTCTGCCATCCAGGGGGACAAAGTCAGCCATGGCTTTACTACTTGACAACACATTTTAGTCCTTCAATATTCTCCAACCATAAACCGTTTTAACAGGAAAGCATAATCAAAGGAAAACAGACTGGGAACATAAGAGCATTTTAAGAACACAGAATTTCTCCAGCAATTTATATGGTCAAATAAAAGCTGACCAAGAAATACTTCCTGTTTACTGAAGTAATTGACTATCTTCTTCTGCATGCACCACTGCAGCACCCAGCAGCTACTAGGCTCAAAAGTACAGAAGCCTCTCTAAATGGCGTATTTGCAATTGAACTCTATCCTGAAGTAGGAGACACCAGTATGGGCCTAGGACAGAGAATCTAGGAAGAAACACATCATAGTCAAGTTCAGAGCTGCACTACAAAGTAGCAGAGGACTTCACAAAGGACTTAGTCCAAAGGCAGCTGAATAGAGACCAAGGTATTGCAGTGGTCAAGAAACCAGGACACAAAAGTGTTAGTTCTACTAGAAAAAGAAAGATTATTTCAGTGCAGGTTGCAGGACACATCACTGTGTCCTGCAACAATGCCACCTTCCACATAATGACATGCTAAACACATACAAAAGAGAACTAAATTGAGAAGCAATAAAGAAATTGAATATATACAAGTATCTAAACATACACAATTGCACCTAATAGTAAATTCAAGTCCATTTATGATTGGACTCGATCTTAAGGCTCTTTTCCAACCTAAATGATTCTACGATTCCATAAATTCACAGGAATGAAGAATACACACTCAATGAAATAGCAACCATTTAGTCCAATCCGGTGCTAGGGCAGCTACATTCGACACCCATCCTCTGCAGAGAGCTACACCAAAATGAAGACACTGCTGCCATAAACTGCTGGTTACTCGTTTTGTCAATTGTTGCCACGTCTGCTGCTGGGCCAGCAAAAAAAATCATAAGCCTTCCCTAATCCACTTACGGCAAACTCAGGCAGTTTGGTTTAAACCACCAGTGAAGTTGTGTATGAGTCTTGATTGAAGCAGATTTGAGAACAGAGGCAGGATAACTCATGCGATAGCATGCCTAGGTTCCTGGATTGCCTCACTCTACACCTGTAATTAGTTCATAAAAATGTCTAAATAAACAGTCTTATTCAATTATATAGTCTGTAGAGCTTCTAACTTGCACTGCAGTTGAAAAGCAGGTATGGAAGGCAAAGCTACTACATGAGCTACTGTGAACTGTACCAGTCAAGTCTATATAGAGGTGGCCCTACTCAACCCAGAAAGCAACATATTAAAGAAGTCAGAAGATCGTATATTCACACTTGTTGTCCTGAATAGATTTTCTTCTGAGAAATTCTTCTCATTAGCAGATCACATCTTACATGCCTGAGTATCCTTCTTTCATCACTATCTACAGCTGATCAGTTAAAGCACGTAACCCAAGTGCTCTCATTCTTAAAAAAAAAAAAAACCAAACCAGACTACAATCCTCAGATGTACATTAGTAGATAACAAAGGTGTGTGATTTCACGTATAATTCAATACTCATTCTTTCTTACAAAGTCTTCATCCCTAAAGGAGCATGTCCAAGATTTCCATTACTTATAAGTATTACCGCTCCATCAGGTAGCTTTCCATTACCTGAAGGTATTTTAAGAACATGGCCAGGAAAGGTAAAGGTAAGACCATGAGCTGGGACTGAAGCAGACCCATTTACATTAAGCTATTACTTAGTAAGTACCTTTTTGCAACATTCAGCATTAAACGGGGTTATTTCAGATGCTAACTTTAATGTATTTGTGTATTTTTAGAAATGCATATATTTTATACACACACACACATATATTTGCAGGTTCTAATGACAAACGGCAGATATTGAAAAGCTGCAGTGAATAACTGTGGGCAGCCACCAAGGCTAGAACAGATAATCCCAACAGTTGTTGCCAATCTTAAATCTAATTACTTCCTTTATTTGCAGCCTATCAAGATGGAGAAGCAAGCAACATGAAGCACAATTAGCTCTGCAAGTTAAAGAGTCTCTTTTCAAAGAAAACCCATTAAATTTAAGGTTTAGAACTTCTGTTAGTGCCCATAGCAATTCAGAATTAAGAACAACCTTTCTCATGAAGGAAGCAGCACGGGTGGAACTCCAACTCTTAAACCGTGAATTAGCTACTCTTGCCACTGCCAATCTGAACCACGACCAAAATCACCCCTCTTCTGAGCATCAGAAATGACTGAAGGATCTTGATAATCACTTGATTCAAAGGCATAAACTAATAAGCTTCCCTGACAATCCACTGAATAAACGTCAAGGTTTTTTCACAACCATAGATTAAAGATTTGTCACCTGCAATCACAGTCACTTTCTCCAAGACAGGATATTGCTAGATCAACTTCGCACAAACCTTTCCTAGGATGGTATCGTCTACCCTGCTCCAACATGTTCCCGTGAACAGACTTCTGAGTGCCTGGCTTTGCAGTTCTCCTAAATGAATGCTTTCACCTTTTACACAAAGACAGGACAACTGCTTTGAGAAACTGAAATGGTGGCAGCTACAGGATGTTTCTAGAAACTCCCCTCTGTGAATGATGCTAAGGCAAATATTTTTGTCTCATTACCCTGTCCTAGAACACTAACTCAAGATGAAGAATCTTAGGCTATGTATGAAGATCAAGTATAAAACACCACTTTAAAATGCATTACCAGCTAGATTAGACTGTAATCCCAAATCCAGATTTCAACGCACTTCCCACTTCAAGCATAGATTCCTGACATCTTTGTTGGAATCTTGGTTCTCAAATCACAGAAATTAAAATCCTCTAGCGCCCACTAATAGGTCTTAGAGAATCTCAGAGGACACCCAACAGCACCCATGAGAATCTGAGCAACAAAATTGGTTGATGCCTATTCCTTCCAAATCTAGGAACTAACAGAAGGTACTGAGCAGGTAGAACTGACATATGACGTCCTTCTAATGATATAATTTATCTGTTAGCCAGACATCACCATTTCACACTGAAAAAAAACCCAGCTCCTCCAACTTAAAGAGTTAATCCATTGAACTTAATCCCGTCCACTACAAGACTGTCTAAAGCTACTCTGAGTTATACCTTTCACGCATCCTACTGCTGAACCAGTGCATATACTCATAGGAGGGACTTTTACACTACTTGGATAATCTTGAGAAACTGAAAAGCTTTTTTCCATCCCTGTATTTTTTGCCTGATTTCTGGATTAGGAAGCAATCTTTCAAAGTTTTCTTCCAAGGTTTAACCAGAATTTTAGAGAAAGCTGTGATCAGGCTGAAAAAGGATCGCAAAAAAAAAAAAAAGATTAAAAACTTGCGCCTATAGTGTATAAACAAGTTTGAGGGGAAAACTCTGCAGCAGCTTGTGCTAAGTTAAGTCAAAAAACCATCTGTGTCCACTCTTTACCAAAATATTTGTTCCCATCTCCTCCACAGTACTAGCACTGACCATCATGGAGTCAGAAACTCAGTAGATCTGACCACCAACTAATCAGAGATGATTTGTCAACTGGGCAAGAACCTGAATCCTTGGAAAAGGTTTTTGTACTGGGATACAAGTAGTAACAGAACTAAATTAACAGAATTTTAGACATTATCTACATACACTTGACAGGCACTCTTAGATACTGTAGGAATACGTGATTAAGTCTAGATAAAAGGAGGCTGATTCAAAGAGCCATTGTATATGTTCTACATAATGTTCCTTCTAGTTCCACCACGCAAGTTCTGAAACTCTGTGGTAGCCGACAGAAAACATCCCTATGGGACACAGTGGTCAGATAACTTAAAGTTATTGTCAGCTTCCATTTTCCTTGACAAAACACTTTCTCCTCTAAGAAATACATTATCTCAGCCCATAGAACCTAACCTAAAACCTAGTTCTTATCAACTCTTTGACAGCATATAGCTAGAAAATTTTCTTTTAAATTATAGTTCTTTGCTTCTGCAAGATCTATGCTATGTTCAGAGCCCCTACTCAACTTGGAATTTATTTTTTTCTTCTCTGAAGAGTCATTGAAGAGAAAAGAAAGTTCCAAAGCTTAACTATTAGCAGTGATTAAAATATTGTGCAGCACATCCAATTTCTTCTTTCAGTCCTCAGCAGATAGGAAGGAGCAGTACTGGAGCACAGCAATGGTTTTTTACTCTAAAGAAATGTGGCTCATGTTGCTACTCAACTGGGTCTTCAGGCAAGTACACAGCTACTGGGGGAAATCTCAACAATGCAATGAAAGTTCTGCAAAATCATATCTATGTCTGGTCAAGTACAAGAGTCATGACGGACACGAACTCAGAGCTACAAACATATCAGAGATGTGGTAGACAAATGAGTATCCTGCTTGCAACCTGTTCTAGAGAACTACAAACATTCAGCATATTGAGTATTTAGAAAGGTGCCAGACTTCAGCTCCTGATCCATGGTATTTGCTTTAAAAAGTGCTCTACATAAGCAGTCTACCCACAAGATGTGACAGTATGGAGTTTGAGTGTCAACTACATTCTAGAAATACTAATGCTGAAGTCCAAATTAATTTAAAATTAACTTTTTTAAAAAGCTGGTTTGGAATTTCAGCTACTTGTGGAAGTCTAAATAGAATCCAAACAGAGTACTACAAAGCTCAAAATTTTTTTTCAGAAGCTCAGCCAAAGTTAATCTTGATTACTTTGAAGGTTACCAAATCTTAAAGAAAAAAATACTTTATGTTAGTTACTTTCAAAAGTACATGCAACTAGAACTGGCATTCTCTAAAGGTCCCTGTGCAGCACAGAAGTCAGTTATGCAAACCAGACTCTTCACACCAACAGCGTAACACAGCTGCTCCCTCACTACACATTCACAGTTACACACTCATGTTTCTGTGCAGCCCCTTCTGCACCGTGCTGCGGGACAGGTACCTCATCTGGGGCATTTCTTTCCTGTATGGAATAATTTAACTAAAGTATGGCACCACAGACTAAACAGAGACGCTACACCTTCCATTTTCATTCTCTCATAATGAACAATGGAGACCTGTTCCCACTAACAAACCCCCTCCCAGGATTTCCTAGTCTTCTTTCTTTTGCTACCCCTCAGCTCTGCTAGAGAATCTTCTTATACACTCAACGATTCTGAATCCCCAATGCACTCTGTATCTGCACTGTTTATGTGCAATCCAGTTTACTCAGGCTATGAATCTCAGGAGACTTCAGGTCCTTATCCCTTAACCCATCTCCATAACTGTATCTCGACATCAAAGTCTCTTCTCAGTGCAGTTCCTTAACTCATTTGGCATTTTTTAGGAACTCTACTGTAAGCTGTGAGAGCACAAGTTGAGCCAGAACTCCGGAATATTGCACGAAGTGTACAATCTTACCAGGCAGGAGAGGATCTTCAATACATAGCATGGATGGTCTGTATCCGTTAGTCATGACTTTCATTATTTCTTCTTTGGCAATATAGGCACCTCCATTTTTTATTCTAATACCAGTTTTCAAGTAGTTAAAATTCCTTCCATAGAGTTCAAAAAATTCTATCAGAAGCATTCCAAGGTTTTCATCAGCTCTTCTGGCATCAATTCTTGGATGCAGCTGTGACACAGAACAGCTAATTATTAAAAATTAATGCTTTTCAGACAATAACAAAGTACAACAAAAAGCTCTCATTTAAACAGCTGAATATAATCTCTTTACACAAGTCTGAATTGAGTTATTAATTCTTCATTACTTAAACTACTTTCATATAACCAAAAGGGGGCAGCACTTCAGCACTACCTGGAAGCCAAAGAATTCCTCCTCCCCCCCCCCCCTTACAATTTTTTGAGGATTTGTAAATTCTTTTCTCTAAGTCAAAAGCAATAAACTACTGCATACTACATTATGGCATAGTCAGTAACAGAGTAATAGCCAATTTTTCACAGAAAATCCACTGGTCTTAATGTTTTCAGAAGCAGGGGGGAATCTGTTTACCCCAATTGAAATACAGTTCTTTTCTCAATCTCCTCATATTATATATGGTATGTATAATCTATAACATTTCAATTATCATTAACAGCAGCAGGATATGTAGGTTTTTCCATTATCACAGCTCCTAACATTGTACTTTGTCATACTTAATACAAAGTTTACTGTCACGAAAATCTATGGAAGAAATCATAACTCATTACCTATTTTATCAGTTACCTACAATATCTGCCAGTTTTAAGTATGTCAAAACCCAATGAACATATAATTTAAAAAGCTTTACTATTTGATTTCATAATTTTAATAAACACTGAAATCAACTACTCTGCACATTCAGTATCAGTAGTCTAGGAAGCAACAGACTTAAACTGCATCCTGGCAGATTTACACGACACCAGTAACGATTCAGGTACTGGAACTGGCTGTCCAGCAGGGTAGTATAAGTCACATCACAGGCTCTGGTATTAGAAAGCAATGCACAGCCTCTATGCTTTTTCACAAGGCTCCTGCTGCTGTTTCAGTTCACACAGTGAACAGAAGTTCTTAGAGGTTTGAGAGGTAGTCTATAGGAGCTTCCAATGATCAAACACCTAGAGCCATAACAATAAAGCTGTGCATTGCTAGGGGAGCCTAAAGAAACAGCATCATAACGGGGTATAAGTACAGAAACAAATAAAGAACAGACTTACCTGCAGGAAACTAATTGCCATTAAAATTAGGCTGTAAGAGCTAATTCCACCAGTAAAAACTTCATTCAAGTCCCTCTGAAGGAGGAACTGTTTTAATACTAAAATCAAGTAAGGCAGCAAAGAATATTTCTGCAAAGCAAAGTAAGTCATATCAATGACAATATCAACATTCCAAAACACAAAGAACTAGACAATCTCAACACAAGGTAACTCATCTTCTAATATAAAAATGCTATTCAGTAGTGTGCTATAAAGCATTTCCACAGGAAGAACTGAAACATGCATTTTTTTTAAATTCTAGAAACAGACGAATAGACTTCAACTCTTAGTTGATCAAACTGTTTACGCATCACATATATTTCTCATCCCAACAGGTAGACTTTTATATCCTTCTTTGAATGCCAGCATCACTCATTAGTCAAAGCTTTCCATCTAAACACTACTTCTACTGCAAAGCATAAAAGTAAACTTGATTTTAAGCATGTAGCTAGAGAAGAATTGGTTTTAGACATTGTTTAGCAAGACAGTATTTATAATCAAGCATCACTTAAATTCAAAGCAAGAAAAACTTGAACAGACTTGCTTTGGAACCAAAGTTTAAAACCTATCTGCAGATCTAGATATGATTGTAGAAGTCCTTTCAGTGTACAGGTTTATCCATACAAACACCTAGCACTCAAAGGAAACTCTGAATAGACATCAGTAAAAAATAAATTAAAATATCAGTGTTTAATTAGCATTAATGAAAGTAGTCTTCAGCAATAAATTTTCAAAAGTCTTAAGTTATAGTAAAAAAGATTAGCTAAGCATCTAGCACGTCCTTGTTAAGTAGCATAACATTCATTATATGGCTGATACCTTCATGTATTCCTTGATAAATCGAGCTGCCTTCACACCAGTTTCTACATTAAAACTGATGTCAACTTTCACCTCTGTCTCCTGGTCAGTAAGTTTTATTATTGGTACCTGAAAAGATTAAAACAAGGTTTTATGAATCCCCACAAAAGCAACACTGGTGCTATTCCCCATCTTACTCACTTAAAACGCATGGATACTATCAGTCCAAGTGAATGCAACTATCAAGACAAGAAAATGTGTTTTTGAGAAAAGATAAAAACCATAGGCACGTATGATCACATTAACCTATGATCACTCATGTACTCTCCTAGAGCTATTAGGTATCTCCCTTCATAGCTGCAGCATCAGTGTTTTGTAAGAAAACTAAATTCACCTAATTTAGTGACTCACTGCTGTTAATAGGAGACATTCTACTCTCATAAACTGCAGGAACTGCATTCATCTGACCCAGCACTGCACCATTCACTTGCTATACTGACAGAAGACTAGCCTAGCAGAAAAAAATAAAGCACTGTCTGTTGGTTTATCAAGTTAAACTGGTTGACTGCAGAGTGAAACAAAAGCCAGAATGGATAAAAGCAAAGCAGCAGTAGCAGTACTTCCTCTTCTGGCAGCAATAAATTGTTATAGAACTACTGAACATGTAATTCAGTCTCACACTACCTCGAAGGTAGTATCCTACAATCATAACCTAAACTTCAGCTGATAACATCTATTTTAAATTCAACTTCTTGCATTTTTAATCTGAAATGGAAAATAAAAAAAAAGCAGAAGTATAGTATCATTTTATACCAACAGCAGAGAGAATAAAGTAAGAATGGCTATTAAAATTTATAAGCCTAGCCTAGTGCCACTTTCCGTCACTAACTGGTATCACTGACTCTGAAAACCCCTCTCATTCTCAGGTAAACCAAAGATTACCAGAGCTACTGTTACATACTGCTACTCCAACAGAAGCCATAGGAATCTTCTGGACCTAAAGAGCCACTCTATTTCAAGAGACCACAAAGGGTAACAGTTTTCTAACAGAAGTTTGGAATACTCTGCTTAGTCTCCTGGAGAAAACATCACTTGCTCTGTAACACAGAATTCCCATATTTTAAGTTTTTATCATATTCAATGTGATCCATCAGGCTTGCAAGACAGATGTAAGAGGTACTACACATCAGTTTCACAAATTAAATGAATCTCTTAAGGAGCATACTTTGGAAGGAAAAAAAAACAAATGTTAGGTTTGGAACACTTCACTATGCCATCAGAAACAAGATAATCAAAAAAATTGAAAAAAAAAAAAATCTGGAGATTCAAGCTGGACAGCTCTAGTTACCAGCCCCTGGCTAAACTAAGTCCTATCAGAAGTCATCAGAAAAAACATTATACAAATAGTTAACGTATTTTACTAGGTATTTT
>WHYT01016533.1:115129-126241 GCA_009806455.1 Tetrax tetrax
GACGGTAAGGATTTCTCCCTGTCCTTATCTCAAACCTCGAGTCGTTTTTTTCCTTAATTATCTCTCTTCTCTTAAATTATCTCTCCCTATTCTCTCGGAGGGTGGGGGGAGTGAGAGAGAGACTGCATAGTCTGGTCCGGATCGGGGCTAAACTACGACACTCTGCTTAGTCTCCTGGAGAAAACATCACTTGCTCTGTAACACAGAATTCTCATATTTTAAGTTGTTATCATATTCAATGTGATCCATCAGGCTTGCAAGACAGATGTAAGAGGTACTACACATCAGTTTCACAAATTAAATGAATCTCTTAAGGAGCATACTTTGGAAGGAAAAAAAACAAATGTTAGGTTTGGAACACTTCACTATGCCATCAGAAACAAGATAATCCAAAAAACTGAAAAAAAAAAATCTGGAGATTCAAGCTGGACAGCTCTAGTTACCAGCCCCTGGCTAAACTAAGTCCTATCAGAAGTCATCAGAAAAAACATTATACAAATAGTTAACGTATTTTACTAGGTATTTTACAAATACTGACTTTCAGACCTTTATTGACAACAAAAGCATGAAGTATGGCCTTCCAGCAAATACAGTACACAGAATTACCACTGTCCATGTAAAAAACTGTGCTATTGCTAAACACACATACGTTCTACTAAAATCTTGCACAGAGCAAAACATTGTGCTTAAGACAACATAATTTGCTTCCTTAATTAAGAACATTATTTATCACCAACATCTTAGGGAGTCTGAAAGCTTTTCAGTTCAGTATTCCAAAGACTATTACTTACCGTAGCTTTATCAAGTACTTTAATGGAATAAGGCTCAGCCACATTGTGTTTTCTTAGTGCTTGTTCCAGCAGCTGTAAAGGCGGACGTTCCCATTTCCCAAAAACAACTAGATCGATATCACTAGACAAAAAGAACACTGCATGAGATCCATTAAGTCTGACGAGTAATACACCACCAAAAAAACCCAGTAAAATTGACACTCTGCATATTACAAGTCCTCCAGGTTGACCATTCTGCAAGTTTTAATCTAGGTTTCCAGGAAGCTTCCTTTAGGAACATTAAGTAAGAGATGGTCTAGTGTGCTTTAGAACCCAAAGCAGTACTCAAGTTTCCTGCTTCCAGTCCTCTGATAAGTTCTTTGAGTTCCTCTCCCTTTTACCTTTCTTGCTCCCTTCCCTCTGACTTCCACAGTCCAATCCCATCTCTCATCTACCCATGCTGACAGGCATGTTAGTAGTCCAAATAATTTTTATTAGTTCTAGTCATTCATAGAAATGAAAATTCCAATGCTCTTCCAAAAATGTAATTGATGTAAAGACAACAGTTTTTCCACATCCATCTATTGAATCATTAAGCAACATAAAACACTGAATTAAACAAGACATTTTGCTCTCAAAAAAAATGGGTAAATACAGTTGTGATGATTCTTCTGACTTTGCACAGTAACTCTGTAATAAGTGACACACACTCAGTAATTCACCTTATTTAAAAAAACACAGGAAATTCTAAACATTCAATTTCATATTTTTAAAATAAAGGACCAAAGACTAACCCCAGACACCAGAAAGAAAAGTTAATTCACCAAATTCACTCAGTAAATACCTAGAGCAGTACAAAGATACATAAGTTATCTCAAATCTGTACGTTCAAAAGCTCTTCTCTTTGTCACACAGGACATTAGGCAAACATTTTACTGGAAGTTTGATGAGTTTACACATTCCAGTCTAAATTCCCCCTTGAAATTTACCATTACTCTAAAAGATGACAAGCTTTTACATAAAAAGTAAATTATTACTTACCTAGTTGGAAGATAAAGCCCTGTACTAAAGCTGCCAAATATCTGGACCTGAAAAAAACCCACACCAGTGAAATATCTTGTAATTATTAATGCTTACTTCATTTCACTTTCACAAGACTTAAGATATTTCTGGACCTGTTAAGCATATAGCCCAGTAAAAAAGTTATTGAACTTACTTGACTACATACTTTAAACCTGTACAAATACACTTTCTCTTACAGCAGCAATTTTAGAGGAGAGTGTATTTTTTGTAACATGAAATGACTACCAATCCTGCTAGCAGCAGAGCACAAACTTTTGAAACAAGTCCTCCTCACTATTTATTTTCAGTTCAAACTGTTATAAATTTCATTTCTTCCTGCTCCCTTCTTTCCTCATAGGACAGCTTTACTGAAATTAGAAGAGTTTAATGGAAACATTTTTTCCAAATGTTTAGGTTTAAAAAACAGCAAGTGCATCTAAACATGTAATTCAGAGAAACATGAGTACTCCAGATTTTACTGTAAGGATGACTATGAAATTGTGGTGGGTGTTTGTGTGTGAAAAAACGTATGCTGAACAGGCATTCACAGTTCACATCAAATACATTTAGTATGCTTCCAATCTAGAAAACTGACATGTTCTTCCCCCTCTGCTACAGCAGAGCACTTTAGAAGTTCGCTTCTTTGAAGTGACCTATGAAAAGGCTGGGCAACACTGGGCCATTTCAGTGTTTATACCTGTTCCTACAAGCTGGAAAAATGTTACTACTAAGGAAAACCACAGGTGAGGATGAAGTAGATGAGCTTTAATCTTTATCTCAGTACTGTGGCCACAGCCCTCACTCTTTGTCATGGAAGGCTAGGACATCACAGTGATCTGAAATGTTTCTCTGCTTGTTAATGACAATGCTACTATGTGGTAATCAGAAAGGTGATGCTAGAGATACAGTTCACATTAAATTCCTTTTGGATGGTTTTTTTTTTGTTTGGAGGAAGCTTCGTCTTCGGGTAATATAAGGTTTGAAAATACAACAGCTTTTGTTGCAAGATATCTCAAGAAGTCAAGTTCAATCTTCCCGCTAAAGTAATTCCCCAAATGTCAAGTTTGTGAATAGTATAAAAAAAAAAAATCTGGAGTTTTCAAATGTTCTTTCATAAAATACTTGTATTTACAAATATCCACGCAGTCGAAACTCCTTGCAAAAACTGATACATAAGTAGTCAGTCTCATTTGAGTACTCAAAATGAAGTTATGCAGAGACAATCCATTTAATAAGCTTTTACTTTAAGAAATGCACTTCCTAAAGTGGACAGTTCTTCACATCCCCAGTCCTCAAAATGCAAAAAATCGTCAGTAGCCTTCATTAACTTGAAATCTAGGTTTTACATTTCCTTCACTTATTAAAATAAACTCCCAAGTACTGCAAGAGCAGTGATATTAAGTCAATTGCCTTAAGTTTGAAGTCTTTTCTGTCCATGTCTAAAACACAGAAAGACAGTAGCAAGGTTAAGTGAACTGAGCTCTACAATCTACTAGAGAAGCAAATCAACACTTGAGTTACACTCACATCAGCTGTAGGCCAAAGATCTTTGATGACCGTTTCTATTCTTTTCACCACTTCTCTTCTCATAGCTGCTTCTTCAGGACGAGGGGACATGAAGTCATAGAAGTCAATTATTTCTTCATGTAGTCTAAAGGGGAAAGTAGCATTAGTTATAATGACAATAACTATTACAACAAATTTCAACAAAACCAGGCCACAGGCTTTAGTATCATCATTTAACCAAAACCAGCAGTCCTTTCAAGAAGGTGAATGCCACAACAATTAGGCCTTCAGATGGGAAACTGGAGGGTTTAGTATCTGTGATTTGGGGCAAATATATTCATATTTGATTTTCATGGCAGCACCTCACAGTAATCTCAACAATACCTACACATTAGCCCTCATCACACTACCTAAATGCCGAAGATGTCAAAATACACAGGACACAAACACTAGTAGATATTTACTAACCCTCTTAACTGGCTCAACAATGAAGGTTAAATTCAATTCCTGATTCCTAAACATTATTTTCTTTTAAAACCAAAGCATAGTCTTTTAAAACTATGCAATGATCTAAATGTGAAACAGCACAAAAACAATTAAAATCTTCAAGTAGACTTGAAGTATTCTTCCAGGAGTTCTTTCTTCTGAGTATGTGGAAGCTTACACAAATTTGGAAACAGGCCACTGGAATTAATGAGTTTTTGTAGAGGGTGATAAAAGGGACACTCGAGTATCCCTTCATGTAAGAATGTCCACTTGGACAAACAGGGATTCCTTTGACCACTCAAGCCCTTTATTAGCCATTCACTCATATAAGAAGTGATAAACATTCTCAACTGTAAAGTACGTTAATACCAGTGCTACATGAGGGGTCCTGACACTGGATCTTCATACACTTAAGTCTTTTTGTTTCCCATCTCCCTCCCAGTACTACAGAACACTTGCTGACAAATTTGAAAGATCAATTTGAGCTTTCAGGTGAATGTCGTGTCTGCTTTCAATGGAAAAGCATCAAGCAATTGCAAACAAAAAAAAAAAAGGCAATTTCTTAAATGGGACAATAACAACTACTGCTGTGATATTTTACAAAAACATCTTTTTGATGTTGATGTATTTCTAAGACTTTCTCTCCAATTCAAGAAACATACCAATTCAACATTTTAGTGAAATCCAAATACTGTCCTATAAAAAGCAGGTTTGATCCCTAGTTAACACACTTAGCCTTCCAACAGGAAAATTTTATACATGTCTAACAGAACTCATCACTCTTCCCTGAGACTTTTGCAACTCATTTTACTAGAGGATCCCACTCTAACAGATAGCCTTCAACAGATCGTATGGCCAATTTTTAAGTGTCACGATTCTTTTCCATATACAGAGATTCTAGCAGCAAAGCACAAGGATATCTCTAAAAAGCATATATATTTAGAATTACCGTTTGCCCTTTCTCTTATCTTAAACTGGGCCTGGATCCATACTTGAACATTTAACTACACAGAAGACTTATAAACTAAACTTTTCAATTTGTTGACGAATCTATTTGATTTCAAAACTTTAGAGCAAGACAGAAAACACAAATCAACATGCTTCCATTTTATTATGTTTCTAGAAAGTATACTTTTTTTCTCCCCCATCTCCAATGTGATAAGATCAATGAAGAAAATATTTGAATACACCTAACAGCACTGGGGCCAAACTAAAGACTTCTTATTGTCCTGCTTATAAAAATTAGCAGTAGACAGACACAAGGTGAAAGCAAGAAAATACAAAGCAGTTATTCAACTCCCTTTGCAGCTACCCTCCCAAGCATTCAGTTAGTTAGTTTGGCATACTTTTGGGGTGGATCCCAACCTTAATGTGTATTAGCTCAAAGAACTTTTCTTACACTGATTTTTCCAGGTCTTTTTACTCCATTTATGCTTTTGTCATTCATAGCATTCTATGAGAATTTAAGTATGCATTAGAATAAAGAAGTGTATTATTTTAAACTGCTGCTTGTTAATGATTGTATTTTATGCTCTTTTTCTTGGGGAAAAAAAAGTAATTAATGGTAGTCCATCTCCAAGTATAACACTTCTCAGGCTCTCAAATCATAACCACGTGTCTCTATCCACTAGCTCTTTTTCAAGCTAGCAATCCTCCTGTTTTTCTCTCCTTACACAGGAGCAGGTCCAAAGTTTGATCACTGCTAGCCTTCTTCAGCTTGTTTTCAATTGCACCATGTTTTCTGACAGGTGGCCAGAAATGCACACAGAGTCAATACATAATTACATCATTCAGCCCATGTCAAACACCTGTTTTCATTTTATCGTCCATGTCTTTGCAAAGATTGCTGCTAACTTCTATTTGAGGATATCTGAGCACACAGCTGCTCTTTTAAAGAATCATTACGAAGGAGCTTCAAGGTGCTTTCTGAACAATAACCATCAACATAGTCCAGCACTGGGTATATTCAGCTTGAATTACTTTTCTTCAGATTCATGATTCCATATTTACTAGAATTTAATTTTATCAGCAATCTTATAACTTAATGAACAATGAACTCACTGTTACTGTCTGCAGTCAGCTACAGCTTTCTATTATCCTTTCTATCCTTTTCTCATTCATTTCTTCCCTTCAGGTATTTATGAAATCAATCCTGAGTAATTCCATTTGTAGCTTTCCTTATCATAAAGTAATTTATTCTTTCCTTCGGATACTTCTAAGCAGTTGACCCACAAGCCCAGCAAACCCGTGTCTGTTCAGTTTTTACAAAGTCTTCAGAAAAGAATCTCAAACATTCTTCTGAAGAAATTCAGCAGTTCTAAGTTATCAGACTGATCACATGCATAAGGATTAACTATGAATCCTTCAAGGAAGTGAGACCTGTGAGACACAACTGCCTTTATCAAAGCATGCACTACCCCCTTTCTTTATGCTTACTCACACAAATAAGTTCTGTTTTGTTATGGTATCAACCCCATCCAACCACTTCAGGAGATCCTGACATACCTGAAAAAAGTCTTTACGATAGCCATCCCATATTAGGGAAGGAGAAGAATAAAAGGGGTCTCAGTTCCCCTATGCATTGCAACCTCTGCCAGACAGCATATGTAGTCTTTCAAAAGTAGCCCCCAGGATGTCAGCAAGGTCAGAAAAACAGCAAGCGCACTCCCACTTCAATGCCCCACTGAGCTGCTGTTCAGATGATTAACTGTAACAATTCTTAATCACGATTGTTAGAAAGACTCAAAAGAATACGACTTACACATTTTCTTCCCTGATGTACTTTTTAAGAAGGCAACTTTGTATTTTCCACCTTGCACTGGCAAGGTAGCACTTCATTTAGTGCTTCAGTTTGCACGGGACAACAGCATACGAGCTAGATAATCAAAACTCATTTCAAGTTCAAACCATATATCTGGTTTGTTCCATACATGGTTAGGTCCCTCTGGAATTCTTCAACATATTCCCCCAACATAAGAAGGACATGGACCAGTTGGAGAAGGTCCAGAGGAGGGCCATGAAGATGATCAGAGGGCTGGAGCACCTCTCCTATGACACAGGCTGAGAGAGTTGGGGCTGTTCAGCCTGGAGAAGAGGAGGCTCTGGGGAGACCTGATAGCGGTCTTCCAGTACCTCAAGGGGGCCTACAGGAAAGATGGGGAGACACTGTTCAGTAGGGCCTGTTGTGATAGGACAAGAGGTAATGGTTTTAAAATAGAGGGAGGTAGATTTAGATTAGATATTAGGAAAAAAAATTTTACAATGCAAGTTGTAGAGCACTGGAACAGGTTGCCCAGAGAGGTGGTTGATGCCCCATCCCTGGAAACGTTCAAGGCCAGGCTGGATGGGGCTCCGAGCAACCTGATCTAGTCAGGGATGTCCCTGCTCCTTGCAGGGGGGTTGGACCTTTGAAGGTCCCTTCCAACTCTAACCATTCTATGATTCTATATACAACCAGACGTGGCTGTACAGTAGTATCATTCTGCTGATGGATTTAAAGGCTCCTTATTGAAATTTAATATAACAGTTGCCTGGAGTCAAAGAATGTTCTGGTGAGAACTCTTAAGCCCTTCTCTGACAAAAAGCAATGCAATTAGTTCACTTGGTTTTTACTTAGTTTTTACCACATGATCTGACTTCTGAGTGCACTTTCATGCATCTCTTTCTATGAGCCCTAGTGACTCTGGCAAGTTTCTTGCTTTCCGTGTGCAAGGTTTTCAGGTTTTCATTCACTTAGCAAATCAATTCGCAAACCCTTTGTCTTCATAAACTTATATTTTGTTTGCTCTGTCCAGTTTTCCTTAATTCAACAGCTTCTATATCGCAAAGACCATCACCTTCCTGGTCTATATCCTTCTGGATAAGAATCAACGGTATCTTCAGTATATGACAACACAACCATCTTAATACAGCATTTTCATGCATTTTACCCTTATCACTTCCACCTGAAGAAGCTTCTCAAAACTGTGATGCTTTTTAAAATTTAATATTACTGTAGCTCACATTTTTCTAAATATCTTTGCTCAGACAAGGTTACTGGAACACAGTCACAAAAAAAAGTGCAGCTCTGATATACACGAAGCAAGATGCTGTATGCTGCTCAGGACCAATCTCAGAGTAACTTCTCTACTAGTTGAAGGAATAATTTGGTGTCTGAAAAATCAGATCACAGCAGGGTGTTCACGTAGCCAATACTTTGCCCATGTAGCCTCTATGATCTTCACAAGCACTCGTTACCTCTTAAGTCAGGACTGTAACAGTATCTTAATCATTAGGAACAGAATTTCAATCTGCAGCATAATTTGATGTAGTGCAGATATAAGTTACATCTTAACTATGTTTTTTTAACAAATAGTACTTCTTTCAACATATAGCACAAGTCGATTTTCTCAATCTCCTTCTGGCTTCCTGAAGAATTTGGACTCCAGCAGTATCCCAGTACCTACCTATCTTCTATCACATTTTAAGGTGCCTATTATACCACTTCCCTAGCAAAGACAGGCATTTTAATTGACTTTTTCAAAAGGCAGCTTCACTCTGTTTAGAGAAACACTGGGAACCAAACTTGTTGGTGAGATAACTGTACTCTTAATGCAAGGTGGAAAAGATTAGAACGCAGGGATGCAGAAGAGAGGCTACTTGTACTTGCTTACGTGCTACACTATTCAGCTTGCTAATTTTAAGAACCTGGAGCAATCTACCATTCACTACCGCTAAGCACAATAAACATCTACTGCTTACAGGCTGAAATATCCAACAGAATTGACACCTTTTGTTTACCAAAAATTTACCCCTTTTACTGTTTTAGGAAAGGCAGACACACTTCCAGTCTTCAGGATAAAATAATACTCAGGAGACATTCTCAGGCTTTTCTTATGTTTTTCCTTAAAGGCAAGTACCTAAGAAAGGAGATCATTTACTTTACTCATCTTTTACTGTATCTACAACTATTTTTATATATAACATCGACTTGTTACCTCAAGGGCTAACTTCAGTGCAGTGAAATGAAATTCTCAAACAGAATCAACAAACTAGAAGGTGAGTGAAAAGCTACATAGACTGTTCCCTCAAGTAAGCATCCTTCTTTTCAAAATCATGTCTACACTACTAAACACATTATTCTACAGGAACAGATAGAAACATGACTGCATCCTTTACATGGAACAGCTGATTCTTTTTTAAAACATATTCATTCTAGTAAGTAAAGATTTTTTTTCTAACTGAAAAGTCCAAGACATCAGTCAAGAATCCTTATAAAAGGAAAGAAGAGATGCCACAGTTGAAACATGCGAGTATAACACTAGGGGTGAGTAGGAAAGGGAGGTAAAGAAACGGGGAGGAGGCATATGCAGTATTTTGACAGAAGCTTTGTTGAAATAAAGGTTATAAATAATAGGATACATTCTTTCAATGAAGTATGAACTCTGAAACATGCCTGGGGACTTCACTGTCTCAAGATTAAATGGTGAAAGGCCCAGCAGCCACTTTGTATATTTCAGAAATCTGTTGAACTATACCTTTGTCTACAACTACTGCAAAGCATAATTGCATTACCACAGAAATGCAAGTGAAATCTTACACTACAACAATCAAATGCATTCAATAGTTGAAATCAGTGCTGCAGTTTAAAACTCAGGAACACAGTTTAGTTTAGGAGAATATATATGACTGAAAGCAATGGTATATTCTCAGATATAGATTTTTTTTCTAATATGACCTAAGATTAAGACATGTGCTAAAGTAGCAAAAATAGAACTAGGACCAAGAGGAGATGAACTTACAGTTCTTCTCTTCCCACCCCACTGTCAATACCTATAGGCTGCCTTCCTATACCAGTCCTCTTCACTAATACTCAGGTAATAGTACTTTATGCCCTATGCGATGTTCTAGGCTTACAGGTGAGAGAAACTATGAAAACATAGTACTACTTTTACAGACTGTACTGCAGCACCAAATCAGTGTCTTATTTCTACGTAATTCAGACAGCAATTATCTTTGTCACTGTAATTGTATGGAAGGCAGCAAACTCAGACTGGCAGAATAAAAAAAAAAAATCATCTCAACTATACAGAACTTACGAATCAGAGCTGTGAAAAGTTTTATAGGTAGGTACCCTAAATACAAGACTCAAATAAGAATCAAGCTTACTTTGCAAGTTAGCTACTAAGGAGAGAATGGAAGGAAAACAAAGTATTGTTTTCCTGATCCACAGGACAAAGTAGTTTATAAAATATTGTAACTTTTCCACAAGAGATCATATTGTTCATATTTCCTCTCCAAGCCTTCTCTTTGCCCCATACTCTTGTAAGCCAGTCCTAATTTTAAATTGAGTTTCTTGCCAAATAAATTCTACCTCTTAGGAGCACTTGACAGTTCATATACTGAAGAAACTAAGCTTGTTGGATTGATTTACACTGCAAACTTCCAGACTTAAGTAACAGAATTTATTTGCATTTTGGAACAGAAAAAAAGATTCAGAAACTAATCTACTTTTGCAAAGTACATCAATCTAATAAAACTCAACCAATTACCTTATTAATGGCTGGATGTACTTGAAAAGCTGCATTATAAAAATCTAGAAAAGAAACTGATCTGTATCTCCAAGTTAATACACAGTATAACAGACCCACTACATAAGCTTCTGAACAGCTGTACATTACTCCTGACTTAGGCTGCTGGACTTCACCAAAACACCAAGAAAACATCACGTAATTATTTTGTTGCATCAGTGAAGGAGCATACCATATGTTAAACCTTGGAACTGAATCAGCAAGCTCACTATGCCAATAAATAGAACCGCTAAACACTGAAATTCCTGTCTTAATACTATTCTTTTCCAAATGTCCAAAGATAGCAAGTGATTAACATCCCAGACAAGTCAGAAAGGTTGCAACAGCAGAAACACATTAGTGATGAGACACATAGATCAGGTATGCATCACATCAGGTTAACCACTGAAACGTTTAAGAGGAGAAGCAACTCTTGACATAATGTCAAACAACAGAGTCTAATTCAAAGCACCACTAGCAGCAAACCCTGCACATTCAAAGTCAGTATTTCTGCAAGATAACAAAAGCTAGAAAAGCCTTTTCTGGATTTAAATACTGCTGCAGTTCACCATATAAAAGATGAAGCTTCTTAATTTAAGAATCTCAACCAAAAGAATAAGGTGTTTCAGAGACCATTGAAGGTATCACATTGGTTGTTCAGGAAAAGCATGCATCACAAATCAGATTTCACAGGGGAAAAAAAAAAAAAAAAAAAAAAAAAAAAAAAAAAAAAAAAAAAA
>WHYT01016533.1:153484-178932 GCA_009806455.1 Tetrax tetrax
CGGGTGGGGTCTCACCAGGGCAGAGTAGAGGGGGAGAATCACCTCCCTCGACCTGCTGGCCACGCTCCTCTTGATGCAGCCCAGGACGCGGTTGGCCTTCTGGGCCGCAAGGGCGCATTGCCGGCTCATGTTGAGCCTCTCGTCCACCATCACTCCCAAAAGAGACTCTTGTGAAAGTTCGTGGGAGTGAATTCCTGGAGCTGATCAGGATTTCTCCCTTAGTCATGTTTGAAATCTAGGAGGTCCCAGGATCATCTTTAAATTGTCGTTCTCCAGACTATTGTCTGGCATACAGAACCTGCTGTGTGAATCGTGGCAAGGGGAAGTGATCTCAATCCGCAGCATGGTTGCACATCCTTTAAAATGGAAGGAAAAAGTAGATCAGGCTAGACATTCTGCTAGGAGAAGAATTTGTAAGTAATGCATTCCTCCTAAGAACAATATTACAATAAAAATGGTTTCCTTCAGATCTGTTGAATGTAAGCTTTCTGCTGAGGAGAGCAAGATACTACTAAAAAAAAAACCAGGATAAAAACATGCTAAGATGTATGGGACAAGCTGAAAGATGTGAAATTTGCTTAGTGAGGAGGTATCCTGGAGCCCTCATCTTCCTTGTTAACATGGCACCAGATAGGGCACCAGCTGCTTCTGTAATAAACCTGGAACAATCACTTATGCAAAGCAGAATGACTGTGGAAAGAAGTAAAGAAAAGTTAGGCCAGGTGTTAGCCAAGACTATGACAGTGAAAGATCTAGCCCCAAGCTAGATCAAAGCCATATTTGATCTTGTACAGATTTCTAGAAGCTCATTTATCTTGCGTGGTCAGCTGCCTAAGTATTATTCATTGGTTCATCCTACCCATCTCCTCATCTATAGGCAGCACATGCACGTACCGATATACATTGGCTCTTTAAATAGAAACTGCACTCTGTTGCAATGCACCTCCCTCTCCTTAACTATGTCTATATTCTGCATCTCCACCTTCAAAGCTATTAGTTTTGACTGTTCTTGGGCCACAACTAAATCACTTGGACATCTCAGGAAGGAGATTTCCAGAAGAGAAACAGCTTGATGCCAGTATGAAAGTGCTGACCTGAGCCATATTCACATTGGCCCATAGATAAGTGAGCAGAGGAGTACAGAAGATCAAAGGAGAGCGAGATTTTTTGGCAGGGTTTTTAGGTAACATTAATGTGCAGCAGCTGTAGGATAGATTAGATGGGGACTGACAGGGAAGAATAATACAGTTTAGCAGGTCCTTTAGAATGAGGATAGGAACAAGGATGGGAAAAGCATGGCTGAACATTTAATGTGACATAGAGAAAGAACTGGGCTAGGAATAAGGAGAACAAAGGAGATGGAGTGGACAGATGCAGGTGTTGGCCAGGGGAGGAAGGAATACTGGCAGAGCACTGACAGCACGCACATTTGCCATTTGCTCTTTGAAGGAGCTTAAGTCAAGGCCAGGCACCAGCAGAACAGTATTCAGATACCTCTTCCCTAGACTTTCTATCAGCACTCCAACTTTCTTGCACAAAATCCTCCTGAGCTCAGTACTGGAACCATATAGCACTTTACAACTTCTTCTGCCTCCTTTGAAACAGATGAACAGCCTCACCATCAGTTCTTCCACGCACCATCAGCACACAGGCAGACTGGACAGACAAGAGCTGGGACCTCTCCAGCACTTCTTCAGTTTGTCAGTGCCATTTTATCTGGGACCTTACGCACATGCAGTGGAGCAGATGTGCCTTTGGGATCCTGAAGACTGTAGATGAACCTGAATATCCCAAAGGCCCCTTGTGATGGAAGTTGCCTGCACCTCCTGTCTGTGGGTATCGGCAGTGAACATGATAGTTACCTGCAGCAGCAATCTCCACTCTACAGCCATGTGAAGTCAGTTAAGGAGTCTGTCCAAAACATCTGTGTCCAATCTCAGCAAGTGTCAGATCCAGTATTTGTTTACTGTGGTGAGAGCAGAAAAGGCATGAGGAAGGAGGAGTGAAATGTCAGCGCTGAAACAGATCAGGATTTCTGGTTGCCTGCAGTGACTGTGTTTAGGTTGAGCTAGGAAAATAGGCATTGCCCCTCTGGGCAGGTCGTGGGCTGAGGTGAGGAGAGGCCGATACTCCTGCTGCCACATGCCAAGGTGAAGCACCCATGTAAGTTCATGAAGGGGCAACTTCATTTTTTTTCCAAAACCACCATTGGCTCTTAGCATCTATAAGGCTGGAAACAGCTCCGGGTTCCTCCAGTGAGGCCACAGGGAGGTCTCACAGGCCGGCAATCCTCTCTGCTGAGTCCTGGTGTCCAGATCATTCCCTGATTCTTGTGCTTCCCAGCTGTGTGAGAGGTCTCTCCTGCAGCCAGGAGCCAGTCTGGCCTCCAGTACTGCCAATCTAACTAGAAGCTGTTTGTTTGTTTGTCATAGTTGCTGCTGGATGGAGTGTGCCATGGGATACTCTTTTCTTGCAGAGCCTCTAGCAGAGCTCATAGTGTGGTATTGACTGATGCTGTGGAGCAGGTAGATGGAGCACTCGTTCTGCTCACAGAAACACGAAACTTGCTCAGCCGCCTCTTTCTTTTGGTGTGGTGGCAAGGATGCATGGACCTCCTTCTCATTCAAAATGAGATTTGGACCTAAGACAGATGTGCTTGTGGCCCTAGGGCTGCATAGTGCAACTCACGTGCAGTCTCTGCCTCTCATTTGCTCAGTCCATCTACCATGAGTTAGGAGGAATTCAATCAGACTGGCCATATAGACAGCTCCACAGAAGTGATTCTGAGCATAAAGCCATGCTACTGCCCTTTCCAACTCTACACATAGATCACTTGCTGGTTGAAAAGTGCTTCTCTGACAACTTTGTTGCCATTTTTTAAATGCTTCTGTTGTTGATTGTCTAGGTCATGCTGTCCAGAGGCGATCCTTTCTAACAGTGGTGTCTCATGGCGTGCTGTGGTCAGGGATTCAGTCAATTCCCACATGATACAGTCACCTTCTCTAGCTCCTTGTTTGTATCGATTGTCCAGTCCCTCTGCACCTCTGCTGGGGACTCTCTCTTGATCATTCTCTTCCTTAACTGACCGATGAGAACAGTACATAGGACCAGTCTATACCCCATACTACCCAGTGGGATGTGCCATTGCATAAATCCGTGGCTGACTTTTGGCTTTGAAGTGCAGACCACTTCGGAGTTTTCCCTTGGACTGTATCTATTAGGGATGGAGAGCAAAAACTACGAGGATCTGTCTACACTGCTGTCCTGAGCATGTGGAAGCTGCCTCTTTCACCTTTTGCCCTGTATTTCTTCCTGCTATTTCCTACTTTCTGCATCCTCCTGACAAGGGAAATCCTTCCCCTGCCCTGAGTGCAATCCATTTCTTATTGAGAACCAGTTACTGTGCACAATGCGCTACCCAGCCTGGCTGAAAGGATCCTGTTGCCTGATGCTGGCCTGGAAATGATCTGTCATTACTAGCAATGGCTCTGGCATAGGGCTAGGAGAAAGGGTGGAAGGGGTTTGACCTTGACTGTGCCCTTTATGGGACAGGCAGCTCTGCCTCAGCTTTCTGCACAGCTGCTAAGAACAATTTCTTGACATTTGTACTGCATGGCGTAATTCTTTGCTGGGCCTGATTCAAACTGTCTCATTCATTTTGAACTCTCTCATTTGGGCCATCAATCACCCAGGAAAGTTTCAAATCGTATCTGCTAGAACAAAATATTTACAGTACACATTAGAAAAGATAAAACATTTTCTAGATCAAGTAGAGCTCTGGCTGAGTGCCCAGCCTTGCTGCCAAACAGCTGACCTTACTGTTGGAGCAGAAAGTAGAAAAAGGAAGTACGTTTCGCCGGAGGAATCTATACAGAGGTTAACAGAGGTGAGAGACCTTGTTCCCACAGACCAAAATTACCTGGCAACTTCACAAATATCTATTCCAAATGCTTGCTGGAAAGCCTTTAAGAAAGCTGATTTACTTATAATGAAAGCCCATTCAAAGGCTGCCATTCAAAATGCCCACGGAGTCATACTTCCCTAGGCTGAAATATATGGTGTTAATGGAAAACAATCTCTATAAATAACAGAGCTGTAATTTGTATTTTGTATTTTTCCCATACATCTTATGCTACATTCCTGTGCTCTAGAACATATTTAAGTTGCAAATCACTAGTAAATGTAGGACCAAACTCTGCGTCTGGTCAGTACCAGCATTTTCCTTTCTGTTTCTCCTGCAAACAATGCTTTGCCTAAAATTCACCAGCACAAACACAAACTATTCTGTGTTAAAGAGTCTGGATATTATTTTTTTTTTAAGCACAATGAAGTAAAAACCAACAAAGTAAAACTTTGCTTCAGTAAGCAATTTTTTCTCCATAGTTATTTCCAGATAGGGACTAATACTGTCATACTAAAGAGAATAGTAATGATGGACTAATACAAACTCATCTGAGTGACCTACAGAACTTTGCTTTTCTTTGCTGGCCACAGTCTCACTTGCTTTCCTTTCCACTGATGCTTGGAAGGCCCCTCTGCTCAGCCTGCACATGTATGGGTCAGTTTGCATCGTAGTTATTCTTACGTATGAACACTTCTGGGAAGCACAGTTAAGTTAGATTTCTTGAGTGAACATTAGAAAGTAATTCTGTTTGTGCAAATGGTTGTAGAGTAGATTTTGCCTTTATGTCACAATTTCAAGTTGCTAGGGGAAATATATTTTGCTAAAAGGAAATTAATTTAGGGCAAAAAATATGTTACGAATGTTAGATCTTGTTAGTCATGAAAGAGAATGAGCATTAGAGATGACCAAGCACAATGAATTATTTTCAAAGATCTGATATCCAGTAACCCCTCTTGTGATCAGTTCATGAGATAGTCCAGAAATTCACTAGGTGCCAAACAGTGCTACATGAATAAAACATTGAATATTTTTAAAAACATTGGAAGGCATTTAGAGAAAATCTGAGCAGAGAATGGACTAAGTATACCAGCAGCTGGGGTGGATCTGCAGGCCTCAGAGTTTTGCATGCCCAGGTGCTGTCAGCCGTGACATGTCTAAGCACAGTTAGTGGTGAGCTCATGCTGGACCTCCGTATGTGTGTGCGTATGTGAGCGTGGCTGTGAGCAAGGGGGGTCTGTACCAGCAACTGCGATGGGGCTGCGGGCTCAGGGGCTCATACGTCCAAGTGCCAGTGATTGGGGAGACTGGGATCCAGGAGCAGTTACTGGGCAGACTGGGTGCCTGAGCCCAGCTGCTGGAGGGACCCACCTTGTACATTTGTGTTGACATATTTCCCCGTGACAGACCTTCATCCTGGTCAGTCAGAGAGGGAACAGGATGATGCTGTTTGTGCCGCTTGTGTTTGCGTATGTGCAGAGTGTCTCTGTGCAGATCTGTGTGGCCAGCCACGGATATATGTACATACGTGTTGTAGATGGGCATTTGCATGTGTGCCTGCTGGGAATACTGGCTCGGCCTCACCACTGGTTGGACCTGGGGTCATGGAGCTGTGGGAGCCTCGCCTCTCCCAGGCTGCTGCATTTGGCAGCACCTAATACCTAGAAGTTACAAGTCTGTTATGCTTATACCTCATCATACATCTGTGGACATTTAGAAAGAAACTCATTTCCTTGTATTTGTAATGTTTGTGTTACAACAGGCTACAGTGGCGTGTCTGAAGCTTAACTCTCAGGGTAGTTGCTAGCATTGCCAACTATTGGGTGAAATAAGATTGCACATGCTTTATTCTTGTTAGTTTCTTGTTCTTTGCTCCATCTGATAGGCTGTTGTTATTTTCATCTGCTACAGAAGACAAAAGTCTCTCTCCCTCCAAATCCTGACCAGGAAAACTCAGTCTTCCTCTACTCTACTGTAAAGTCTTCAACACTGAGAAGCAAGATCTGATCAGCAAGCCAAGTCAAACCCTGTTGCCTCAAAATTAAGTGCTTTTGGAGAGCTCCAACTGTGTGTACACCATGCAACATTTGGAGACATCCCCAGTTTCCTACTATCTGCTGGGCCTTCAAGCCTATTCACCTGGATGTCTCTCTAATGCCAAACACATGTTCTGTTCCCAACACCACCCATGCACAGTATGGCAAAAAAAAAATGAAGTTCCCTCTGGGTAGGACAGCTCATTCCCCCTGGCCTTCCCCCCTCCAAAAATAAAAAAAAAAAAAAAACAAAATAACTGCCAAGAAACTTCCAAACCCAAACAAAAACTGTAACCCTTTGAAACGCTGACCTTAAAAATTCACTACGTGGGTTTCCATCTCTCCTGGCCTGCTTGGCTGAGCACTGTGATACCTGGTGAGGGTCTGTGCCTTAGATGCTGTCAAGGAACTGGTCTACGTACCAGTAAGCTTGTAGAGGCTGGCGCATCATACTGGGGTCTACCATACTGGGGGCTGGAGGAGAAAAAGGATCATGACAGGAAGGTTAACATCCCTCGTTGTTCTACAGATCGTGCAACATAGACACAGATGACTGGGGAAGACCTCGGCTGATGACATTTGGGTGCTTGTTCGGGGGTATATTCCTTTCTGGTGCTGTGGTCCACATCTGGGAAAAGCATAACCCTGAACTAGGGGAGGGCACTGTCCTTGAAATTGCTGCTGTGACTAGCGATTTCTGCTCTAGGCAGTGCTTACTGGGGACTGGAAACTATGATGCAACAGGTACCCAGTAAGCCCACATCTGTGCAGGACAATTGAGAACAGTGTTTGACTGGATTTTACATGTCACACAGTGTTAGATAATCAGGTCACGTTTCTAGTTAACCTAGTGTTAATGCCGACACCAAGTGCTAGAAGATGACATTATTACTTGATGAAAATTAAGGCATGGTTTGTTGTCTGCAGTGTTACTTATAATTTACCTGTTTTGATCTGTATCAGAAATGGGAGTATTCAAGAAAATCTCTGAGATTTAGCCACAGCAGCAGACGGAGTTACATTTGCAAAGGAGTTGCCTGTTTTGCCTGCTTTGAGTTGAAACTAAAAGCTGTTGCAATGGCAATTAATCTAGTATGAAGAATTAGGAAACAAAGTACAATTACTTCACTTTTATGGACTTCTGGGAGTAACTCTCTTAAAAGTAGTAAAGTGGCGAATTATCCATTGAGGTTTGAAATGTCTACCTTCCAAAACATTGCATGACTGTTTCAGTTTAAGAAAAGCGCTTAAAGTAAGTGACAAAAGACTTTTGCCTACAAGCGGCATGTAATTGTTTTATTTTGTAATTTTGTAAAATAAAACTTTGTATTGGGTTTACATGGCAAGGTTTTGGTAGCAGAGGGACTGCAGGGGTGCCTTCTGTGAGAAGCTGCCAGAAGCTTCCCCCATATCTGACAGCCAATGCCAGCCAGCTGCAGGACAGATCCGCCACTGGCCAAGGCCGAGCCCATCAGCGACAGTGGTAGCCCCTCTGGGATAACAGAGTTAACAGGGGAAAAAGTTGCTGCACAGCATGAGCACACATGAGAATGTGTGAGAGGAACATCCCTGCAGACACCAAGGTCAGTGAAGAAGGAGGGGGAGGAGTAATGTGGCTCCTGACCAAGATTCCCCTGCAGCCTGTGGTGAAGACCATGGTGGAGCAGGTTGTCCCCCTGCAGCCCATGGAGGCCCACGGAGGAGCAGAGATCCACCTGCAGCCTGTGGAGGACCCCATGCAGGGGCAGGCAGATGCCCAAAAGAGGCTGTGAACCCATGAGAAGCCCGCGTTGGAGCAGGCTCCTGGCAGGACTTGTGGCCCCCTGGAAGAGGAGCTCAGGCTGGAGCACGTTTGCTGGCAGGATTTGTGATCCCATGGGGGACCCAGGCTGGAGCAGTCTGTTCCTGAAGGATGGCACCCCATGGGGGACCCACGCTGGAGCATTTTGTGAGGAACTGCACCCCGTGGAAGGGACCCACGCTGGAGCAGGGCAAGAGTGTGAGGCGTCCTCTCTCTGAGGAGGAAGGAGCAGCAGAGACAACATGTGATGAACTGACCACAACCCCCATTCCCCTTTCCCTGGTGCTGCCTGGGGCAGGGAGGAGGTAGAGAAAATTGTGAGTCAAGCCCAGAAAGAAGGGAGGAGTGGGGAGGAAGCTGTTTTAGGATTTGTTCTTATTTCTTATTACCCTATGCAGGCTCAATGCATAGCACCAGATTTTAACTTGTCTATTTTAATGACTATTATGAAATTATAACAGTAAGTAATCAAATGTATTACCTTATCTCAATTTAAATTAATAAAATTTATATCCTATTCATCAACAAACTAGTTCTCTTTTCGCTCATGAAAATATCCCAGCTCATTTTTCTCACAGAGCTGGTATTTCTTGGTCATTTAGCTATCTATTCATAAGATTAAGGTGCTGTATGCTGTCTGCATAGCTAGTCATATTTTCTAAACTACTTTTCCTAGTATTACATTTTCAGTAATGATCATATACTGTATTGTTTTATGTGAAATATTATGCTTAATATATTCGTCTGTGACTGTGAGGCCCGGTAAAATTTGCAAGGATTCTTTGAAGCATCCTAAAGACTGTATTTATCTTTGGTTACTGATGTTAGTGTATATTAATAATTCTGCTTTAATGCTTGAATACTTTCAAAATACCATTAGAGACTTCCAAGTCAGTTCTCCTGTCTGATACAGCCATCATTTTTCAAAGAGACAGGCAGAGAATGAAAGAGGAGACATATTTTTCCTTGCAAAACATGAAAATCCTGCAAATCTACATTAGGGCACTGGGCTTCTTTCTCACAGGGTTTCCTCCCAGGGCTACTTGCATCTTGGCAAAATCCTGGCTCTGCAGAGCCCCTCGTTCTTGGTCTCCTCCAGCAAACACAACACTTGGGGTGGGGCGCATAGCTGGAAGCCTCTTGGACTGTTCACTGATAACAGATTAAAAAGGTTGGATCCCAACTCAATACAGCAAGCAGCAGGACGCAATAATGGCAGGTACCTGGGGTAGTTTCTGCTAGCTCATGTTGGACTGGCCTTTAGTCTTGACAGTGCTGCTCAACATTTGAACCCCAGTTCATGGGTATGATGACACAGCTCTTTCTCTTCTGATAGAAGTTTATATCTAAGTTTGTACTGGTTTTTCCTTTCAATAGCCCAAGAGAAATGGAGAGCTCCATCCCGGAGCAGCTGGAACACATGGCTTTGCTAGCACTCCCTCTTGGGATCCAGCCACACACGTCCTCTCAGAAACTGGACAGGTAGACAGGCATTTCCAAAAAAAAAGAGGCTGCAAATATTAGTGAGCAGGGAAAAACAACATCACTGCGATGCTCTTGCTAACGCACTGGTAATGCATCATCTCTGGAGAGGCATTACACCAAATGTTGTACCAATTGTTACAGAGGTATTTTTTCATCTCCGTGAACAAATAACCTATTGCTTCCACCATCCACTTGTACACAACAAAACCCAATGTACTGGTTTTGCTTTCAAAGCAAACAGTAAATTAAGCAAGGGATCTAAAAGACTTTTTTTTTCCTGTTTTTTTTTGGTTGGTTTTTTTTTTTTTTTTTTTTTTTTTTTTTTTTTAAGAACCCGAATAGCAAGTTACAGTTGTGCAGCTCTCTTAGATGCAAACCTTGTTTTAGGCTTATCCCTTCAGTTGTCTTGCAATAGGAATTTCCATAATTGCTTGCTCACATGTGTTTCTGTGTAGGCACATGGGCCCACACATGCTAATAGGTATCTTGCATCACTGCAAAAAGTGGTGCCATTTTACCCAGAGGTTTGTTTTCCTCACAAAACTGACAGATGTCTGTGTGAAAGGTCGCCTTGACATGTGTAACTGTTACTGGTAAAACTTAGTAGCATAGAACAGGCTGGAACATTCTTACAGGGGGCTTATAAGAAATAGCTTCCATACTTAAAGGGGGCTTATAAGGAACACAAGGAGAAACTCTTCAGCAGGGCCTGTTGTGATAGGACAAGGGGTAATGGTTTTAAATAGAGGGAGGTAGATTCGGACCAGATATAAGGAAGAAATTTTTTACAATGAGGGTGGTGGAACACTGGAACAGGTTGCCCAGAGAGGTGGTCAGTGCCCCATCCCTGGAAATGTTCAAGGCCAGGTTGGATGAGGCTCTGAGCAACCTGATCAAGTTGGAGATGTCCCTGCTCCTTGCAGGGGGGTTGGACTATGTGACCTTCAAAGGTCCCGTCCAAGCCAAACTGTTACGTGACTCTCATACTAAAACTATTAATTTATTTAAATTAACAAACACCTATTTGTTAGAGATGCTTTCACAAACATGCTGTAAAAAAATCTGTGGTAGGCACTCAGGATTTCTTGCCTGCTCAAAGAATATAACTTTATATGACAAGTCATTTGTCCATTACCTTTGCTCCTCAAAAAGACAATATGCTGCTGAACCACTATTGAAACAGTTGAAGCAGCAGGTGCCATAGTTGTTCCAAATTAAACGTTCACCATGACCTAGCAGCAGCATAAGAACCCAAACGAGTAACCTGTGCTTCTGTTGATCTTTGCTGTGGCTGCAAGTGTAGAATATCTCAGCTACTTACTTTGTTTCCTCTTCTAATAATTTATTTTCTGAGTCCATCTTGTCAGGGTCACGTATGCATCCAAGTTATTCTAGTACAACCTTATTATTACAGTCCTCAAGACCTCATTTGGGACTATGAAATCGCTGGTACAAAAGCCTTGGTCAACCTACCCAAGTTACAGCAAGGACTACTAACAGAAAAAAAAAAAAAAAAGTAGTATTCAAGCAAGACACTGTAAACCATATTTTATTAGCAGTGGATTTTTGGGAAAGATGTAAGCAATCTGAACAGAACTGTCTGTTAAAAATTGCTATAGATATTATACCCAATAGCAAACATACATGTTTTTCCCTTCAGGAATGGGCAGAACAGAGTTCATTTTCAAACTATTTTCAAGAAAAATTTTTCAATATCAGGTATTTTCTAACAGAAAAGTTCTGTCAAAGATGTTGAAAGAAGGGAGCACCAGTGAAGTATGATAAATAAATGGGATAGTGTTTAAACAAAAGGTTTAGCATTTGACTGAGTTGATAATATGCTTTTCACCAATGTACCTCGGTTTTTAAATACAAGAATCATAGAATCATTTAGGTTAGAAAAGACCCTTAATATCGAGTCCAACCATTAACCTAGCACTACCAAGTCCACCGCTAAACCATGTCACTAAGCACCACATCTACACATTTTTAAATACCTCCAGAGATTGTGACTCAGTCGCTTCCCTGGCCAGCCTACTCCAATGCTTGACTACCCTTTCAGTGAAAAAATTTTTTCTAATATCCAATCTAAATCTCTCCTGGCACAACTTGAGGCCATTTCCTCTCATTCTATCACTTGTTACTCGGGAAAAAGAGACCAACACCCACCTTGCTACAATCTCCTTTCAGGTAGTTGTAGAGAGCGATAAGCTCTCTCCTCAGCCTCCTTTTCTACAGACTAAACAATCCCAGTTCCCTCAGCCGCTCCTCATAAGACTTGTTATCTAATGAACTGCCTCAAATAAATTCTGTACTTTACTTAAGGAATGTTCCAGTAGTATAATGAGAATATAAAATATAAACACACAAAGAACAAAGCTGCCTTCTCCGTTTTGTTTTGGTTCCCCTTCCTGCTACAGGTAAACCATAAACATTATATAAGCAAACCAGCTGAACTTTTAATAAATAGAAATATCTAGCAGCATAGCACCAAGCAGCATAGCACCACAGCAAAACTGAGGCTTCAGTACAAACCTTCTGTAAATTATGAAAAAGATAAAAGGTGGCGGATTAGAGATTAAAGTGCTGCAGCAGATCTTTTTTGTTGGTTGGTTGTCCCATTAGTGATTTTTAAAAAAAATATCCCTAAAGATATAAGATAATAATTCACCATAAACTATGCAAGCATTTAAACATCTAGAGTAGATAGTGCTCTTTAAATCTTGTGAAGTATTTTTCCCCCAAACCAGATTTTGATAGCTGGATGATTCAGATACAGAGATTTTTAAAACTGCCACAGAAGTGTGACAGGGTTTAGAAACATGTAGATAGGCTAGGTTTCTAAAATTCTCTTCAGAATATGCTTTAAGTGATCCTATTGAACTTCTATTGTCCACTAACTCCACTTCAGCATTGAGAGGTAAATTGTCCTCCCTACCATCCTCTCCCCAGGGAACTTCATGACTGAGTGTTCATCAAAAGCAGCTAGGATTAAATGTCAAATTAGAGCGTGATAACAAAAAACAACAGGAGAAGCCTCAAAGATGTAAACACTGAAGAAATTATTAAACCATTTGAAAATCAAGTAATGACAGTGGTAGCAAAGGAGTGGCTATTCCTATGTTGTCCCAAAGCTGGACTGTTTGGATATTGGTTGAGAGCAGGATGGGTCATCCCAGTCAACGCTATAACGAGCAACTGGCAGTCCGAGGGTTTAGCTGTAGGTAACTTATCCTGGCTGCAGGACTAGCCATTTCTCTCCCCCACTTCCTTTGACTAGTTCAGTCAACAATGATAGAATGTTTTTGTTTTGTTTTTTTTTTTTACACTTATTTACATCACTGAATAAATCCTTAATGATAGCCAAGACTTCAGTGCAGTAAGTACTGTATAAACATGGCAGGAAGGAGGAAGAAACAACTGTTAAGGAGAAGCTTGGGTCACAAAGTCCTTTTTCACTGCCCATTTCCTGAATGTACTTTTAAAAAACTAATATATACAATTTCAAATACAAAGTTAATCAGATATGTTACTTTGATTACTACAGCAGTGCAACTCACTACCAAAGACAGAATTTTTAGCTTTAAACAAAGCTTACTGCAGTATCATACTGGAAAACTCAGCACCTAGCATGATTACATTACCAATTTTTTTTGAAGAACATAACCCAACATACACAGTGTAAACAGATCAGAAGACACTTGGCAAGAGTTTGATTTCCATAGATTTCCAAAGCATCTTAGCAGCCGAGTTTTGGGGGGTTGCGGTGGGATTTTTTTTGTTTGTTGTTTATTATTTGGTTGTTGGTTTTGTTTGTTTTGTTTTGGGGTTTTTTTTGGGCAGGGGGTTAAGTTTTCTGTAGAATTTCTTAGATTTTTTTCAGTAATTCTAAGAAATTCTTTAATATTACAAGCATGCAGAGGACACCAATGTGCCTGAAACTTCAAAGTCAGTACACTTGAGATCCCATGATGTTTTTGAAACCCTCCTGGAGTCCTTCAGGAGAAAAATGTAGAGGTGTGAGAACTGACATTAATAAAACAAACAGCAGTAAAAATTTTTGTATTCCAAAAATATGGAATCTATCTAAACCATTATCAACAGGAGGAGGAAGGCACTTGATTTTTTTTTTTTTAAGCATAGTAAGAGAATTTTGCAAAAATCTTAAGTTTTTTTTATAAAGTTAGAAGACATTACACAATTATTAACAGTCCTGGACAGACCTAAGTATCTCAAATAAAGACTGCCTTCCAAAAATAAGAGTTGAGTGAGAAAACATATACTGAATATTGAGATAGTTATAAAATTTGAGAGATAGATTACAATCTTAATCTATTACTTGGGAAAGTAATAATTTATGTAAACGGCATTATGGATACAGTGTCCATATCCGTGTAAGAGTGCAAAGAGGAGGAAAAACACTGTCTCTCACCTTACAGCAACTATGTTAACCTACTGTCCTTGGTTTGCATCATCAGTCCTCCTGAAAATGCAGAGTGGGGAGAAGAAAGGATTAGGAAGGCAAGGGGGAAAAAAAAAAAAAAAAATTCAACTCCATTTGTGTATGCAGGCAAGTAACAGGCAGAAGACATCATCCAGGTTGCAGCTGGGCTCACAGCACAATCCTCAGGACAGTGAGGCTACATCAGGTGGTCAGCAGAAGCCTGCATAGGCAGAAAAGGAAGCATCAGAAGTCCTGTACAGTACTTTCCACGATGTGAATTCAGACGCATTGCCCAATATATTTATGATGGTGCTTCACTGTCAGAAAAGGTTTTCTATTCCTATTCACCACGTCCATCAGATTCTGGGTTTTCATCAAAAGGAAAAGCAGTAACTAATAGCAGCACTGTTGCAATGGCTCTGTCACAGTGATGATCAGAGTACGTTGTTAACCAGCCACACTTGTAAAGTGTCAGCTGTTACAAAAAGCAGCAAAAACGGTGTTAAAACACAGCTCAGTATACAAATGGGATTACAATTTTTCTGGACTTTGGGTAGTCTTCAAATTTCTCAAGGTACCATCTGAAAAACAAAGACAAAAATCTGATGAGTATTGAGTCATCAAAATGCTGTTGAGGTACTTTGCAGTCAATTTAAGCCATATATTTTCTGGCTACAAACCAGAAAAATGCCTTTAGAACCTACTCTGTATAGAAAACTGCCATTCACCACACTCATCCTAATCACCCGCTACAGCAGAGGGGAAAAAAACAACCGACCAACCAATAAACATTCAAGGGGATAACATGTTGAATTGTATAATGACTTCATGTGGAAGCAAGGGATACTTTACATACTGGAATGACAGTCCTGTTCTGGATAGAAACATCTTCAGTTCCAGTCAGGATGTGGATAATCAAACTGAAGGTGACAAACATTACGCTAGCCTTACTGCTAATCTCCCTTAAAGACCATCACTATTTTCAAATCCAGACAGTTTTAAAAGAATAAATGCAGAGTGCTACCAAATGTTATTTGTCTGGTCGCCTTATATGACAAATACATTTACTCTCCTTTTCAAATATTTATTCTTCTGCTTCTCTAAAATTAAAAAGAAACAAAAATGTAATTAACTTCATCTAGGCTCCTCAAAGATGCAGGTATTTATATTATCAATAGCTACTTGCAAGATCAAAGCTGGAATAAGCAAAAGATAAAACCTGCAATGCACGATTACTTGCAGCTGTGGGATACCAGCATTACACTACTTATCCTTTTCAGTCATTTATTCTAAGTTTTTAAAACTAAACAGACTACACCAAAATATTTCTTCACACCCATTTCTTAGATGGATTCGCTAATTTTTTTTTTTTTTTTCTGTACCCCTGTTATATTTTTATGCATTTTCCTTTAGTCCAAATTACTTCCTCCAACAACCTTTAGCTTTTCACAACGCTCTGTAAGTCAAGATTTACTCTGAAAGAGTACTGTCAGTGCTTCAGGCAAACAGAAACCAATCATGGTATTTGAGCCTGAAGAACAAAATACACAAGGAGAGGCTGAGGAACCTGGCATTGCTTAGCCTAGTGAGGAGGAGACTAAGGGGCCCTGTTACTGCTGCCTACAGGTACTGGAAGGGGAGTTATTTAAGACAATGGAGCGAAACTATGAATGAAATGCAAACTCTTGCAGCTGGAATGCAGTGGCGCCATGCAAAAGTGCAGGCCAGAGACAGACTGGCTACATAGCAGCGCTGCACAAAAGGACATGGACATCTTGGTGGACAAATTGAAGAAGAGTCAGTAATGGATCCCTGCAATGATGAAGGCTAACTGCATACTGGCCTGCTTTAACAAGTACAGACCCGCCAAGGCAAGGGAAGTGCTTATTCTTCACTACCCAGCAGTTGAGACCCTGCATCTGCATTACTGCCTCTGGTTTTCAGCTTCTAGTGCAACAGATATGTCCACAAACTGGAGAAGAACCCAGCAGATGGTCATTAAGATGACTGCATAGCTGGAACATAGGATGTAAGAGGAAAGGTTGAGGATACTAGGCTTGTTCAATTTGGAAAAGAAGTTAAGAGGCAGATCGAATTGCAGTCTTCCACTAACTACAGCGATATTAGAGAGAAGACAGAGCCACATCCTTCTTGAAGGCGCATAGCAAGAGGGTAAGTGGCAGGGGATAAAAGCTGCAACATGAAAAATCCCAACTGGATGTAAGGAAAAAGCCCTCTTCCCCATGAGAATGTGAGAAGTCCTGTTCCAGTGCTTTGCCAGAGACACGCTGAAACCTCCACCCTTGGAGACACCTAGAACTGAAGTAGATGAGGCCTCGGGCAACCTGGTATAGCCTTGCAGTTAACCTGTCAGCTGCTGGAGCAGGTCACAGCAGGTGACTGGATTGGATGTCCTTCAGACGTTCCTCCCAACCTAAGCTATTCTATGACTTTGCTCAGTAACAGAAGGTGGTAAAGCAAGGTGAGAGGGTCACAGGCAACAGGCTTGGAAGGTTCATATTGGATAGCAGGAAAAATGTGTTCACTGGGAGGGGAATACAGAACTGAAACACCCTCAAACAAGGTGCAGGAAAAACTCAATTTCTGGAGGTTTTCAAGTCTCTGCTAGACAGCCATGGCTGCTCTGACACTGCTAGCAAATGGTATTTTTTTCAGCCTATTTCCTCCATAAATTCAGGTTTATTTCCTCTTATGCCAGTGAGTTTCAGCATGAAAACCATAGCAGGAAGCTGTTCAATTTATCTTAAACATGCTATTCCTTAAAGAGAATTAGTTCAAGAAACAAGTCTTCTTAGACTATGATCCTTCTGTTAGCAGGAAAGCCACATTATGAATACAGTACATTAGCCATCAGACTGTTTAACTACAGAGCAGAGACTTTATTAAATATCATCTACCAGAACTGTTTTCATGTTGTCTATACACTTCATTATAGACAATGTGATATACATCTGACTATAAAAGATGCCTGTAACAGGAGCCATTAGAGTGATTTTCAAAATTTTAACATTACAGAAACAAGTCTGAGCTGCAAGGGAAAGTAAAGTATATGATCAAGTAAAGCATTTCCCCAAATGTGTCTATAATCTTCACACGTCCAGGATGAACTATGTTCATGTACAAAAAACCATTATTTTGACCATTTAATTATACATTGTGTGTGCTTATGCTCCCTATGCTTAATACTATTCTTTTGAAATTCTGCAGTGCTTAATAATACTCAGAGTTTTCTCTATCATAGTCTCCACTGCAGTAGCAAAGTCTTTCACAAGACTTGCTCTGCAACATCCCTATGGGATGAGGCATAATTCCATAAAATGGCAGTTAAGTGTGGCACAGAGACAACAGAAATTATAAGACACACACTTACTGGTGGTGTTGTTTTGCCCTTGAACCCAAGATGAAAAGCGTACACAACGCAAACGCAAGGCTTTCAATGGTGCAGCAGGCCAGGGCAAACCCAAACCATTCCAGGATCTCTCCAAAGAAGTTGGCTCCACTGACATACTCAAACATTCCTCCTACAAGAAAGACAGAGTTATTTTAAAAGCACCTTAATCAAAGAGATGTCCAATGCTATCTTTTACTGTAAATCCAATAAAAGCTATATTACCAATGTCTCTATTTATATAATTTTAGAGGCAGTAGAAGCAGTGTTTTTCATTTCAAGCTGTACTATGAAGGATTACTTCAGACCTCATTCTAAGACAGCCCTTCTCCAGCTCTATTTTTCTTCTTTAAATCATGGAAGATAAGCAGGTTTACTGGTCTCAGAAGTCATTTCACACCTCTCTAAATAATTAACTAACAATGATATCAAGCCAGCTCTTTGTTCATAAATAAAACCTTTTTAAGATATGTAAAAATAGAAAATACGCTCCCCTTTAAGAGTCTCAGAAAATACTCCTAGGGTTACTTAGCATACAATGTTTGATTTCTTTAAGCTAAGTACTTCAGAAATTAAGTTAATTATTAACAATATTATTATTATTAATTAAGTTCCAAATTTATCCTCTAGCTTAAAATGTGTTGCCCTTTTGCTCCTGTCCCCCGTCAGGTCTACTACTTCAGCCCTGACACTCTGTGAAATAAGCCATTGGCAGTCTGCATTACATGTGTTTTACAGCCAGTTATGCATAAACAGTCAGTGCTCACCTTCTGGGAATTTTATAAAAGAAGAACTTTAACCCTAATTCCAATGTTAGTGTACAAATTGATGGCATCTCAGTAAGTGGTTTACCAGTGGGATCAAACAAATATTTGCCAAGTGTAATAAAGGACATGTTTTGACCTTGCTTTAATTACTTTGCTTTTGTGACAAGAGAGGCAGAATTCTAGCACTTAAATTGGATAGCAATATCAAAAAGATCATCTCCTTCTGATCGTGCAGCAAGTAACATCTTATTTCCTTCAGAACTTTTTTGTACACTGAACATAGCACAGTATGTTCATATTCATTTTTCACATGGGCACTTGGATTTACATCCATTTAAAGACATGAAGTTATCTTCTTGGTGAAAAGTAACAATCTACTGTCTCATATATCTAGTTCTTCCAGTTTTATTTTAAAAATTTAACCAAAAAAACCAAGAGAGCAATAACTAAAGGAAAAAGTCAGAGAAATAGCATAATTCAGAGGTAACTACTATTTTTCTGCTCTCACTGAGTGTAATACATCTGGAAGAGTCTGATGTTTCCAAAAGTGGCAGTAAGTATTAACACTTCAATAGGCTCCATAAGAACTACTTTCGTTTTCCCATGAAGAGCAGAACTTAACAATGCCTAACTTCCTCTGGATTTCTGTCCTCTCCTCCCTGTATCTCCCTGACATCAGTTGCTCTCTGATTACCTAAGATCCCTCCCTCTTCATACATGGGACAACATAAGATGAGCCAGCCACACACAGGTGTGTAAGTAGCCAAGTACCTTCTGCCTGCCCCACTTACTGGGGTGATAATTTAAGACTTCCTTTTCCACCAAACTGCTGATTCTCATAAAAGTTGTGGAATGCTACGTTACATTTTTACCACTTTTTAGAAGTACAGTCAAAGTTGGCCAAGAAATTCAGACTCACACAAGCCATGTGATATCATGAAATAGATTCCTTAGAATAGGTGGCTTAAGAGGGGGGACAAAAAAAAAAAGTTTCTCACTCTATGAAATCACCTCTTAGGGTAGACAGATCAGTATTTCCAGTTTCCTCTCTATCACAAATGACTATTTCCCCTAAAATACACTAAGCTTTAGAAAGTCATCTTTACACAGAATCATTTTAGGTTGAAAAGGATCTCTTGAGATCATCTACTCCAATCACTCTCAGCTCAAGCAGAGCCAGCTACAGCAGGTTGCCCCGGACCACGTCTAGTCAGGTTTTGAGTATCTCTACAGATGGAGACTCTACAATCTGAGCAACTTGTTACAGTGTTTGACCACTCTCACAGCAAAAATGCCTTCACATGGAATTTCGTGTGTTTTAATCTGTGCAAGTGCCTCTGATCTTGTCACTGAGCACTAAAAAGAGCTTGGCTCCCTCTTCTTCCTTCCCTCCCATCAGGTAGTTACATACATTGGTAAAATCCCCCTGAGCCTTCTCTTCTCAAGGCTGAACAGTCCCAGCTTTTTTGCTACATACATTTCTGTAACATTTTTACTCACCTCTTGGTATCCTGTAACCAGCTTCCCCTGGTTTTCTCAGATTTCTGAGAATATGATCAGAATGAATATTGATTGCCATACCCATCAACCACTCTATAAAACCTGAAGAGAAATATTTAAAATAGTATCTTTAATACACTGAGCTGAAGTGCTTGATCACATATTAGGCATATTATCTCAAAGCAGTAATAACGTACACAGTTAACAGTATAAGCAAGTCTGGTGACATCCTGCACAATGCCAATCCCGCATCAAGCTCTTCAGGCAGGAGAGCTCCCAGTAATCAATAGGTCTCTAGACAGAATAAACTTTATACTTACAGTACTATTTCTTATGTTGCTAGACTTATATCAAAGTATGCCTGTGCACATATACAGATGAAACGTGTAGATTTCCCTAACTTCCACATAGAAAATCAAATACATAAAAAATTTAAACACTGAAAGAAGCAGCCATTCTCATTCCTGTCAAAAGGACACATCGGTGTTGTCCTCCCCCCCAAGCCTTTTTTTTTTTTTATTTAAATACTAAAAATACACCAGCATGTCCACAGCAAACTTCTTTGCAATAAAAGGAATAATAAAATCGTGAAGGAATTGTGCATCGTTTACTGTTCTCATGTCATTTGGCAAGATGGCTTAACCATTTACACCAGGTTTTCATAGGAACTGAGATCACTGGAGCATTCTGCATCTTTACATATGTTATTCATACAACTAAATGCAAGTCACTATCAATATAATAACTTGAAAGAAAATTTCTTAACAAGCACACAGATTAACTGTACTTAAATGTAAACAATATTTCTGCTAATTTACTTCAGTATTAGCATGAGGAAAAATCTATGCTGAAAGTTAGTATCAATTCTAGGAAGAATAATAGTTATCTTTCTCAGGAGAGGAAATGAGAGACCCTTTCACTTCTCTGAAATGCCACTGTAATTTTGGAGAATGTTACCTGTGTATTCTGTATTGGTAGCTTGTAAATTAGTATATGAACTACTAAGAATTTGTCAGACAATGCGAAAAGACTGGAGCTTGCTTTAAGAGTGCTCAATTATTACAGAAGATTAGTTTGATTCTGTGCATTTTTTTACCCCTCCTATTTGAAAACTACCACGTCAGAAGGAAACAATCGAATCTCTTTTTGTGGACAACAAGCCAATGAACGTAGGCTCTTCTCACAGCACCTCTCTTCAATTTGAAGATCCACTTTCCCATGAAATACTGCATAACCACGTTCCCTGAGCCTATGCTCTGTTGGCAGTGTACTTCACTGTCCTCACCCTCAGATTCTCACCATGGCTGAACCCTAGGACTGCACTCTACAAAGTCAAGAGCTGGGTATGCACCATGATCTGCATGACTTAGCTTCCATCTAATGCAAACGTGGACATGTAAATGGGAAGGGAGCCACAGCGTACTCCAGTAGATTCTCAGATCCACAGGATGCACCATGCAATATAGATGGCCTCACAAGACTATTAAACTCAAGAGGCTTTTTCCCTTCATCAGGATAAACCTAGAGTTTAGTATGGCTGGGTTCATACTACGAGAACACTTGCATAAGGAGGACAGTAACAAGGCCGGTATTGCCAAACAACCTAGTGCAACAGAAGAAGAGGAGTGTGTTGTTGCACCAGTGCCTTCTTCACCCTCACCCACACAGAATCTCACACAAAAAGACCTACTCCTGCTCTGCAGGCTACTTCACAGTGACACTACAGCAACTGCTGCCTGGCTCACCTCCCCACTCCGAATTTCAAGAATATGGAGTGCAAGATGCTGCATAGAAACAGCAGGAGGCCATTTTCTACAGCTGTGCTGAAACTCCGTGATAGACACTTCAGGTGAACCAGTGCCTCATCTCAGATTGTGTGGTTAGTCTTTCCAAGAAGGCACTTGGAAGATCACTTGGAGCATCCAGATGCCTATAACTATTAGGAGAGATACGGACTAACCCACCTCCCTCAGTCATAACATCATATGCAGATACGGACAATGCCCATGCTCTCTTCATGTCTGTTCTGTGTAGAGAGCAGAGGTGGCATGTGTGCTTGGTTGCCTGACTGCCAGATAAAAAGACTAGAATTTCAAAAGTAGCACGAAAACGTCAAGTATATCCAAGTGCCTAGTGCCCACTGAAGTAATTCCCTTGTATCTCAGTTTCTCCATTTTTAGAGTACAAGCAGTACTGGCTCCTAATCTTCGCAAGAGAGTCTACTTCCATTTAAACATCTTACGACAGCATTTAGCACAGTGGTCCTCTATTGTCTTCTGCAATAACACGGCAATAAAGATAAAAACTTCTTATTCTTTCTGTAAAAGGCTTGAGAAATCTGGGAGAAACTGGAGCTCTGGCTCCAGAATAACAAGAACGGTACTGTGTCAGATCAAAGATCCACACAGCCCAGTATTCTGCCTTTTACTGACAAGGCAAAATATTCTGGTTTATCTTCTGATAAAACATCTTTCTGTAAAGCTTTTCTTGGAAAATGATACTATGTTTTTGACAGAAAGCAAAAGTAAATGCCTAGAAAACAGACAAAAAAAAATAGGGGAAAGACAATACTTTGTCACTTAACATCTTAGCCTTTTAATCATATGTATGGCTTCAAGTATAAATGGAACCTCACTTCCTGATAGGAGTGAATGAACAACTCTTCCACCCCCTTCCTTCCATGCCAGTTTTGTTCTTTGACAAAACCCACTCATATTACAAGGGTGGGTGGGTTGGGCATGCATGTGCGTGCATGGGTTAATATCCTAGCACCAAGGATTTCTGGCATTAGAAGTAGCATCCCGGTATTTAGCAGCTACCTAGTGGATTTTTACTCCATGAATTTGTTCTCTTCTGTTTGATTGCAAAAAAAAACTTTAGTACTTATGACATCAAGAAACAAAGTATTTCAGTTTAATCTACTTGTTATATAGAAAATTTGCTTTGTTGGTTCTAAACCTGTATGCCGCTCATTCCATTTAAGGCCTCAAGTTCCTATTTTGAAAAAAATCCATGGCCCATATTCACTTTGGTGTTAAAGAATAAAAATAGCAATCAGCTTATCTAGGACTGAAATTATGGAAAAAGGTCTCAGTTCACAGCTGTAAAATAAGAATGTTAAAAAGCTTCCAGCTAAGCAAACAAGAGAATTACGAGAAAAGTTATAAAATGCAATTGAAGATACTATAAAATTATAATAAAAAATAAAAAGCTGTCAAGACAAAGGAAAACTACTCTTAATGTTCTCATAGCATGTTTCAACTCACCTGCAATGAAACATGGATCTTTTAACCAGCCTGAAGGGTATTTTGCATAGTTGCTTAAGCTTCGTCCTTGCAAGTATCCATTGCAAACACAGAACAGAAGCGCTAGCACAAAAGTGAAAAATGGTGTTGGTTTTCCTTCCCGGATGAGGAGAGGAAATATTAGTGCCCTACAGTGAGCAAGGAAAGAAAAATTGTTTCATTAACAAACAGAAAATATATTTTTGGTGTCCAAAACTGCAGTCCATAGTCCATATTTTCCTGCTTTCCAGATTCTCAATAGAGTCTTTCACCCCAGTTCAGAAAGATAGTTACTTGCTTTAACACCTAAACTTTAATTTTGCTGCCTAATTGGGATTACAAGATCAGTCCTCTCTCCCCTTATGACAGAAATTTTGAACTTTGTATCCAAGGCAATTGCTTTGACCCGAACAGTAAAGAACACAGCATAATTTTTTCCTGCTTTGTTCCTAAATCCTCAGCGGTATCATCAAGCTTTCTGAAACGAAATAAGTCTCTCAGTCCCTACACCAAATCCACCAGCACTTCCAGGAGGGAAAGTCAGTCCCCTCTAAATTAACCTAGTTGAACTCAGCTTCCTCCTTGCCCTAAGAGTCACTTAAAAACATTATTTGCTTTGCTTTGACAATGTCTACCCTATTACATGTATTAAAGATGTGACAAACCCACATCTGCCATCCCATTTGGTAAGAGAATCTTGATTGCTTTTCCCAGTGGATTACGCAAGTAAACAAACAAGCTCCAAACAAGAAAAGCAAGTAAATGTTTTTGTGCTCTGCCCTGTGTCACTAGCCAACTCCCAATCGCCTGTCAATTTAACGACAATCTATAATGATACAGGATGGGATTACTGAAGCCTGAGCACTCTTCACATGTTTTCCAGCTAACCAAGGGCTACTGCTGCAAAGGAGCTTTCCAGAGGAAGCAAAACCGTAACAGCTTTCAAGAAAGCATAAGAAATGCATTAATATGATTATTTAAAACTGGCTACATTACATCTAATGGAATTGGATAACAGAGGTCTCTTCCAGTCTATATTCATCTACAGAACAGTTCCTGGGTCAGGCAATAGCAATAAGCAACTGGAAAAAAAAAAAAAAAACAACGCAGTACAGGTCAGCGTTCTGTACAAACCTTTGCCTTGCATCTCTAGCTTTTCCCAGACATCGAAGATAAATTAAGATCCCATGCCAAAGCTTATCTCTTTACTTTTAAGAATGGACAAAGTGGGAGTAAAGACACATTCCTGAGGCTGCAAAGCCAGTCAGCCACCAGGCCAACAGTACATTGCATCCCTCTTGACTGCGAGGATGTGCTCCCTCCAACATGGACCTTTTGGAGCAAGTCCAGAGGAGGGCCACGAAGGTGACCAGAAGGCTAGAGCACCTCTCCTACAAGGACAGACTGAGAGAGTTGGGGCTGTTCAGCCTGGAGAAGAGAAGGCTCTGAGGAGACCTTATTGTGGTCTTTCAATACTTAAAGGCGGCTTAAGTGTCACATAATACCCAACTAGCATTGACTACATGGCAACATGGTGCACTCAGCCTCAGCTTTGCCAGTATTTTAATGAATCACTGAATATCCTGAGCTGGAAGGGACCCATGGAGGATCACAGAGTCCAACTCATGAAATGAACACTATGTTGAAAGATCTGGAAAACAGCTAGTTTCACAATATTAAAATTACATTATATCACCATCCACAGCTGAACTTTCCTTCTTGGAGTACTGTGTTCTTAAGACTACTTGGTCAAGTCACTGCTTTAAATGGGGGTCATCACAAGAGCTACAGTTATAGGGTACAGTTGATCATAGAATGGTTTGGGTTGGAAGGGACCTTTAAAGGCCATTAGTCCAACCCCCCTGCAAGGAGCAGGGACATCCCCAACCAGATCAGGTTGCTCAGAGCCTCATCCAGCCTGACCTTGAATGTTTCCAGGGATGGGGCATCAACCCCCTCTCTGGGCAGCCTGTTCCTGTGTTTCGCCACCCTCAATACCGCTGAGAAAGCACCAAACGCTCTGCTTTCATGCAATTTCCAAAAGGCGCCGTAGCATTCCACTGCACACCACACAGCAACAAAACGAAGCAGCAAGCACCACGCCACCGCAGTTACTTGCTCAGCTCATGTAAAAACATAGGATATCTTAATGTCGAGAAGCAGAACAGACTTTAGTGTTTGTTATGCTGAATAACGAACATGAATTAACAGGAGAATTTCAGTCCCTGCGGTCAAAAAAAACCAGCAGCCAGGCGCTTCTACCAAGCCCGACCCCTAACTGCCGCAGACCTGCAGTGCTTCCCGCCCTCTCCCCGCGCCCTTTGGGGAAGCCCCGAGCGGGAGCACCCGGAGGGAGACCCTCACCCAGCCGCCGCAGCCCGCCGACAGCGGCCCGCCCCCGGCCGCACCTGTGCGCGTAGTGCAGGACGAAGCAGCCCAGCAGCAGCCGGTTGGGCCAGGCGGCGGCGGTCGCCCCGCCGCAGGCGGCGAGGCCGAGCGGGACGAGGAGGGCGGGCAGCTCCTGCAGGGCCCAGGCGGGACGGGCGGGCAGCAGCCAGCCGAAGCGCCGGGAGGAGTACCGGCCGTAGGGCATGGGGATGAAGCAGAGGAAGACAGCGGAGGCGGCGCCCAGCGCCACCAGCCCGTAGGAGAGCAGCTCCAGCAGCCGCTGCTCCTCCGGGCCCGACACCCGCCGCCAAAACCCGCACACCCCGCCGCCGCCGCTGCCGCCGCCGCCGCCGCCCTCCATCCCGCGCCACGGGCACGGACCCCGGCCCCGTCCCTCCCGCTCCGCCCGCCGGGGGCGGGAGAGGCGCTGGAG
>WHYT01016533.1:225560-263513 GCA_009806455.1 Tetrax tetrax
TTTTTTTTTTTTTTTTTTTTTTTTTTTTTTTTTTTTTCCCCCTGCCAAGTACAAATGGGGGATTTCAGCCAGGAAACTGGGAATCTAATTTTCTTGTGCTGATCAGCAGTTTTACTCCGTATCTCAAAAAACTCCAGAGACTGCAGATTTTTTCCTTTCTTTTTTTTCTTTAAAAAACTTGCGAGTTTTCTTTGCAAAGAAACCGGTTGCTTTGTCCCATTACTCGTGCCTTATTGCCAGAAAGGAAGGTGCCCAAAACTTTAGGTAATGGCTGAAAACGCTGTCCTAGCTTCCCAGGCTGGGAGCCCAAAGAAACAAGGTGGGTTTTGTTTGTCTGTCTCTGCTGAGCCGCGCGCTACTGCGGCTCTGATGGTCAAGTGGCTGAACCGAGTGGTTTTGAACACGAGTAGCTGCGAATACTTTTAAAGGAAGGTGAAAGATAAGTGATATGCAGTCATGTTAAGTTTGAAAACGTGTCTTAAAAATCACTAGATTTGAAGTTCACAAATTAAGTCTGTCCGTGTAAACCGCCCCTGTTAAAAGTGAGTTTTCTCTAGTTAACATTGCTGGTTTTTAGAAACGGGACTGTAGATGTTTGCACTGATGGCAGGTTTTGTATGTGATAGAGGGGAAACAACCAAAAAAATTCCTGCATCTAAATGAATAGTCCAACTACAGTTCTGATTGGAGATGCCCTCAGGAGAAGTTGCTGGAGCCTTCAGAAAATGATCTGTTGCCTGAAAAACCTAGAAGGAAAAGGAGGGAAAATGCCACATGTGCTTTTTCATCAGTGTTTACCTGATGTTAGGCATTGCTTTGGAAGTTTGTTAGAATTTTGATACTTTAGTTTACCACAGAATTAATATACCATAATGTAGTGCCACCAGGGTGATCTATTTTTCATCTTAAATGTCAGAATCCTATTAAAAGTCAGTGGGACTTCTCAGAGTATAAACACCTCTTGGAAAATTACTGCCTATAAACTTCAAATTTAGTCTTGGCAGTGAAAGAAATCACCTCTATCTGAGGCAGCAGCAAAGAGAAGTTTGTGCTTTTCTTTCCTTTAGCGGGAAAACTGCAGCCTGGAAAACAAGTGGCGGTGTGCTCGTGCCGCGTTGGTGCCAGAGCTGAGCCGGGCACGCCATCTTGCCCTGCTGTCTCTCCATGACAAATTTTGTAAACAACCCCCACCACAGCCGCCCGGATACAACAGCAGTTCTGTTATTCCCAACAAATGTCCTGATAAAATCGGCTGGCGCGCTCGGAGCACCGCATGGTTTTGCTGCTGGGCTTCGCAGCTGGCGTTCAGGACAGTCAGTCAGCAAAAGCAGCATGGGGGGACCCGCAGCCTGCGCAGGGGCGCGAGGGAGCACCTCACACCAGCAAGGGCCAGTTTTGGAGGGACTGAGGGCAGCACGGCGCTGTGCATACCCTCCAGGTGCGGTGTTGCTCGCAGGGTATCTGCACCTCTGTTGCTCCAGGTGGATTTTCCACAGCTACCACTGAAACACACGGTTGTATGTAATTATTGTTTAACTTGTTGCTCTGTGTTTCCTAAACAAACCTGAGTATTGTTTTCTGACTAAAATCTGGTTTACTTCTTACAGTGTGGCTGCTTGTGTTGTGAATTTAAGCTTCTTCCGTCTGCAGTTGGTATTCTTATTCAGTTACGTGTAAGCAGGCTGTTGGCTATGTAGGTATTTGCCTATAATCCTGCTTTTTTTTTTAAAATGAGTTACCCGTGCGCAGCTTTGGCAGGATGGGTAACTCCAGGCACTCTGTTGCCAAACCAGCATCGTGAGCCTTGGAGTAAATACGGTAACATCTCCCATTAAGAAATATGAATGCAATAGCAAGCAGCATAATTATAACTTTTTTTTTTTTTTTTTTGAAACTCACTTGCTTTGTGGGTTTCAGTATCAGTATTTTATTAGTTTCTTCACTCAAAGAAAAACACAGAAGTAAGGAGGGAAGGGAGGACAGGACAGAACAGAACAGAAACTGTTCAGTAACACCCGTGGTGCTGGATGCAGATACGTAGGATGTAAAGCCAGGTGGCGCGTGACTTAAACGATTCGAGGTGAGCTAGCGGAAGGATGATTCTCAACAGCTATTTTTGAAATGTTACAGGAATTGCATATTCAATTAGGCAGTCTTGTAGGTTGCACATACTCAGCATGGAGAGGTGAGCCAGGATGCAGATGAACACCTGCTACAGACAGCAGCTGAGGACATACATCGGGAACCAGTCAATCACTGAGAGTTTTTCTGATTATAAAATCACAGGAACACAGAAGGATTTAAGTTGAAAGGGGCCTCTGGAGGTCACCTAGTCCAAACCCCTGCTCAAAGCAGGGCTAATTTCAAGGTTGGGCCAGTTTGCTCCAAGCCTTGTCCATATTAGTCTTGAAAATCTTTAAGGGTGGCACTAGCACCACTTCTCTGGACAACCTCTTCTAATCCCTAACCATTCTCGTGGGGAAGAAGTTTTTCTGTATGCCCAATTGGAGTTTTCCCTGCTGCAACTTCTGCCTATTGCCTCTTGTCCTATCACTCTGCACCCTTGAGAAAGTTTGGCTCCATCTTCTCTGCAACCACTTATTTGAGTGTTGAAGAGAGCAGCCGAAACCCACTTAGCCTTTTCTCTAGCCTACACAAACCCAGCTTTCTCCTCCCCTCCTCATTCGTCGTGCTCTGGAGCCTCCTAACCATCTTGGTGGGCCTTCACTGGTAGACTCTCCAATTTGTTAGCGAATCTTCTAATGGGGGACCTACAAAGTGTACTGCAGATACAGCCTCACAAGCTGTGAGTAGAGGGGAATAATCATTACTGACAAACCCCTGGCTACTTCATGACTGATTTAAATTTGAAGAAGTTTATGCTGCTGCAATTATCCTAGAGTATTCTTGGTGGGTTTCCGTGCCTCGTAACTTTATTTTCATATTCTAATTTTTCAAGTTACTTTTGATGGCAGAGAAAGTCTGTGCAGCTGTGCAAAATGTGCCGATTTACTAACATAACTAGCTTTGTGCAAAGTTCTCTTAAATGCAAAAAGAAAATAACATGAAATGCAAAGATTTTTCAGTAATTATTGCTTAAGGACTTTTTATGTGGTGACATATTTATGATGACAAATAATGTAAATTATTTTGAATTATGAGTTTTAAATATACCATATTTAATGCAAAGATCATAGAATCATAGAATGATTTGGGTTGGAAGGGACCTTCAAAGGTCATCTAGTCCAACCCCCCTGCAAGGAGCAGGGACATCTCCAACCAGATCAGGTTGCTCAGAGCCCCATCCAACCTGGCCTTGAGTGTTTCTAGGGATGAGGCATCCACCACCTCTCTGGGCAACCTTTTAGAGTGTTCCCCCACCCTCATTGTAAAAAATTTCTTCCTTATATCTAGTCTAAATCTGCCCTTTTTTACTTCAAAACCATTACCCCTTGTCCTATCACAACAGGCCCTGCTGAAGAGTTTCTCCCCAGCTTTCTTATAAGCCCCCTTTAGGTTCTGGAAGACCGCTATAAGGTCTCCATGAAGCCTTCTCTTCTCCAGGCTGAACAGTCCCAACTCTCTCAGCCTGTCCTCAAAGGAGAGGTGCTCCAGCCCTCTCAGCATTTTCATGGCCCTCTTCTGGACTCTCCTCAACTGGTCCATGTCCTTCTTATGTTGGGGACTTCAGAGCTGGACACAGTACTCCAGGTGGGGTCTCACCAGGGCAGAGTAGAGGGGCAGAATCACCTCCCTCGACCTGCTGGCCACGCTCCTCTTGATGCAGCCCAGGATGCAGCTGGCTTTCTGGGCTGTGAGTGCACATTGCTGGCTCATGTTGAGCTTCTTGTCCACCATCACTCCCAAGTTCTTCTCCTCAGGGCTGCTCTCAATCCATTCTCTGACCAGCCTGTATTTGTGCCTGGAATTGCCACAACTCACATGCAGGACCTTGTGCTTGGTCTGGCTGAACTTCATGAGGTTTGCATAGGCCCACCTCTCCAGCCTGTCAAGGTCCCTCTGGATGGCATCCCTTCCTTCCAGCGTGTTGACCACACTGCACAGCTTGGTGTCATCAGCAAACTCGCTGAGGGTGCACTCTATCCCACATAGTCCATGTCCCACATGACATGGTCCATCTCACCAACAAAGATGTTAAACAGGGCCAGTCCTAATACTGGTCTCTGAGGAATGCCACTCGCCACCAGTCTCCACGTGGACATTGAGCCGTTGACCACAACTCTTTGAGTGCAACCATCCAGCCAATTCCTTCTCTACCAAGTGTTCCATCCATCAAATGCATGTCCCTGTAGTTTAGAGACAAGGATGTCATGCTGGACAGTGTCAAATGCTTTGCACAAGTCCAGGTAGATGACATCAGTCACTCATCCACCAATGCTGTAACTCCATCATAGAAGGCCACCAAATTGGTCAGACATGATTTAATTGCTCCTATGGACATTTTAACACCACCTCGAATTTTGCAGTCTCATGCAGTCCGTTCTCTGCTTTTAAACCTGTCATTTGCATAGACACACACCTTATGATGTTTATAATAAACTTATTTTTTATATATGTTTCTATATCCTGTCATCAATCTGAAGAGGTTTTTTTTTAAGTGTAGAAGGGTAAGTGCACTCAGCTGGTCTACACCTTAGAAATTTGTGTCCTTTTACACCTTAGTAATATATTTTCACAAGGTGGGGAGGAGTGTGGATTTTAAATTGACCGCTGCAAAATCAACTTAGGTTATGTGGATTCCTATTTTTTATTGTTATGGTAAAAATAACTTAGAGCTTCTGAAAGGTGCCAGATTGACAGCCTTGAAGTTAAGCTGATTGTTCCATTGTTTCCCAGCTCCTCTCTTTCAGCCTTTCAAAGACATCTGCTCTTTTCTAATCTCCCATAACTCAGTTTTTCAGATGACTGCTAAGGCTTCTGAGACAGTGAGAGCCACTTCTCTAGGTATCCTTAGATGACATTTATTATTAGGCTTGCCTAATTTGAAGATGTCTAATTTATTTCATTAGATCTAACTTATTTCATTATTCTCTATCATGTTCTTTCTCTGGTCCCTGAGACCTTTCCGTCAATATTATGTGCATGAAAAGCCTCATCTTTTTAAAGGGCTACATCGTCTTTTTAGATACATTAACTACTATTGAGAGAGGACAGATTCAGAGAAGTAATAGGCAATCCAGCTTGAAATCATCTGCTGATTCCTTTCCCTTGCACATATTTTCAGTGTTTTCTTTGGGCCATTCAACAAGGTAAGAACAAACCACAGAGAATGATTTCATGTTATCCTGTAATTCTCTTGCTAAATTGAATCTCATTTTGCACGTATTTCTTCCTTATATACATATATTCCTTTATATTCAATTTAGCAAGCAGAAAAAGTTTCTACTCTCCATGAGTCCTTTTTCTGCTTAAAAGTCCACCAGTGAAGGACCACCAGCATGGTTAGGAAACTGGAACCTGTGCCCTGTGAGGAGAGGCTGGGTGAAATGGGTTTGTTCAGCCTGAAGAAGAAATGGTAGGTGAGATCTAACTGTTATCTTCCAGTAAATACCAGGTGACTGTCGAAAAGACAAAGCCACTTCTCGGGGCAAAGTGACAGGACTCACAGCAAAGGATACAGGATGCAGCAAGGGCGACTCTGGTTGGACATGAGGAAAAAAAATATTCCCTGCGAGAGGAGTTGAGCATTGAGGCAGGTTGCCCAGTGGTGGATCTCCATCCTTGGAGATCTTCCAAACTTGGTTGAGTGAGGCCCTGAGCAAACCGATCTAGCCAGGACGCTAGCCCTGCTTTGAGTAAGGGGTTGGACCAGCTAACCTCCAGGGCTGATTCAAATCGTAGTCTTTTTCTGATTCTAGGGTCACTCCCAAGGTGAATGCCTTCAGCCATGTAGAGACAGTCACAGCCCTCTGGGATTCTTCTGCTCAGTACACCTTCAGACACCCTCTGGCTAGTCAGACATCGAAATACTGTGTTTAGCAATTAGGGAAGCATGTGCACACATTTAACTTGAGTTAAACCAGAGTGCAATGGCTTAACAACACAGTCACTGCATCCTCTACTGACTATGTACAGTAGTTTAGTATTGCTGGTGCTTTTCATTTACTGTAACTCAAGTTAATCATAGAACCATAGAATCATTAGGGTTGGGCGGGACATTTAAAGGTCATCTAGTCCAACCCCCCTGCAAGAAGTAGGGACATCTCCAACTCGATCAGGTTGATCAGAGCCCCTTGATTGTTTCCAAGGATAGGGCATCCACCACCTCTCTTGGCAAGCTGTTCCAGTGTTTCACCATCCTCATTGTAAAAAAGTTCTTCCTGATGTCTACTCTGAATCTACCTCCTTCTATTTTAAAGCCATTACCCTTTGTCCTGTCACAACAGGCCCTGTGGAATCTGCCAAAATGCTGTAGGAATAACTTTATTGTTAATTCAACAATACTATAAATCAGAGAATTAAAGAGGATTGAGTTGAAACTGTTGATGAAATTGTTAATGTGAGATTGCTGAGGTTGAAACAAGCCTCCACCTTAGCTTTTTCTATCACCACGCCATACGGTGACTTCAATAATGCTAGAGAAGGTACAGGGCTGGTGAATTGTGTTCTGTGTTTCCAAATGCTGCATTCCTAGCTGAAGGAAGCTGCGGTACATGAGTAATCTACATGAGGCATCTACAGAACTGAATTGTTCCTGTTTTTATTAAGTCATGTGTTCAGCTGTAAATGTTACATTGTCTCTAGAGGCAAAGGATGAGTGGTACATAATGACCACAAATTTCAGATAGAAAGGGCAGATCTAAGCAATCTTAGGACATTTTCATTTCCTGTAAAAAAACGTGACATGAGGGCAGGATTATCTGGTTACTACATAGCACAGGAAAGCCCCTGTTCCCTTGGACTTTGGCGGAGAGATGGCCATCCACCCAAACAAGCACCACCCCAGCACTGTGCCCAGGCCTGAGCTTTGACCAGGGGGGACATAAGACGTTACCAATTGCCATCTGGTAAAACCAGGGGGTGCAGGAGATTCAGTTTGTCAGGTATCTCAGTTTAGAAAGGAAGGCTCAGCACTGAAGGAATAACAGCCCCTGTAAGGCACTAACCCTGGCAGGACTACAGTGTGTTTCAAGGAGGTTGGGAAGTTCCTTCCTAGGAAAGAAACACTGGTGGGAGGTGCTGATAGCAAGGGTTTGCTTTGCTCTAGCTGGCTTGCGAGACCATCTCAAAAACAAATGGTCTGTGGGGAAACATAATACATACACCTGCTGATGGGCCTTCAGGAGGTTCCATGTGATGTCAGCCAGTCCTGTGGAGATGTTTCCAATGCTCTAGTATGTCTTAAAGGCAGTCAGAGACAATGTTAGGCAACTGAATCTTACTTCTCTGTGAGTGGGACTTCAGTTTGGCTCATATTGAAAGCAATTCAGTTAATCTGAGTTTTCTTTCTAAAAAAATGTTGTTTAGTGGTTTTTTTTTTTTCAGCAAAACCTTTTCAAGCTACACTGGTATCGTGGTTTAACTCCAGCTGGCAGCTAAGCACCACACAGCCACTTACTCACTCCCTCCCAGTGGGATGGGGAGAGAATTGGAAGAGTAAAAGTGAGAAAACTCATGGGTTGAGACAAAGACAGTTTGGTAAAGCAAAAGCTACACGTGCAAGCAAAGCAAAATAAGGAATTAATTCACTACTTTCCATCAGCAGGCAGATGTTCAACCATCTCCAGAAAAGTGGGGCTCCATCACGCATAACTGTTAGTTGGGAACACAAACGTCATCACTCCGAATGTCTTCCTCCTTCCTTCTTCTTTCTTCAGCTTTATATGCTGAGCATGATGTCATACAGTATGTCATATCCTTTGGTCAGCTGAGGTCAGCTGTCCCATATGTATCGCCTCACAACTTCTTGTGCACCCCCAGCGTACTTGCTGGTGGGATGGTGTGAGAAGCAGAAAAGGCCTTGATTCTGTGTAAGCACTGCTCAGCAGGAACTAAAACATCCCTGTGTTACCAACACTGTTTCCAGCACAAATTCAAAACATAGCCCCATATTAGCTGCTAGGAAGAAAATTAACTCTATCACAGCCAAAACCAGCACAACTGGTACGCTTTGCACTGGAAAAAAAAGTGAGCTAAAGAAAAAAAAAAGTGTGTCAAATAACAAAAGCAGTCATCACAACTGAGAAACTGTTTGCTTCCTATGGAGAATCCAGTTATTCCGCTGTTCACATCCAAATGGGATTGCAATCCACATCCAGTGTTCAGGAAAACTCACATAATACCTCACTCAAACACCTCGAATAGGAGCTGAGGCTTTAATGTTTCCTTTGAGAAATCGCAACAGGTCATGTAAATGACATGCTTTATTAAGAATTGATGTTATACAAAAGGGGTTGCAGGGTTAAAATAATATGAAATCACTGATCATGCTATTACACAGACTGTGCTGTTCTTTCTGAGAAGAAATAGGAGGGATAATGTAACACTAATGGTGAAAAATATATTTCTCTGAGGAGTCTGAGCACAGTGCAGAACATTAACATTTTGTACTCCAGTCTGTCTTGGTACAGCGTGGCGATAACAGGGTGATGCTGTTGACTTCTGTGAACTGCATTGAAAGAAGAGCCAAACTCAGCCCAATTCTTTCCTGAAGTTCATAGAAAAGCACGTTGAATCAGATTTGATCTGAAAAGGTAAACATCATGAAACGAGGTATTTTCCCTGATGAATTCCTTGTAGCATGCCAACAGTCTACAAAAAGCTGACGTAATTTTCCGTCTCTCTAGATTAATTTCTGGGCTACGCTCTGAGGCAAACGAAGCTGTGTTTCAAATCAACTCTGTCCACTAAACCGAGAACATGGGATCGTAGAACCAGCAGAACAAGTCGGGTTGGAAGAGACCTGGGGAGGCTGCACAGTGCAGCCCCCTGGCCCATGAAGGGCCATCTTCAAGGCTGGAGACGGTTGCTCAGGGTCCAGGTGGATCCTGGGAATGTCCCGGGGCAGAGGGTCCAGCACTTACCCATTTCTGGAGGGAAGGCACTCCTCAAAATGTAGCTGAACAAAAGTCAGCTGGCCTGAAATACTGTATGATACACAGCTGTACTGAGATACTGTATTTTCCTGAGATGCAGTACGCATGTTTAACACACACACACACACACACACACAAAAATGACAGTATATGGGAGAACAGAGAGATCTTGGTAGGAAATGAGTGATTACCAACAAATTACCCTTGATTTACAGAGAGAATGTGCAGAGATTTATACAAATGATACCTTTTGTCAGGCTAACTGCTAAAACTGCCAATGCAGGGCCTTACTGTGCAAAAATGAACAGCAGATGCTGATCACAAAAAGAAATTAAAAGCCTCGAACAGCTGGTAAGGACAACACTTGAATTTATGACTGGTAGCACCAAGCAAAGCTGTCTACTGTTGTTTCCAAGCAAGGTGTGGGGACAGGAGCCTAACAAATGCATCGTGACTACTGTGAATCCACTGTTTTTGCCTCCAGACCCCCGACTGAGCTTGAGGATCACAGGTAGAAAAACTGGCTCTAGGTCTAGACCTGCTTTCCTCTTACGTGTTGGAGATGTTGGCCTGCTGTGATAGGACAAGGGGTAATGGTTTTAAAATAGAGGGAGGTAGATTCAGACCAGACATGAGGAAAACATTTTTTACAATGAGGGTGGTGAAGCACTGGAACAGGTTGCCCAGAGAGGTGGTGGATGCCCCATCCCTGGAAACGTTCAAGGCCAGGTTGGATGGGGCTCTGAGCAACCTGATCTAGTCGGGGATATCCCTGCTCCTTGCAGAGGGGTTGCACTAGATGAACTTTAAAGGTCCCTTCCAACCCAAACTGTTCTGTGACTCTATGATTCTATGCATGCTGGCAGCAACAACTTACTCTCACATATGGCACCAGTAAGAGATGGCCCAGAAACGACCTGTCAAAAGTAGGCAAGGCACATGCAGCCTGTGATAGCAGCTCCACAAGCTCTCATTATATAAATGGAGAGGGGTGACCTTGTTCAATAGACTGTTCAAAACCACTGTCTCCCTGCACCCCTGATGGGTCTGCAGGAGCCGAGGATGCTGAAGAAGCACTTCAGAGTGGAGCAGCGTGCATGAGTGATGCTTCCTCAGAGGCAGGAGAGCAGAACTGTAGCAAACACCAAATAAAAGCTGCTTCCTCCTACAGGCACCCCTGCAGCACTTTCCTGGCTCAGGGGGAAAAGCTTGCTTGGCCTGACTGTAAGTATGCTCTGAAATGCTGGCCTGCTGCTTCTCACGCAGATGTGTCCATTTACAAATTACTCTGTGCTTCCTAGCAGGAGAGTGAAATGAGCCCTGAGTGCCCAGGGAGACTGCACGGGAAAGAAAGCTTCAGGAGGAGGGGTGGACTGGATGGAAGGGCAAAGGACGAGCACTAGGAGAAAACTGGGAAGCTGGGGGAGATTGCTGGCAGAAACAGGAATCCTGCAACATTAGGAATAATAAACAAATGAAGAAATTGCAGCTGGCTGGGGATGAGAGGAACATTAGAAAGATTCTGAAGATCAAATATCCAATATTAAAAGGAAAAGATGCACCTGGGGCATTGTGTGTATGCACAGCACTAAACCAGCAGCTTTCCAGGAGTGACCACCACACCCAAGGCCAGGTTGGATGAGGCTCTGAGCAACCTGATTGAGTTGGAGATGTCCCTGCTCCTTGCAGGGGTGTTGGACTAGATGACCTCTAAAGGTCCCTTCTAACCCAAGCTGTTCTGTCCTATTCTATGATTCAAGCACTGATGCACTTACTGGTTCCAGCTCCTGAGGAAATGTGTCCACACGAGAGCTGATCTCTTGAGAGCTTAAAGGGAGCAATTAAGGGCATTGCTGGCAAGCTACGTGATTTCTTAATGGCAACTGCCTCTGCAGACAATATTGAAGAGAGGCCACTTCTGGGCCTGGGAGTAATGATAAAGTCTTACGAGGACGGGAAGTACCAGAACAAACTGGTGAGCAAAATAGTAGGGACGGAACCGAAATGGCACATAAAAGAGCAGCCTGTTCCAACAGGCCCAGCTGGTGTGTGTTCAAGAGCTTGCAAAGGACATAAGCCTGACGCTGAAGAGCTGCAAATGAAATTATGTTACAGTATATAACACATCATAAATATTAATACATGCTCTACATTCTATTATATTCTATTAAATAGATACACTAAAATTAATTTTATAAGTTTAATTTATGTTAAATGCTTACATTTCATTTATACTTTAAAACTAGTACTGTAAAATTTTACTTACATTATTATTTATAAACTATATGTATTATATACTATAAACGATACACTAAATACTCTATATGTATATTGTTATATATATATAATTTATAGCATGTAATATATGCATATGTTGATGTAATTATTCATAGGTTATGTGCTATTAAATTACATAATAACATAATGTCACATATTATTATTTATGTTTAATATATTACATAATATAATGTAAACATATTTCCTAGACACATTTGCATATATTGCATTATACATTCTATCTAGATAAATATCTATTACATAATGTACAAAATAATATATATTACATATTTTAAAAATGTAATTTCTCACTGAAAACTGATTTTGTGCTAGAGTGTTAAAGATAGATACACAAAGTGCTGAGAGTTTGTTTTCTGGGTGATTCAGAGAATTAAGAGCCAGTAAACCTTGTGTCTGTAGCTGGCAAAGAGGTTTAACTGATCATTTGAAATTAAAAAAAAAATTAAAAAGAACATATAAATGACAATATAATGTAATTAATCATTCAAAAACCTTTGAGGAAGCCCTTTCTTAGCAGCTACAAAAATGCAGAATCTTCTTATGTCTACAAATCTGGCCATGATACAGAAAAGAGAGTATGACTGAGAAATCAATTTTCAGGATGGCAAAAGATTAGAAACGACAAAATGTTTAAAAACATTAAGCTTCAACAGTTGATCTGCATAACATATTAAATCATTGGAAATTTGGAAAGAGGATGTGAACAGCAAATTAGCAAAATCTGCAAAGGCCACATAGCTACTTCTTTTAGTTAAAGCCCAAGAATATTACAAGGCAAGTCGGATGAAGAAGAACCTAATGAAAGATGAGTCAGAAGATACTGTGATGAACGGCCCTCCATAGTGAATACAAAGGAAAAAGCACGGGAGGGGAAAGATAAAACTCTTCAAATACTTTGTTGAATTTTAGGAGGAGAACATTAACATGGTGGTGAGACCTGGGCACTGCTGTATGCAGCTCAGGAGACATTTCTGCTTGATGGATGATTCCAGATGGATGAAACATTGAGATGTCATGTTGAGATACAAACTGGGAAAATGTAACAAATCTTTTCTCTCTTTTTGAATTGTTTTTATTCAATTCTCCTAAATGCAGGCTCCTCTCAGAGTTGCTCATGAAAGAAGACAAAATCCAGCAGTCACGATATTAGTCAGATACAACGAAAAGATGAATGTCCAGAAGGTGACTAAGCACTGGAATAGGAGATGGTGGGATGTCCACCTTGTGAGATATCCAAGACTCAGGCAGACAATGCCCTAAGCGACCTGATCTCACCTCAAAGTTGTCCTTTTTTTTGGAGCAGGGGGTTGAATGAGATCATCTCCATTCCAGCCTGAATCATTCTGATCCCCAGGACAAGAGTCCGATGCTCCCCTCTGAGCCATCAGCATACAGAATTAGATGACTGTCTCATCCGGCTGGACAATTCATTTGTATTGATCTCAACATTTCTATATTATATCAAAACCACAAACCAGATACCTGTTTTAAATCTTGCCTAGCACAAGATAAACCAGTTGTTTTTATTGCATGTCATGAACACAGAATGGAATTTGCAAGTAATATTGAAAGATTATGAGATATAGACATTCTTTAGGAAAAGCCTGTATGTTTGCACAACATGCTCACAGTCTTCAAATGCTCTGGCAATAAAGTTACCAACTAGCCAAAGCTGCCCCACACAACAATATGAAAACTAAGATTCCTTTTTGATCAGCTTGATGATCTTGGAGGTCTTTTCAATTCTATGATTTATGCTTTTTCCATAAAGAATCTATCTTGACTATCAGGAGCAGTATCCAGCTGTCTCTTTCCGAGAGCTGGTGCATGAATTGTAGAGTAGATAGCCCAAACTAGCAAGTGGCTCATGTAACCGATCAGTGAAATTTATGCCAAGAAATACGTTCTCTATTCAGGTCACTCCAATGAGCAGGAACCTTGCAATTTAGCATTGCCAGTACAGAAAGAAGAGCAGAAATGGCCTTGAGATAAAGTTGTCATTTATACCCCAAGTGCTGCAGAAAATGCATATATAGTTATGCTCCAGGTTTGAAAACCTTACGGGTGTTATGGTGGGAAGAATACCAGAACAGTCTGCTCCGGCTTTGGTCTTGAGTTGGGTTCAAGTTTCCCCTGTATATATATTACATATACACATATATGTAAATATAAAATATAAAAATACATATAAAAATTAAAAATACTGTAGAGTAATTATCCAGAATGTCAGGCCAAGAGCCAGATTTTTTCCTGCTTGGTGATGGAGGAGAGGTGACAGGCGACTCAACACAGATAGACCTTGTTTGCCAGAAGCCCGTAAAGGCTGGGCGCTGCTTGCGCTCACTGAAAGCAGCAGAACTACTCCTGCAGTCCTTAACAACCACACTTCCAGCGTTACTCCATTTTGCAGAGGATACACGAGCTGAATCGCACCACTCTTCGCTGTTGCAATGATAACAGCTGGGCTCTGGGACTACTCACTTGGAATACATTAGGTCCTTTGTTCGATCCCTTTGTTTTTCCAAGTGCTCCGACTGTGCTTGCAAGGGAGGCATACTTGGCAACACAACTTTATCTCAGAAATGGGGTCAACGTAATTGCAATCAGAGGCAGCTTTTCCACCCAGGAGCAGCGATGCAAAGGGAAGACAAAGCCAGGTCCTTCCAGTGTCTGTCTTTGGCTCTACACGGTGGACAGGGCAAATACGTGTATTGATTGGGTTCTGCCGTGAAGCAGAATGGGGACATCAGACGTAAGCAGATGAGCTGCACTGTGATATATTCCAGGTTGAAAGTCTCCATTGGAAATGCCACCAAAATCCTTTCCTCTCAGACATTGATTTCCAGAAGGTTTAGAGGATGCAGGTAAAAACAAGATTGAGAACAGGAGCTTTGGCCCTAGGAATTCGATATTAGCTCACCTTAACAATCATGAAAGCTTTGCAATGTGAGACAACTTCAATTACAGCAACTTGCTCTCCAGAATTTAGAGAATTTTCCTGCAGCAGATCCCATCTGTAAGCTCCAGGCGTGCTTTACCTGGTTTCCTTCCTATGCTCTCTACTGAGGGAAGTATCTGTCAATCTCGTATTTCAGGGAAACAGACAACATGAAAAATCTGTTCAGCTTAAAGCTCTTCAGGGAAAACAGAATTAAAAGTTCTCTCAGAACACCGATTTAGATGGAAAATATTTATAACAGTGGAGTGTATGTATGCAAAAATTTTAGTGTGGCTATGCTAATTAGTGATACCATTAACATGTGCTTTGGGCAATTTTATACACCTACATCCATGCAGTGAACTTAGAGGACAGGCTGCTTGGAACGGGGTAATTTACACTAAGCACGGAGTCCTGATCAGCCAGCCCTTCCTGGAGGTTGAGAGCTTTATGAAGGTAGAGCTTCACAGGTGTATTTTTGGCTGTGAAATTTGTTTCCCCAAAACCTCTGAATAGCAAAATTTATAACAGAAATCATATAATAGAATCATAGAAACATTTCATTTGGAAGAGACCTATGGAGATATCTAGTCCAAACTCCTGCCTCAAGCAAGGCTAACTCCAAAGCTGGATCAGGTTACTCAAGTTGAGTCCCAAAAATCTCCCATGATGGAGATTCCATTATTTCTGGGCAACTTACTCTAGTGTTTGCCTGCTCGTGTAGTGAAGAGGTTCTTCCCTCCATCCAGCTGGGACCTTGCTTGCTGCAACCTGTGTCTGCCGCTTCTTGCTCTTTGGCTCTTCATCTCAGAGAAGAGCATGGCTCCATGTTCTCTGTAATCCTTTTTTAGGCAGTGGAGGATTGCCATCAGCCCCCTCTTGCCTTCTCCTTCCAGGCTGAGCAGAACATGCTCTCTCAGCCTCTTCCCGCACACCACAGGCTCCAGACTCCCTAACTGTCTTGGGGTCCCTTCACTGGATTCCCTTCAATTTGTCAAAAAGTGCCATGTTCTGGGGGGCCAAAACTGGACACAGTACTCCAGAGGTCAACTCACAAGTGTTGAATAGAGGAAAAGAATTGCTTTCCTTGACCAGTTGGCTATGCTTTTGCCAGTGCAGCCCAGTATGTGGCTAGTCTTCATTAAGAAAAGGGCACACCATTGTTCCCTTGTGAATCTGTTGTCCACCCAGGCCTCCAAGTCCTTTCCTGCAGAGCTGCAAGCTAGCCAGACAGCCCCCAGCCTGCACTGGTGAACTAGGTGGCTCCATTCAATGGACAGGGCTTAGCACCTGCCAAACTTCAGCAAGTTCCTGTTGGCCCATTCCTTTAGCTTGTCCAGGTCCCTCTGAATGTGAGCCCTTGCCTTCCAGGATACCGATCGCTCTCAATTTGGTGGGATTATCATAAATTCTATTAATACATCATAAAATGATATTTATGTGATACCTAAATAGTAAGTAAGAACAATCTCATCCAGTATAAGGCATTACCTGCGTTTGTCTTGTTACCATACATTCTCAGAACCAAATGCTGGCATAAATGAAGAAATCATTTAAATTTCTCTTAAGGATTGTCTGCTATCATTCCCAAGATGCATGTTAATCCATGTCAGCATGGATTTTGTGATGACTTTGAAGTCTTGGTTTTGTTGAGGAACTTCAGAAGAGGAATCTTTAGTAAAAGTCTATGGATCTTGTTAATACAAATGGCAAGTGAAGAACTCCAAATCACACAGACAACTAGATTTGATTCAGTTACGTTTCACTGGTTTTGCCAAGAGGACCTGCAACATGCTTCAGATATTTCTGTCAGTAAACCACAAATAATTTAGAACACATGAGGTCACTGAATAAGAAAACACAAGAGTATTTGACAGCAAAAGATAATGAACGCTAAGTGTGGTGGCAAACACCAAGTCTAAAATGCAAAATTTTCAAAGTGTGAGGAGTTATCTCTGAATTCCCGTTTGGTGAAACACAACTGTAATGAATATTTATTGCCACCTTATTTAGCAGCATGAACAAAAGGAACTGTTATAAATAAACAACACTATGACAGTTTCACTGCTGTTAGCTTGACGTTCTCATCTGAAGTCAATCAAACTGAAAGACAAAGCAATCTGAAAAAAAGACTAAGTCAAACATCAAAATCACACAGTTTCTATTTTTATGTAAACTACCGTCATCACTGATTTGTCCAAGACTTACTAGTGTGGTGAGGAAATTTGACAGGTGTCAGCATGGTATTTGCATGCTTCTAGATTGAAATGCAGTTTTTAAATGTAAATTTACATGACTTGTTTTAAGGTTTCCTTAGCATATCAGTAAAGCTTTGAAGTGATATAAAGGGAGGTACAATTTACAAAGTAGAGTGATGTACATTTAGGAGGATGCCACTAAATAGTCAATAACACAGGGGGGGAAATAGAGAGGCAAGTTCTGTCTCTCTAACTTCTTGCAGTGTCTTACTGGCTGCTCTTGCTGCAGCACCTCACCTCTACCCTTTGACGTACAAACAAAACCACTGCTCTAGTGCTGCTGGGCTGATAATAGCAGGTGACTCAGTTTCAACTTATTTGTCCTCAGACCTAGTTTGACAGCCACTTTTATTCTGCAGAGCGAACAAAGCAAAACTTTAAATGTGTCACCAACTTACACAAAAAAACCTCCAGCACATATTTAGTAAAACCCATCTGCTCTGCAAATGAGAACTCAGGTCAGAGATGTACTGAGCCCTTTCACTCAATCCAAGGAATATAGACGTTTGTGAAGTATTTGCAAGGTCAGTATATGAATACAAGACAGGATGCACATTGCCTAGGCAAGCTCAGAGGCTTGTTGCCCTCAGCTTCCCCTGGCTGGCACTTCGCAGGGCGCTGCGTGCCCTTGGTGCATGCCCACAGCCCCCTTGGTCTCCTTCACTTAGATCAGGGCTCCATCTTCCCTCCAGGAACGCACTGGGAAGGCTGGAGGAGATACGTACCCGGGAGCTTTATTTTCAGCATCTCTACTCACTCTCGTCTTCTCAAATGTAATGTCTTCCGCAGACTGTTTAATATAGGTTGGTACTTATCAGGGAGGGGATATAGAACAGCAAAATTATACTGCACCAGCAGGTTGGCCTGCTTAATTCTGTTTGTTTAGTTCATAGCACAGTTTGAGAGGAACTTTCATCACCAGAATTTATTTAGTGCGTGGAAGACACAAGCCTTTCACACTGACTCTGTGCAAATCCTTCCCCATGTAATTTCATCTAAGCCTTCAGATGCCTAAGCATGCATCGTATCTACCCATGTTAATGCTAAAAAGGAAATCCTCCCTACATCAGCCAAGCTCCACACCAAGGCACTCAGCTGGAAGACAGTTTTCTTCTAAAAACCTCATCAATAAGAAGTGTGTTCATAATCAATCACCTCGTTGGAGTCATGTAAATAACTATGCTGGCCGTAACGCCCGTGTAAAACGAAGATGCTATGGCTCCATGTCTGTGCCTGAGAATCTTTGTCGGGGGGGAGGGGGGGAAATGGCAAAGAAAACCCACAGATTTAAATCCCAAATTTAGTTAGTTCTAACTGTCAGTTAGTTCCACAGTATTTTCTCTGTACAGTCGGCCTATCAAGAATAGATTTCTTTCTATTGCAAGTTCCTGTGAAATGGGAAGTACGTACACATCAGTGCACTGGCCACAACAGCGATCATTGCTTGGCAACTGTGGCTCTGAATACGTCTTTCTGAATGAGTTTTCTAAAAGCATGTACATATACATCACAATCATATCGTGGTTCTGTTATACTAGAAGGGCTTTGTCCCAGCCCTGCTATTTACACAAGAAGCTCTGGCTCAGGATCTTAGGTACTGCTTTGAACAAGGAGAATGAAGTGAGTTTTTCTATATAATACGGTGTCACAGCACCAAATAAACAGACCATACCTATTATCTTTCCTTGGACTTGGGACTGAAGTTGGGGCTGGAACAAAGGAGACATGCTGCGTTTGGGAGAGAAAACAAGGCAAGTTCAAGAGGCCTTTGCTGAGTTTTTGATTTGTTGAACTTTTAGGACCAATTTCTAATAACACAGAAATACATTCCCATATAAATCATCAGCTCTGCTCTTTGTGCAGATCCTTCAGTGTTTAGGTATTCAGAGACAGTATTATTTCTTTATCATAAGTGTTCTTCATTCAATGCCTGTATTCAATCAAGCAGCTTTTTCAGGCTCAAAGAAGGTCATATTCTAAAGAAGAACATTCTAAAAAAGCCAGGAAGTTAACTTCCCAACACAACTTCACACCTCCCCAGATGCTAGTTTCAAATTAATCACCCGTTCTGGGGACAGCAGATGGAAAATAATATTCCTGATTAAATGGGCTTAATGAGAGCTAGAGGATCTGCACTGACTGCTAATTTCACAAGACATCCTAAGGAGTTTTTTGACTGGATAAAGGGGGAATATTAATGTTCACTGTCTTCAGAAAAAAACTCCCCCCACTTCTTTCATATTGAGCAACTTTGACAAAGCAGACGACTGACCAGTTGATTTTGATTTTGGTCTCTTTGAGTTTAGGATCTGGGAAGGCCACTTAACTTTATTTCTCAGTCACAGAAGTGAGGCGATGGCCTGATTTGAGTTTCACACCACAGCTCCAAATCTTAACATCCTTCTCAGCTGCCAGAAGGAGGACAGAGCAAGGAGGAAGCACGTACCACTTTCTAGGATACAAACAGAAAGGTCATTATAGGATCTCTTTCACTGAAGCTCCCTCAACAGAAAGGCACCTGAAGCACCTCTGCAAGCAGCTCCTGCAGCAGGTCCTATCTAAACTGCTGTCCTTCAGCCCTCCTTGTTACGTCTCTCTGGTACTGTGCTGTTCTCCTTTGGTCCCTCGTTTTATCCCCTTCCACGATCAGGCTTTTTTTTATCCTGTGTTTTAGCTGCCCAGTTAAATCTTCCTCAGCCTATACTTCTCTCTCTCTCAAGTCTTCCTTTCTTCCTTCCTCTGACATGTTTCCTTTCCCAATTTTCTCATTCACTTTTTTTAGGCTTGTCTGCTGAAGAGAAAGCAGCACCTGTCTAGCACACAGCTAGACAAAAAACATGAACTAATTTTCCCTAAAATAGATCAACCTTCTTTCTAAATCTCTTAATTAACTACATTCCTAGCCATCTCCCTTCCTCCCTGGTCAAAAGCACAATGCTTCCCTGCTGCCTGCTGTCCCCTTTTTCCGGCATCTCCCCCAGCACAGGCTGCTCCTGCTGTAAGCCGTCATCTCTTCAATAGGAGCAGTCTTATTTTTGGTGTGGCAGGAACTTCATCCTGCCCTAGTTCATGCCATGTACTTTTCTTTCTTTCTTCTTTGCACGATTTGTTGCCTCAGCTTATCACACGCACTCTGCACCCCTTCTGCTACAGATTCAAAGCACTATGGATTTTTTGATTTGCCTCTCCTACTGCTCTAAGACTCTTGAGTGATACAGAGAACCTCCTACAGCCAGAAAGTAACTGTGATTTTTAGCAATGATGTTTGCTCTAACTATTTAAAGCACACTTACGAAGACACATAATAAGTAGGTTTGAGGGAAGTGGTAGCAATCCACCCACTACGTTCCTTTTAGCTAACCCTTTAATTAAATATTAAAGATATGGTTCTCAGGAAGGTTTAAAATAACCCACTGACAGAAAAAAAGAGACAGGTTAAAAAACAGCAGTGAAAGAAATAATCCCCCCCAAAGACTTACCACACCTTCACACTGCTTTTAACATAATATTACTGTGCTGATGACGGAAGAGCTTTTCTGAAGGGAAATAACAAACCTTATGCTTTCCAGTGCTAGATCCCTCTGTATGTTCTCAGGGAGTCGCACTAGGGATTGAAAATTATTTGATGCCTAACTAAACATAATAGCTTCCCCTTTCATAAAGCATAGCAAAAAAAAAAAAAGTTTATAAAACTGAGTAAATAAATTACTGGAAAAGTTATTCCTCACTCAAAAGACACACTCTGGCTGCTGGATGCACAGAATTGATACAGGGTTTGAGGGGAAGAGTATATATACACTGATTACAGCATCACCTCCAAGTATAAAGCAGGGTGAGACAATTCACAGCAAGATCTGTGCAGATTTGTGGTACGAGCATTACCATTTATAACTGAGACAAAACACACCAGGTGGGTACCACAAAATATCAGAGGAGGAAGACAAGAGGTAGCTGACGGAGGCAAAAAGTGTAAGAAACCAGCTATGGCCACAAAACAGAGTGGCTCTGACCCGCATAACCGTTTTGGTGAAGGCTTTGATTATTTTTCTCCCTATCTAGCTGACAAACTGCTACAATGGCAAAGCATCTATAGACAAACTGAGCAGTGTTTTTTCACCAGTACTGCAAAATACCTGCTCTGCTGCTTCTTCGCTTGTGTTTGAAGTCCATTGTCCATCATTACTCTTTTGTTCTGCTCTGCTGTGTGCAGTTTTGAGTCAAACTCCCAACCCCAAAACTCTCTGTATAGTCTTCACTGTTGCTGTAATACAAACAGAAACTGGTCAACCATTTCGATTTGGTCTTGTGTCAGCCATATAATGGGAAGTGTTTCCAAACACACACAGTTTCCCCCCTCCAGTCTTACAATCAATACTGTTCTGCCTTCAATTACATTATCACCACAACAGATATACCTATAAGGTGTCCAGAATCTCACAATAGAAAATCTATTTCTTTGAATACAAAAGTTGGCCAAAATGATTGACTTCCTGAGGCAACAGAAATGATACTGGTGATTTTATTCAGCATGTGTCCAATACCATTTTCCATTCTGAATCCACATTTTTTAATGCTTTTCTTATACCACTCTAAACATTACCTTCAGCTTTTATGGAGTCCCTTAGAAAGTTTTTTTTTTAAATTTGTTTACCAGAAAACTTAAATCTCAATGATTAAATAATAGGACATTTATATACATCAGTGGGTTTTCTCAGATACTGGGCTCTAAGTACATACAATGTCTATAGAATGAAAACAAAAAAGAAAATTCCAGTCATGCAAATCACCTTACAATCCATGTGCCATTTGACTTGAAAATTTTTACTCTGTTACTGGCATATCATTTTAAAATTAAGCAGGTATTTTTTTAAGGTTGCTTTGTCCATTTCCATCCGTTTGTTTTGCCATTCTGAAGAACTGAGAGGCCACATGCTACTGCAGAAGGTACCGGCAGGATGATAATGGTTCTGCTACCACCAACCAACCACTCCAAGCCCTGGTGTGGATGTGTTTAAAAAAGCCACCTAACCTTCAGCTAACTGCACTGGTTTATTTCTGAACAGCACATCACAATATCAGCATAGATAGCACATTGTAACCGGTTGGGTGATTCCACTTAATAATTTTTTAACACTAGGACCTTTCAGCATTTTAATTCTGGTTTCATTTATGAATTAAAGGTCATATATAGAGCACAAATGAGGTCTAAATTTAGTCACAGCAGACCACAGTTCCACATAAAGACAAATCTTCAAGTTATGTTGACCTGCTAGGAGACAAAGATAAACAGCACAGCAAACATGTACCTGCAATGCACTGCTTCCCTATTAAATATTAACTGTTTCATTTACATTTAAATGAACTGAGCAGTAAAGGATAGACTTTCCAGTACCACTGTTTGGTGCTGCTGTCATGGAAAGAAGCTGAAGACAATGTGGGCTGTATGGGGGCAAATGACGCAATCTCAGCAACCGCTCAAGTGACTTCAATGATGACCATTCTCCAGTCTTGAAATATAATCCTACACAGCATTTCTTTTTTTTTCTCTCCCTCTGTAAACACATCTGTTCATAAATAACTTAGATGTCTCCTTGACATTCATGGTATGTAACTGAAGCTGAAGTAGAAAAGGATGGGCGGTGTACAGCACTGAGGAGATGTCACAGTACTTCTGTTCAGCGTTTTTGTCAAGTGCAGGTTGCTAACATCAGCCATCAGAGACGGGTGGGGTGACCCACCCATATTTTTCATGGGTCTTCACCAAACTCTTAAATGTTGCTTCAGCTTCCTTTCGACTGAATGACTTTTTTGATTTGCCAGCTTTTCTGCAGATACGGCCCTGCACCAAACAAAAAAAGAAAACCTTTGTTAAACATGTGGACACCCAGCTGGAAACCACAGCTTAACTTTTCAACTCATCAGGCCAAGGGGCATTCACTTATGGGTACCAGAACGCAGCGCTCCCAAACTGAGGCAGACAAACGCATTATTAGAGATGATTCAAAATGATACACAGGGGAAAAAAAAATAAAAAAGACGACATCTGCCAGGCTATTTCTTCCCAGTGAGCCCCTGTGCTGGCACACTGCCCTGCATGCAGCACCCAGCAGCTGCCGCTGCAGCCGTGCCACACGGTTTGCCTCCCTCGCTGCTGCACGGGGACCCCTGTGAACAAACGAAGGGACCTCTGCCATCAAGCATTTGGCGCGCAGACCCCCATGACCACCCTGTACGCTCATAATATAGTCCAAAGTGTGAATATCACAGACTTGATGATTCTGGAGAACCATGATAAAAGTGGAGTGTTTTTGCAGGCTACACATCCCAAGGTTACCTGTATCTCACCCCCCATACCCCGCTGTCCACACAGAGCATCACTAAAAATTACATCCATCCCACAAAACACACTCCGTTCTTCTGTTCTAGTCTGACCCATGAGAAACAAATAGCCCTGGCACTTCTTAAAGGCAGGAGCACCTTAAAGCCAACTTGCTTCCAACCTACATAAAAAAAAAAAATAAAAATTGTTTATTACCCCCTCAGGACAAGTTTGATAATAAATGAAAATATATACATTTAAACATACTGCATCTTTATTACTTTGCAATTAAATATTACCTCTAAATGCACAGCAGTATATAATTTCAAATCCTTGTTTGGCAACACAAGACATTTACTGAGTTATTAATAGCTTACCTTATTTTGCACATTGGTCCTTGTCAATTACCAACTAACAGAGACAGAAGAAAGAAACGTAGCTGCAGATTTATTCTACTCCACAGCAATAATACACTTTGAAGCATTTACGCCTATTGGATTTGTCACAAAATAGAAGTTTATTAAAGTCACAAGTCTAATAATTTTTATAACTGTTTGAAAGACTGCACTGAAAGCCTTTTTTTAAGAATAAATGGTATTTGATGGGCAGATACTGTATTCCAGTGTTACAATTATTAAGAATCAAGTTAGTATGTTCTCATTTTTTCCATTCCTTTGCTCAAAATGATGCATCAGGTTACATCTTTTGCCTCCCGTATTCTACCGTCAATTTGGAATTTTAACCAAAAAATTGACATTCGTAGTTACATGCAACAAATAATACTGAGAAAATAGCCAGGTATCTGAAGGGGAAAAAAAAAAAGAAAAAAAAAAGGGGAAAGAAAGAAAACAAACTCTGTCCTCGGAGTATCAAAGTTATTTTTACAAACTAAAATGAGTGAGATCACTCTGTAGTGTGGACAAATCCTTTAATTCTAGAAAGATGTCTCAAAATTGGACAGATAGCTTTTGTGTTCAGCGCTGCTCTTATAACAAAACTATGGACACATGAGATAAAAAAGCTGTTTCCTACTCCTGTTTTAATAAGTAATTTTTCTGTGCAGTTTGACTTCTCTTTCAGAGACTACCTTAACTAAGGATTAGGAACAGCCTCTAATTCCCACCTCCATTTATTCACAGCCAATTTATACCCATTTGGTTTCCACAAAAATAGCTCTTTTACCTTTTGATGCTTTTCCTTGCCTTTCTCCCTAGTTGCCATTTACAGATTAGCAAAGTATTTCTTCTTTAAATACCCTTTGATAGACTAAACAGCAAGACACCTTCCCCATCCCAGTACTAATCTGGCAACTAATATTTCCCCAGTAAGGATGATCTGAATGGTACTGATTTAAGTCCATTAACAAATTTTCTTAGAAAATGTTCCTTTTTAGTTTTGACAAAAGCAATAACTAAATAAAACCAGGTAACATTTTAAGATCTCATGATTGCCGGTTCTAATACTGCTCCTCTCTCAAGAATTGCTGTTTCAGTTGGGTGCTGGAAACATAACACATTCCATTGACTAATTATCTTACATATGCTGCAGGAGTATTTTTGTTGTTTCAAAACATGTCTTGTATTTTCTTCGTAATCTGAGCTTTTGTTGGAAGCACACTTAGAGAAAGATAGGAAAAGATAAAGCAAAGTGCAACAGAAGATGAAATCAGCACAGGAAATGCTGTCCTCAAAATCTCACCAATTAAAGACTTTTGAAAGTAGATATAAACCTACTCTACTACTTAATTTCTGGACTAGGTTCATTTGCCATCTCTTGTCTTATACGTATGATTTTTTAATAATTTAAGGCTTTGATACCTTTCTGAATTGTGTGCATAGCACCTAGCACAGTATGATCCATGTCTTCCCAGCTTTATCAACGTATTAATACTAATCTGCACCTAGACATGGGATCGTTATGTTGAGAACAGCTATCGTTCATATTCACATCAGCTACTTGCTGCTTTCAAACCAGGAAAGTAAGAATTCTTTGGTGTTGCAATAAGGCAGTGGATATCATCACATCATCTAAAATGTTAATGGAGGCACAGCAGATGAAACAAGCATTGTTATGTGAGTTTATTCACATACTTCTTTGCTATTAATGTAATGGATCATTAAACCCACTTCTGAATCACATTCTGGTCCCATTTGCAGGTTGTATGTAAACTGCATCACCAAAGACCAGCTAATTCTACCCAAAGGAAGTGCATGTATTTCTGTGTTTATACAGAAACCATGGGTGGCATGGTTAGCACTGTCCCTTATTAACCAATATTCTGCCAGGTGTTTATAATTTGGATAAAATTTAACCTCCTGGATGAAAAGTTTCTCTTTTTGATGCCTCAAGTAAATCTGAGGTAAAAAGAAAGAAGGGTGGAATTTCAGTCAACACAGCTCAGATGCTTTTGAGTCTATATTTGAGCAGTATCTACTGTCTTAATGATTTTTAGCTTTTTGCCATTCCCACAAAACTCTTCCCAAGTTTAACTAAAACTGGCATTCTGCACGCAATTATAAAAGAAAATGTCAAACAACCATTTTAACAGGCACCGTTATCAGCTCTGTCTACAGTTTATTTTCAGATTGCTACTTAATCATGCAGTCATTTAACTCTGGTCAGGAGACTATGAGCTGCTGCATTTGGTAAATACGATAAATATGGTAAATACAGTATGCAAATACAGCGCTGGCCGTAGCTCGATTGCGCACAAGTGCAGTTTGACTGATCTCTAAACCACACACGTCACCACTGCCGTGGTGACGAATACAGACCATTTGCACGGCCAGCGTTTTGGTATGTCCAGCACCAAATCAAGGACAGATATCAAACTGATAGCTGAACAAGATCAAAACATTCCACAAAAGATTAAAAACAACAGATAAAACCCAATAAAACCTTTCCTTTCGTAACGATATTAGCGTTGACTTTAGCTCTGAGGAGTCACACCAGGAGCTTGTTTAAATAGTCGCAATACTTACAGACACTCAGAGTGCTTTTCATAAAGGGATAACCAAAAACCTAATTAAAATAAAGAGTTAGAGAGAACATTCCAGATTTTGCCATCTGCTGTGACTTCCTGTACTTATCAAGCTATAATTTTAACGAGCTGGAAATATATGAAAGGCGAAAGCAATGCCACAGCATCCAACTGGTTTACACAGCCATGCTGAAACGCAGGGGGACGTGTGCTGCGCTCAGCCTCCTCGCTCACTTGCGCTCCTGCTGTGCCCGGTTTGCATGGCACGGCGAGCAACGCAACGCCGCTCATCTACTCTTTGCCCAAACTAATGAGTTTGAACAAACAGCTGATAAAGATCCAGCCTATAACCCTGGTAAATGTCAGCAGAAAGACCTCCTGGAGCACAGTCTGCTGTGGGTAGCCTTCTCCCCCTGGCCATACCGAGGGATCGCTCCCTCTCACCATGCTCAGCAGAAGACCAAAGGTCAATCTCACATGTGATTTGGCACCCACTTTGACACACTCGCATTACACTGTGGGCAAATGTGGGAGCTTTTCTACTTCTCAGTGACGCCACAGTAGTCTCCATGTTCTTCCATAATCGTCAGAGCATCAGCACGTCCTCCCTTTGAAAACGCTATGTGACATTGAAGCGCATCCTCAAAAATACTCAACACCTAATAGCTCTTTGAAGTCCTTCAGTATCATTATCAGCAAGGTTCCATATCTTTTCTTCCCCAACACCATGTCACAAAGAGGTCCAAAGAGAGAGTTAAGTCCTGTACAGAGATACCAAATATGAAGCCTGAAGCTCTTTAGCTCTGTAATCCCAGTACAACCACGCATCTGCCCACGTCTGGCCTGTGTGTCATGAAAAACAGTCCTGACATTTCTTCTGGTATTTCCAGAATCGGGATAGCCTCAAGAGAATTTATTTGGCAGCGACGAAGAGATTTATCTCATCAAATCAACTATAGTAACTCTCAGACCAAAACCCAACCGTTTTGGCACAGCACACAGTGTCAGGTGTGCTTCCATGTCCTATCACTTTTGGCACTACCTGGAAGGACAGGACTACGGTGGACAGCCTTTCACAGGATCACACAATCACTGAAGTACTGGCTGGAAAGGACCTATGGAGGTCTTAAAGTCCAGCGTAGATACCTGGAGCTGAACTGCCAACACAGGCCAACTGTGGCACTGCACAGCCAGATCCTGAATCCTTCAAGGCTGTGCTCAGTCCTCTCCTGATGTAAGCCCCTGTGCTACTAGGTTGCAAATTTTCAGAGATTTATTGTACGCAGTCATCAGCCCTTACAGGACTGAGGTTATTCCGGAAACAGCACAAGTCCCTGTGTTACAGGTCTCCAAGGTGCCACAGCAAACCCTTCAGGCACATCTAGATCTTTTTTTCCTGGACTGGTTAACAAAAAGTTGTACTCTTTGCAAACAGCACACAGCTAATAGACTCAAGAGACAGAAAACAAGCAAGGCTTTGGAGAGGTATACAACAGACTGGAAGAGGTCACTGTGCATCTGTGGTGATCCCTCCAAGGACACGAAGGAGACCCACAAGGATATGCCCGTTTCCCAAGTCTGTCGTCCCAGGCTTCCCATGGATGACGCAAAAACTGTGGATTTTCTAAGAGCTGGAGTACAATATGAGTACATAACATGTTCCACTAATGTGCCAGTGACTCATGGCTTTGGGCCTCAGCTGTTCAACGCCGCACACTATGCAAACACACTCAAATCTTTTCTGATAAGTTACAAAGGAATACAGTGCTTAAGCCTGAACCAGTCCTATTCTAGAATATTTAAACGGGTTTTCAGAGAAAAATATTTCCACCGGCTTTAGAGAAGCATTCAAAACTAGAGCAATGCTGAAGTGAGCTACTGTCACGCTCTCAGTGCAATGACTGCCATGTGTCACAACATCATTGCCGGAGCACAATATACACAGCCTCTCCTCCCAATTACATGGTGTGTAATCTTTTTCCTTTACGTACTGATGAGGCACAGTTAATAATGTCTCAAAAACTGTACACAATTTATATGGCACTATATATAATTATTAGCTATAGCTAAAACAAAGCAGTATAAAAATGATGCAGACAAATACTGTTAATGTTGCAGCATAACCGAATTAAATGTTTTCCTGCAAATGTGTAATTTCTGAAACAGTATTTCCACGCCTTTTTTGGTCTCCTTTTTAAGAATAATCTATAGAAAGAAGTGAAAACTCAGCAAGTTCCATCTTTAAAGCATCCTATAAATTGCTCCTTCTGGGAGTGTGACTGTTCTTTGTCCAAGAAAAAGAAATCTGAGTTCCAGCTGAGTAATTATTAACACTCTCGTCTGTGTGCAGCCTGGTGCAATTGGCTCTTAATCGATACAAACATTTACAGCCCCAATCCCCATTTGACAGCTACAGAGCACTGCACGGCTCTTCCTCACCTCTCCCCAAAGAAAGTATCTCCCTTCCTGCATTTTAAGGCTGGGACAAACTCTGTGCTGGCAAAAGAACAAGAAAATTTTGACAGCTGACCACATTCCTGGAAGATGCCTCTAGCACCTCCAGGGCCAAAGGTGCTATCTTACAACATGGTGGGCTGCCATCAAAAGAGATGGTCCCTGTGTCCTGCCGTCAAATGGCCTCCCCACTAGGCCAGGTGACAAACGGTCGTTTTCTCTATCAGTTTTCTGCCAAGCTCCCTGGACTACCTCTCTGTGGAACCAGGCACCAGTAGAGTTCCCAAGGGTAAGTCCAGGTGAAAAGGCTGAGAGTGTGATAGCCCGTCTTAGCATCAGCCCACAGGTCCTCCACATCAGAAACCTGAAATTGCCCAAGCTAAACACAGCCACGACTGTAAACCTAACCAAAGCAAGCAAGCCATCCTTTACAACAGGTTGTAAAGATGAAGGAGCTACAGCCCAGACAACAATGTCTATCTCCACATTTCCCAAGGTTTCACCATGCAAAAAAAAAAACCCTCAGGAATAAAAAGCAGACTACCTCTGGGAACATTTAATCGAGTTAAGACCAAATTCAGTAAGATTACAGTCACAAGCCGATGCGCTTTTCCCCCGGCTACTTATACAGATGTGTCAATCTCTTCACTATGATATGGTTCCTACTGATGCACATGGACATCTACTCACAGAGCCCTCACTCCCGATTACTTGAAGGACGTATCCTCAAATGACCTTTGGAAAGAGGAGTATCTCTACTTCACAGGTGGAAAAGAGGAATATAGTGAAGTTATACAACTTGCCCATGATTGCACCTGAAGTCAGTGGCAAAACCTGGAACCTAAACTTGGATGACCTCTCCTCAGCCTAAGTGCTCTAACTGTGAAATATCCTCCTCCCCCCCAATAACTATAGAACACTCCAATACTAGGTGTATTTTAATAGAAACAATCTGGTCAAATTTACAGAAAAATTGACATTTATAGAAACTCATAGAAAAGTTGAAAAAATAGTAACACCAATTTCTTCTGCTTTGTGATGCTTTAGGGTTTTTTTAGGGGCACATATTATGGAAATAAGCCCTACACCTCTTGCTGTAGCTGGGGGTTTGTTACCATTTGTAAAACAAACCTAGAAACAGAAGAAATACCTAGTCATTCCACAGCTCATAAAGTCTGACTATGAGAAGCATCTGAGCTCCAGGCCATTTCATAACGCAGGCTTACTCTTCCTTCCTCAGGTTTATTTTCACTCATCTTTGAATACAGATTTGGGATCGTGACTGACTTGTAACTCTATCAAGAAGTCACTGCAGAAGTTCCAGGGGTTTTGGAGAGCCTGCGCAGAAGTGAATTAAATCAATGAGGATCATTGATTTTAACACCACGCATAAAATCATGAAGCAGATAAAAGGACATTTTCCAAGGACAGCCTGTGCACGTGCAGGAGGCAGGCACGTATCTGCCACACATGGCTGAGGACAGGCACACTTGGTGTACCACTCCTCAGCTTAACTTTTAACTGGGATGGGGCAAACCGGACTGGCGCCTTGGTCCTGTTTCAGAAGAAGAATCACCTGAATGTCTTCAGTGTGGTCCCAACTTATCTTTTTCAGAGAGACCAACAGAAACTGCAAATTGTCATCAAAGCACAGCTGTGCTTCTCCCTAGCTTATGCTCTTTCAATTCCCAGCGCAGTGCTGGTTTCACTGCCAGCCAGGTTAGGTAACAGCACCATCTCCTTTCCATGCAACCCGTCCAGGACTTCCAAGATCTACTCAATCGCCGCTGATTCCAGACGGAGTTAAAGACCAACAGTGTTGAGCGCTCAGCATCTTCTAGGAATGACTCTGTGGAGTACGACTCAGGCCAGCCTCAAGCCACACGCTTTTCAAAAATGCTATCATATTCAAGAGAAACCTGGCATTTCACTTACAAGTGAGACAATTGGACCCTGCGCACACTAAATTTAACACATATTTTAAGCCACGCAGACAGCATAATCACGGCAGCCCCTCAAGTTCTCCCTGCTTAGTCGCGGAGTAATTGCACCTGGCAATCCTTCCGCCCTCCCGTCTCCCTTCGCGCCTGATGTCAGCGTTACCTTTTCTGACAGTTACAGGAGGAGATAATTTGTAAGCTGGAAACTGCGTGTGAAGGACTGAATACATCAAGGAAAAGAAGAGATCTTCGTTGACTCTCATCAGCCCAAAGGAGATGGAAAAAAGAAATGCAGCTAATATTACGTTACTTAACCAACGTTCGACTCCGAGAGAGCAGATGCCCAGTCAGGGGACACGCCTCAGATCACGCCTGGCAGTAAGACCCCTGTGATATGAGGACCAGAATGACTGTGGAGTTACAAATCTTCGATCTGGAAGTCTCCGGTCATGCGTGGAAATCCCTGGGCATTGTGTAGATGCCAGGAAATCTGCATATTTTCAAGGCTAGCCTGTATAAGGAAGAGTAAATCTTCCTCACAACAGAAAGTGGGTTATTTAGGTTACTCCTCCAGGAGGACACAATGTTACCTCTCAGGACTAGGCTTTCTGCATTTGAAAAAATGCAATTCTTCAACAAAGTATCTGACAAAACACCCAAATGTGACATAGTTCTCTCTGAGCACATTAACTGAAGAAAATGAGGACTTACTGCACAATTCAGAGAAGAAGAATCCTGCTCTTTTGAGCAAATTCAATTTTCTTATAATCCAAAGCGGCGATTCTTTTAAATTCTTGTTTAGGAGATCAGCCAAGTATTTCCAAGAAGAATTAGTTCTACCTCCCATAAAAGCGCGTTTTAAAATAAGCAGTTTATTTCAATTTAGTGTTTTAACTTATTTGATGACTATTTTAATATTATGGGTGACAGTGGAAAGTATTTTAAAATTTTCCTTTTTATGCTCTGAAGGGGTGAAATGGAGATTACGTTCCCCCTGCTTTTTAAAAGAATTAAAACAGCCTCCTACTTCAGTGAGTTTGAATCCCTGTGTCTTCATTCCTCTCAGTAGAATGTATTTGCATAATAATAGTGGATAGTCAGGACAGCAATATATTAGAGTACAGATGAACAATGTTTTTTCCGGCCCATTCATCAGTCCCAGCATCTCAACATAGCAAATATATACGCTCCCACCTAAACTGTAGCTTGAAAATCCTAGGTTTCTCAATTGCCAAAAAAGAGAAACCTTAGAAGGCAAATACATCTGATTTTCCTCTGTAACTAAACAATATTTTTGTTACCTCTCTGGCCCAGCATTTACAACTTTTAATGCGGAACAAGTCCCATAATACATTCTTTGTCTCCTCTGTAATCGTTGTGTATGAGTCCATGTGTTTTTCAACCATGGACCTAAAGCAAGGTTTCTTCCCGTGATGATAACTGGCATCATTTGCTCAGGCACCTAACTGAAAGCAAAAAGCAAGTGGGTTTTATTTTTTAAGGTCCTAATACAACACAATGGCTCCAAACAATTCAGAGACCACTGTGTTCTCTATGCATTTCTGCAGCCTTTGAGATTAACCGATTTATTCATGGCTACAGTCCTCAAACCCAGCATCTGGAGTATGAAAACCCATGGATTTGCAATTAATTTCTGCTATACATATTTGAAAGATCTGGAGTCTGCTGACCTCCTGGACACCGCATAAGTCCCATCTGCTATCTGCTCACTCACACTTTTGTTTGAAAGGACGAAGAGGGAGTAATTTAGACTATGATTAACTGCTACCTTCTGTATCTGTTTTTCATAAAATAAGCCCATTTCTCCTGTTTCAATCTGGTAGGAGTCAGCTGGGATGCCTGCATTTTTAAAATGGAAAGATAAATCAGTCCAATGGTCACACAAGGCACACACATCCCGAAGCAAACTAACGGGATTCCCCTGAGGTATTTCTAATATTACAAGGGATAAAAATACTATATACCAACAACTTTGATTTGAATCAGGACATTTTCCTATAGAAAATGAAATCATAATTACAAATTATATTTTGGTCTTTATTTAAATGATTATACAGAAGCCCACCACAGCAAGAGTACTCATAAGTAGGGATTCCCTGTTCCTATTTTTACGTCCTGACAAAATTTTTATGCTCCTTCTATTCACTGGAAGAATAAGGGAGTATTTTCTTCAAAACTAAGAACTTTTCCCACGACACAATCTGCAGAGTCGCCAGTTACCTGACAGCTGCCTTTGGCTGGCAGTCCTGTCCTCAGCCTTTGCAGAGAGAACAAGGGACTCATAAAAAGGAAGACAAGGCTGCCACTGCTCAAGGCTACTGCAAGCTTAACCCTGAAGTCCTCAAGGCATCAGGTGCAGCCATGTTGGTCGTTCTGAATAAAACCGTGATTCCTGATGTATTATTTGGACACTGACATGTACAGATTTGTCCTCTCTTAAACTTCCACCAAACCAGCATCAAATCATTACTCTCTGGAGAGAAACAACATGGCTATTAGGGGACACAAAATCTGCTCCTACTAGGGGACAAAGTCTGCTCCTTTTCATTTGGGACCATACCATCCGCCACGTTTTCCAATGAGAGAGACGGCTCCTCCCTGAAGCACAGGTTCCAGCCTCAGCTGTGTGCGTTACTCCAGGAGAACGACGACTGACCTCCTGCTGCCGCATCCCTCTCCTACGACCGGCACTGCTCCCCCTTCCTTCCTTCAGTTATTAACATTATTGTGACAACGGCACCGTTATCAGGCAGTGGAGAGCAACAGACCCATTTTTAAATCTCTCTCTTAAATGATCAATAAAGGGTTTTAAAGGGTTCCTTATAAGAAGGAATAACGCTCAGCGGGCCACTTCCACAGCCTGGGATAGACAGACAGACAGACAGACACAGGAGGCTCTGCCTAGACACGCACGTTGAACAGTTGCCTCCGGGACAACAAACAACTGGTATTTAAATTATTTCGTTAGCATCACTCCACCTCCTTGGCTGACACCCCAGCTCCGCGGCAGCTCATGGCTACCATTTTGCCGGTTCGGCAGAGCCAAGCTCTCGCCTATGACAATGGGAGCCAGCGAGCAGCTGACTCTGCAGGAAGCAAGTACAAAGTCATCCCCTTGAAACCAAGGCTACAGTTGAGTTAAGGACAACATCAAGTTTTTTAAAATAAGATTCTGGATCCTAGACAGATAAACAGTCTTAGGCCTTTGATGTACTGAGAATTCCCCTCAAGATACTGACTAGAGCTGTGTGAATAATTGATTTTCTCAGCTGAATAGCTGAAGCAACCATCCAAACAAACCCCAACTTGTTTGTTAATTAACATTCTTTTTTTTCCTTGAAAACTGAGGGGGTAAAGAAAAAAAAAGGGAAAAAAAAAGCAAGCGTCGTTTGGGACTGTTGAATTGTTTCATTCAAACAGAAATTGTCTCTCTTGTATTTTATACTTTTTTTTTCCAGACAAAAAATATCTAACTATGTGATACCACATTCATGACAGGAAGCAAGGCTGTGCATCCTGTAAGGCTGGACATCTCTCAGGCAAGGTCACCTGAGGCGTATGGTTCCTCCTTGGTGAAATCTGGAGAAACAGCCACTCCGTTTTAAAAACCAGACCCTGGGAGACAGGCTTAGGTTTGGGAACCTGGGCCCAGGCTTCCCCGCATGCAAGGGCAATGCTGAAAAGCAACATAAAAGTGCTACTTCTTCATTTCTGTATTGTGCACTTAGGTCTCCTTAGGGACACAAGTCCTGAGAGAAATGTTTCACCTGTGACGTGTCAGAATGACTCCTCTCAATTTTTATTTTACTCTGCTAAAAGGTCTGTGAAATATGGTGAAAAAATCTGAATTTCTCAAGCATCTTGACTGCCTGAAAATGTATTTTTAGTGTTAGTGTTGTCTGCTTTTCCACCACTTTGTCAAAAAAAAGACGGTCATATATGTTCACAGGTTACCATTAGCTCTGAAAAAACAACAGATCAAAAAGTGCTGCATTTCTCTCTGAAGAACTGGCAGAGAACAGCAGCATTACAGCTAGCATGGCAAAACGGGACTGATGAGAAATGTTGAATGAAATCAGCCACCTCGGTTTTATCACTCAAATTGTCAAAAGTAGGAACACATGCTGGCGGGAAGTTCAGTCCTGCCCACTCACCCTGGTGCCCGCGTCGGCGAGGTGCGCTTTCGGATGCGTCACAGACTCCAGTATTAACAATGATTTCACGCAAAGTCACGGCACTGCAAACCAGTGACGTTTGAGACCTCTGGAAGGCCCCATTTACCCACTGGTGCCGGCAGTGTCCCAACTCCCGCTCGGCCTCGTGGCTGCCGCCATTTGCTCAGGCAGGGTCGTTTCGAGGCGGTGGAGAACAGACCTCGTCCTTCCAGCCTTTCTGATTGATAGCGAGCGTGCTGAAGGTTTCACGCTATCGCAGGGTGCAGGCTGCTTACAGAAATTACACCATTAACCTGGCGCAAGCCATCGCCATTTGTTCAGGACGGCTCTTCGCAGGCACCGCGACGACCCGCAGCGTGGCAAGAGTTTACCCAAAACCAGCCCTGCAGCTCTGGGAAATGCAGCGCCTCGGCTCTCAATGTTTCGGCGCCTCTGTTTTCATTTAAAAAAAACCAAAAAAACAACATCAAAAGTAGATTACCTGTAAAAGGTAAAATGAAACGGGGATAGGGGAGCGCCTGTCGTATTTTGAGCCCTATTATGCAATGGAGCCAAGATTATATAACGAGGGGGACACGATCACAGAAACGTGGCTCCCACGGCATGGAGCCTGGCTACGATGACAGGCTGGCAACCCAGCACGGACTGTACCTCTGTAATCCAGAAATTAAATTCCTTCTCAGCATCACCTATTAACCTTTCCGCTCAGAAGGCACGATCTGAGACTTTGAAACGTGCATGTTACACCTCTTTAACTGCTAAGTTACAGGCAGTAATTTATTTCAGCCTTTTATTTTGTCCCATATGCATTCTCTTTTTTTATAGTTAACTTTGTAAACTTCTGGAAGAGTGTCATTGAAACTCTTGCATTTTAAGCGTGTTTATTAATAATGCACAGATAAACTTCCTCCATTATCAGAAATTACTACTACTTCTTTCTGGAAATCTGTTAAGTCATTTAGGGAAGAAAATTACCAGATCATATAGCTTAACATTTATTACTAATAAAACAATTTAGAGGTTTTCTTCACTGAGACATTTTACAATCCAAATAAACCCATTTACATTCTACATTCAACATTCAATACTGCAGAAAGGTGATGAATTGTTAACAAAATTAAGAAAATTTAGCATTGTCCTTCTAAATCCTTGTTTAAAATAATGAGAAATATGATCTCTATAAAAAGAGACGGGTTAAGAAATAGTGAGACATGGTAAAACTAGCTACAGAACTTCAGCATACTCCAGGCTCAATGTAAATTAGGCTTTTTTTTTTTTCTCCTGGTAGATGTTTTTTATATCCCAAGGTGACCTAGGAAACTTGACCTCTTCAAATGAAGCGCAGAGAAAAACACTATCTGATTTAAAAAAAAAAGGAGCAGTAGGCCCAAACCAAACAGACAAAAAGGAGGAAAAGCAATTTACAAAAGAGTCCGTTAAATAATCAGAATTAATTTTCTATCTTAAGAGAAATCAAGCCTTTACTTCTGCTTGTCCAAGCAGTTCCACAGAGGAACAGGAATAGCCTCATTTTTTAAGCAAATGAAAAATACGTTATTATTTACTCTTCACCCCCTCCCTCCTTGCTAAGATATGAATTTAAGGAGTTACTTAGCATCATGTACTGACAGACGTGGAGCTGTGCATGTCCCCTGGGTTCAAGGGCATTCACGAAGTGAATATGAAGGAAAATCACCCTGCCACAGCCATACATACGGTACTGCCCACTACAATAACCGTAAAGAACGACTGGCTATGGGTTTCACCAGCATTATTTACCCCTTTATTAAAAATGTCCTATGAATTACTTATCTTCTAAGCATATTCTGCAGGAGAGAAAGGGAAAAGAAAAAAAAAAAGCATAAAACGCATTGATTCAGCTCAGATGAGTTCAGAACCAGGCAGCTCCTCCGGAGAGGAGAGGTGGCAGGAACCATCTGGCTGCTGCAGCTGCAGGAGGGACCCAAAATCACTGGTTCCTTTCAGGCAGGGAGATTTCAAAACTAGCACAACTTTGCCGGCAGCTCAGGCAGCGATGGCAAGTTGTGACCCCGTGCCACACCTTGGCCCAGTGCGCCAGGCCCCAAACCTGTCGCCTCTTCTCCCTCAAGGGATACTATGGAGGACAGCACCAGACAAAGACCTGGGGCCAGCAGCTCCAGTGGCAGGACTTCGTCCAGCAGACCAGCCAGTATAGGTGAAGGGCAGAAGGTGGAGGACTGGAATCCCAAACCCCACTGGAGGCCGAAGAGCCCCTCTCAACTTTGGGGCGAGGGAGGTGCCCCTCGGGGTGCCACAGGCAGTGGAGCCAAGCACAGGGACAAGAGATGTGCAGGAGGACACGACAGGCACACGTGCTCCTTGCCCCTTCGAGCTGCACCTGCCTGAGGAGGGACCCCAGAGCCATGCAGGCGTGTCCCTGCCCCTTCCCACCTGTGATGCCAGATCCTCGGTGGGGGGGGAAGAGCTGTCACCCAGGCCTGGCCAAGGTCAGCGGCAGGTGGGACGCAACCCACCGCCCTTTGGGGTTCCCATCCCATGCACGCCCATGGAGACAGGCAACCCCCCCACCCCTACCCAGAGCCCAGAGACACCCCTACCTGCCCCTTGACGAGGCTGGCGGCAAACTGCCTCATGACGGCCTCCACGGTGTAGGCGCTGGACCAGCCGCGGGGGGTGAGCAGCTCCATGCAGATGGCTCCGCCGTCCAGGACGTAGCCGTTCTCCAGGCGGGGGCTGAGCACCCTCATGAAAGGGGGCGAGAAGGGGAAGTTGTCGGGGAAGGTGAGGTTGAGCAGGATGTACTCGGTGTTGGTCTCTTTCATGTCCTGCCACAGCACCGAGTCCTTGTCCACCTGGTGCAGCTTCACGTTCCAGTCGAAGAGGCTCTCGTCCACCAGCTCCACCGAGATGAAGCGGTCGCTGAGCCGCGCGATGTCCTGCAGCTCCTTCATCAGCCGGCGGGTCCGCACCTGCGTGCAGTGCTGCTGCCGGCCCGCCGGCGCCAGCGGCCCCGACCCCGACGGCAGCGGCAACAGCGGCGCCGGCCCCGACCCCGACCCGGAGCCGGAGCCGGAGCCCGGGCCAGGGCCGGGCCGCTGCGCCGTCTCCTTACCGGCTGCGGGCTCCCTGGCCGCCTCCCGCGGTTTCTCCCTGCCGCTGGCCGAGCGCGGCTGCGGGGGCTGATTGGGGAGCTCCGGCGCTTTCTTGTTCTTCTGGCCCCCGGGGCTGCTCTCGCTGCTGCTGCTGCTGCAGCCGCCGCCGCCGCCTCCCCCGGGGGGGCCCTGCGGCTGCGGCTTGTTGCTGCTGTTCTTCTGGTTGCCCCGGCCCCTGAGCGAGGAGCCCTGCTGGCCGCCGCCGCTGCGGTGGTGGTGGTGGTGGTGATGGTGCTTGGGGTCCTCCGTGTCCCGGTTGTGCAGCCGGATCAGCCCGATTTTCCGCAGCAGAGTGGCCATGTTGTGCGCGGCTCTGCGCTGCCTCTCGCCTTTATGGGTCGGTGGGGCTTTTATTATTA
>WHYT01016533.1:263593-279109 GCA_009806455.1 Tetrax tetrax
GGCGGTGACGGCGGGTGGCGGGGAGTTGGGGCGGCCCTGGCCGCCACCCGGGGAATGGCCCAGGGGTGCGTGGGTCGGGGTCTGCCGGTGTCGCGTCGCGCAGGCGGCTGGATGATGGCACAGCGTCGGAGCTCCGCCGCACGTGTGTGCAGCGCGTATGTGGCGCGGGTGCGTAACAACCCCGTGGTCCCCGCCCGCATCGCGTACGGAGTTGCTCCGAGACGCACGGTGTGTAGGGGCGTTTCCCGTCCACGCGCCTCCCCGCTCAAACACACACCACCCCACGTGTAAAGCACGTACCTACAAAAAAGTATGTCGGAAAACTAGATAGGAATACGTACCTGTGCCTATATTTGGGTACGTGCGTGCATTTCTGTATTTGGGGTGCTGGGAAGGATGTCGCAATCTTTGTTTCTTCAGCCCAGCAGACAGGTGTATCCCCTCTCTCTTGCACCCACTCCCCTCTGGACCGGGTAGGTCCATCCTCCTGCAACTCTGTGCAGCACCAGAAGGAAAAGCCAATTCCCCAAAATCTCTGTCCCCACAGCCCTCTTTACTGAAAAAGAAAAAAAAAAGCCAAAACAATAAATGCATTCAGTTGGGGAGCAGCAATAGCCGGGCCTGGAGCGTGACTGCATCTGTGGGGCAGAGGAGGCGCAGAAGTGGGCAGTGTGTGCCTATTGCAGCGTCGTACTCCGAAATGCCTTCCCCAAGCAAACGGGGGTGGCCTGAACCGCCCGCTCTCTGCTGTGGTTCTGAAGAGCGGCCCAGGCTGGAAAACGACTGCTGCACTTCTGTGGAGGTCTCCAGAGAAAACCATGGCTTCTGGAAAGCTATCTGCAGGGCATGTTACCTTTTCATCAAAACGGACTTGCTTCCAAAAAAATATTGGGGTCAGTTCATTTTTTGAGCTTTTTTTTTTTTGCCTCCTTTCTTCTTCCTGTTATTAAACCAGTTAGTTTTACCAACGGGTCCACATTCAGCAGGTGACCACCGTTCACCACAACTGTTACGTCAGACTAGACAGCATGAAATGCAGTCTTTTTGCCGGGCTCTACAAGTGGACCTAAACAATTGGTCAGTCTGCTCTACCACAGACTAACAAGCTTGCTGTTGTTAAAATCAAGATCCTAAAAGTAGAACTGTGCGTTTGTTTTTCAAACACGACTTTATTGTAGAATGGATGGAATTATGGGCCAAACGCTGGTCAGTGTGACAGCCCTGGGGGCTGCTTTGGTCCTCCGCTGCCTGCAGATACCTGGGGTCTGTTGCAGGAGGCGTTTGCTTAATAGCCTAGCCTGAGGATATCCATGTGGGAAATACAGCTGACAGAGTGTTTTCCCAGGGGAGGCCAGAAGTCCTGGGGAATGTGAGGTGTGGGGGCTGAAGGAGCTGGGAATGTTCTGTCCATCTCACGTCCCTCTCCTACCTTCCTTCTCGCTACAGCCCACTCTGCCTGAGGGAATGAAGAACCTCCAGTTTCTAGGATATTGGAAAGTGTGTCCAAGCCATCCCCTCGTAACCTTTTGGAGTGTCAGACACGCTGGCCCGCTGAGCTATTGATGGACCATCTGTGGAGCTGGGAAATTTCTGGAGTACAGACAGAGTGCATGCAGACATTTCCCGGTGGGCGATGCTTGCAGGTAGCCAGTAATCTGTGCTTTGATGGACATACTGGCACTTGCGGGACTTGAAGTGGGGGAAGCTAAGGCACAGAAGGAAATTTCTGTTCCTCTAGTTAGCAGTTGGAGCCGGGCACAGAGAAATGTGGTGGGATGGGTCGGGAGGCTGCTCCTGCTCTGGTGCAAAAGCTTGGAAATTGCAGAAACTTTACCTGCAGCTTCAGTTCTGACGGGTGGTCATGCAGAACAAGGTATTCAGTGGTTGTCCCGGGTGGAATACCTAGCGCAGGATAGAACAGTGGGGCACATACGCAGAACTGAATCGGAATGCTGAGCTGCAACTCGAGCCTTTGTGTTGGCTACATGAATGTTTTAAAGTGAAAGGTCTCTGCATGGTGCTCCTGTGACAGCTGGCAGCAGGAGACGCTCTCATAAATTTAACATGACGGAAGTTCTTTACCTGTCTCATGTAACTGCTGGGCTGGCTACCCAGCGGTGAAGCCATGAAAACCAGCAAGGTGTCTGCCAAAGCAGACCGGAGCCAAGCAGCCCCTCCGTGGCCTTGCACCGTTGTTTTGTGAAACAGTTTGAGATTAATGACGGGAGTGATGAGAGTGCTGTTTCAGCAATGTGGAAGGTGTAATAAGTGCGCCCGGACAAGCGGTGTTCTGCTGTGACAGGGGACAACTGGTCTGGTTGTGCTGCAAGTAGGGAAATCTGGCAGTCTGCATCCATGCTGTCTGCAGGGTAAAAAAACTGCAGTGATGTAGTAAACTCCTCTTTTTCATACCCAGGCTTCCTCAGCAAGGGAATTAGCTGGTTAGTCCAGGGTGGACTCTGGATGGCTGCAAGTCTAAGGCCTTGAAGCAAAACAGGGAATAAAACAGCTTGCAGGGGAGGTGACTCCTGTGTCATCCAGACTGTCCTTATCCACATGTTCAGTGACTAACAAAACTTTCTGAACAGATTTGGTCCCTGCTCTCTCCTTTTGGAATCCTCAGCAATTCAATTCTTCCTCCATAGTGTTGTACATAGTAGAAACATACTCTATTATATATTATATACCATAATAGAAACATTAACTCTATTTTATGATTACACATTCTCACCAGTTTACCAGGTGTAGGAGTGAAACTAAACCAGTCTGTGGTCTCCCAGGCACAGCCCTCCTATCCCTGCCTCAGAGCAGGACTGGTGGATCCCCTTACGTACGTAAAGGCATAGAATCATAGAATGGTTGGAGTTGGAAGGGACCTTCAAAGGCCATCTAGTCCAACCCCCCTGCAAGGAGCAGGGACATCCCTGACTAGATCAGGTTGCTCAGAGCCTCATCCAACCTGGCCTTGAATGTTTCCAGGGATGGGGCATCCACCACCTCTGTGGGTAACCTGTTCCAAGCCTCTACAATCCTTATTGATGCCGTGGCTTCAGAATCAGGGAGGTAAAAGGGCACCTGGGTATGAAAACCAGACTGACCTCTGGCAGGTGTTTCTCCTACCTGTTTCTCTGGGGAGCTGCTTTCAGGCTCAGCTACTGTACGGTGATTAGTGAAACAGGGCAGCGGCCACAGCTCGGGTCCAGCAGCAGCCCTCAGGTTGGTGGGGAGCAGACTGCAGCTCGTGAAGGGCATCTCAGGTTCTTCCTGTAGAGAGGCATCTGCCAGTAGCTGGAAATTCAGAGCTCAGGGTTCCTGTTGCAATACCAATTTGGTGTTGTTTGGGTCTTCGAGTAGGGTGTTTTTTCCTTGCAGGAAAATATTGGCCACTGATTTTCTCATTTTTACAAAGTTTGCATAAAGGACGTTACCTAGGGCTCAAAGAAAAGCTCAGGTGCATATGGTTTGCTTCCGTTTAAATGCAGCAGGATTTTAAGGCCTGAGAGTGTTAGAAAATGTTACTTAAATTGAACAAGTGGAAAGAAGCATTGCCAGCATGATTGGGGGTAAAAATGCACATCTTCTTAGGAGAATTAGAAGATCTGGTCTTGTTTAGTATAGCCCAGCAAAGACTGAACAGGGTTGTGGTAACACTTTATAAATATGTTTGAGAAGTAAATGTCAGAGAGGGATATTGACCTCATCACATGGTCAAATGGCTGTACAGTGAGTAATCCTGAATACATTTGGACTGGAAATCTAAAGGCTTCCAGCTATCTGATGAATGAAGGGCTCGAATACTCTCCTGAGCAATGGAACCCGTAGCTTTCAGTCTTTTAGGATGGAGCCTGAGAAGCTTATGAACATAATTGTACAACACAATAGAATAGGAAAATGCCTGAAGATAGAAAATTAAGCTTATATTATGACTCCCTGAGTATCTGACGTGCCAGTATCCCCAACTGTGGGAGAAAATAGATTAGATCCCTGTCAATTTTCATTATACTTATAATAATTCTATGCTCCAGGGCTTCCACCAGAATTGGGAAAGGTTTTATTTTATTTTATTCCTCTTGATGCATAATTTGTCCTCTGTTGGGCTTTTTTTTGCCTTCCTCTGCAGGTCTGCAGATAGATTGTTATAGGTAGCATTAAAATCTTAGGGTTTATGTGTCCTGCTGCAATACTCAGAATTAGGCCAGCCTCTAGACCTGGAATTCTGAAAGGGTTGTTTATCTACATTAGCTTGGTAGGCACCATTGGTTTCCTTTGTGTCACAGGACACAGCCTCCTTCCTAGTACCACATGGAGTTTTATTTAGCAAATTCTTTGTGAACCTGCAAAACACACACTTTTTCAACAAGCAAGCTATTCACTCATCTCTCTCTCCTTTGCCTGACTGAGTTGTCCCAATGCTTACTGGTATCTCACTGGGCACCTTTGGTGGTTCATTATTTGTCTGCCTCCTTTCATCCTCCAAAGTGACAACAACACTTATTTTTAAAAGGATATCCAGAGGAATGGCATTTCCAGCAACAAACATTGGAAACGAAGAAAGACCCAAAGATGTTCACTCCTGGAATGTAAAAGCCTGTAGAGATGCATGTGCAGTCCCTATGTTACTGTTGGCACATCCTCTGAAGTCACCTTCCTCTCTGTGTCAGAAGTTCACCTGGCATTTCTAATCTCTTTCACTGAGTTAGATAAACAAAATACTTGAGGTAACCTACGCTCCACGGACATGATAAGCCCAGGTAAATGCAAAGGATACCTGGGTAAGTTAATAAATGAAGTAAATGAATAGCCATTATATCACAGCAACAGCTTTTGAGAATGAGTGATGTAAACAGAATCCCTGGAAAATACAATTGTCTGTCTGCTTTTTAAGTTTGCACAACGTTAGAAATGTTCAGGAGAGGCTTTTCCTGTTCATGGTGTTCACCTTCATGTATTCCTGCTTACTGACTAAAAGAGGTTTGCATCCAGGAATTCTGAATCATGGAACTTTGTGTCAGAGGCGACCATCTTGTATACACACACGTATTTTAAAATTCTTGGACTCATACAGAAATGCAAAATATGGTCAGTAATTCTAAGAAAATTCTTACTGTAAAGCATAGAAATCACCGCTAGTTTTCCCCAATGTAACAGTACAATACATCCTTTACTTTGTTCCACCTTCCTTCAGCCTTGACATCTCTGGCCACATTTTCGTCTCACAGTATCACCTTTACAGTCGTCCTGTAGCTGCTCAGTGAGGAAGCTATATCTCATGGAATGGCTGGAGGACTGGCAGTGATCTGATGGTCATTCTACTCTGGATGCAAAAATCCTTGTTTGCCATTGCAGACAGTGCCTTTCTAGACTGTCTGTCTAGAGTTTCTAGAGCTCTGAGATCATGAACTTTTCTGGGCTCCTGCATATAACCAGAAACCCTGGGCCATCCCTGAGGCCTTACAGCTTTTAAATGGGGGCAAGCAGTATGCATCTGAGCCCTCGGTAGCCCCTTTTTTTTTGCAGAGTCTCCAGATAGTGATGGATGGCTCTTTGCTCCAAGAAGAGTCTGAGAGGTATCCTGCATCAGGTGCAATCCGCTCCATGTGAAGTGGAGGGCTGCTGCCAGACCCATTTCCCTAGTCAGTGTGGAGGGGCTGAGCCTGAAAGCAGCACTCCAGCACCAGAGCACAGCACCCAAGGGACAAGCAAATGGAGCTCATTACCTGCTCAGAGCACTGTGTTAATCCCCAGCTACACACAGGCACTAAGACTCTAGGTCACCTAACAGATGGATACCAGTGCAGACCACACAGAGTTAACACCGGGAGACCGTCAAACCCATCGAGTCCAACTTTAAAGGCAGAATGCTGGAATTTCACTCATTTAGTCTCAAATATTTTCGATGCTGTCAAATAATGTTTGGCCCCTGGAGTTTTGAAACTGCATCACAGACTTCTTGCTTACCTGAAACAGGGACAGGAACAGGATAAAGCTGAGCAGTAGAAAATGCAAAGTCATGTGCTGAGGGGCCAACAATGAGGAATTTTTACATCAATCTGGAAGAGCTTATAAAGAAAGATGAGATAAAAAGGAGTGTGTTGGTAGAGGGGATAAAAAAGGATGTGCTGCCAGAGTGATGTTGTAGCTTTAAAAAAAACGTCTGATGGGACTGAAGATAGCACTCAGTGAGGTATACTTTTAGTAAAGATGGGGAAGTATTAATAGCTTTGTATAAGGCATTCGTAAGATCACATTTGAATCCCAGAACAACACACTCTCATCTTTGATACTTGCAAAACATTTTTGCTTTGACTCTGGTCAATCCTTTACCTTCGCGTTCCCTTAAGCCTCACCACATTCTCTCATTTTCCTCTTTACAGCACACAGCCATGAGAAAGGTTAATTGCCATGCATTTACGAGTAATGAACTCTTCCTCCTTTTTCCTAAGATCTTAACATCAGCGTTATCATCACAATAGTAATAGACATAGACACACCTTTGTGTTTCTCAGTGCCAATTATAAATCCCAAGATACGATAGAAAAAGTTCAAAGAGGGTGACAAAGGATTAGAAAAGCTAAATTATTTAAGAAATAGTTAGATTAGTTGCAAGATTACCAGCAATGGCTCAGTTCCTTAAAAGTGAAGAGTGTGTATTTACCTACAGTGTCGCCAGGAACTGTGATCAAGTCCTCACGCCCTCATCCTGGAGAAGCTGCTGCTGCCACCAGCTGGTAGTTCACTGGTCTTTGGCTGGAGGAATGAATACACAGTTTACTCAAGGAAATGCCAGGAAGACAGGTAAGCCCTGAAGGAGGTCACATCTACAGAAAGTTACAGAAACACTGCTCTGGCCCAAAGTACACATTGGAATTTGACAAAAGACAAGACCCGTGTTATGTTAACAGGACCAACTAATGGCAGCATCCACAGTCAGAGTTGTCCATGGGCGTGGCTAGAACAGCAAGCCTACGAAATTCATAGCATCAGACATGCAACACTGCATGCCAGCTAAATATTACTTTTAGATGACATTCATATGGTTCACCCCTTCGGTTCCAGAAAGACATTTTGAGGTGGCAGCTCCTTTGTATTCTGGAAGTAGAAATGGCATGAGTTGCTGCTGCTTCCGTAAAGCCAATGTAAGGAGTAGTGAGTGCTGTGTTATATAGCATGCAAAGAACAAATGGTTTGTCACCCTGTGGCTGCAGTCATAGGTGTTGTAAGAGAAGGGCTTTTGCCCCACCTATGTGATCAGAGCAGGTCAGTGGTCCTTTCCTGCCCACTCTGTACACATTAAGATGCCCACAGAGATTGTGGATTATCAGAAGCTCTATATGTAATTGTAGATCGGTTGCTGGGGTTGTCATTAGCAAGACAGAAGATGGAGGCTTCTTTCTATTAGATTCAGCGAAAACAGGCACCTTCTCCTGCAACATCCTCTACAAGAAGACAGTAGGAGCAAACCTGTGCCTGAGTCCTGGAAGCATCAGGAGGTACCACAGTCTGCTGTGCACTTCAGAAGATCACCAGGTCTGGGATGGCTGTACAAATCTCAGCTGGCAGCAAATCTCAGATGGCTGTTTCATACCTGGTTGTTCCCGTGAAAGCTAATGTATTGCAATTAACTATGTTAGAAGAAATCAGTAACTTTGCTTTCTAAGGAGTACTGCTTTATCTAGATGTCTGAGACAGAATGTATGACCCCAGACATCCTTGTTTCCAGGCTAAGATAAGGGAAATAGAAACAGAAAATCTTGGGTTTAAGACATTGTCGTAGTTCAGCCCCAATCGGGAACAGACTACACAGTCTCTCTCTCACTCCCCCCACCCTCCAAGAGAATTGGGAGAGATGATATAAGAAGAACGGCTCGAGGCTTGAGATAAGAACGGGGAGAAATCCTTGAAGTTACCGTTATGAGCAAAACAGACTCGACTTGGGAAAAACTATTCATTTATTTCTAAAACTAGCAGGAGAATGGGACAGGGAACAAGATAACCTCCCCCCACCCCTCCCTCTTCCCGGGCTTAACATTATCTCTACTACCTCCCTGCCCCCCCCTTCATCGAGTGGCACTGCGGGGGGAAGAGGGAATGGGGGTCGCAGTCAGTTCATCACGCGTTGTTTCATGCTGCTACTGCAAGGCCCACAAGGCTCGCGCCTCCCCCTCTCTGCCCCCGCTCAGCTGCTTCATATCTTCTCCCTTTTTTTCCTTTTTTCCCCTTCTTAAATACGTTATCGCAGAAGCGTTATCATGGGACATTATGCTACCAATTAGCTTGGCCTTGGCCAGCAGCGGGTCCACGCCAGGCCCAGCTGAGTCCACTGGACAAAGGGGAGCGACTTCTAGCAGTTTCCTACAGAAGCTACCACCTTTGGCCCCCCCTCACCAAACAAAACCAGAACAGACATGCATTCATAGCAGATTAAATTAGGTCTGTTGACCTAAACCACAAATATGTCAGTGGTGATGGATACTGCTTGTTCTAAACACAACCACTGAGTCATAGCTGGCTACCACAGCAGAATCGCGTGCAACACTACTGCCTTCGCCATTTGCCTGACTTATAACAGAATCATAGAATAGTTTGAGTTGGAAGGGACCTTTAAAGGTCATCTAGTCCAACCCCGCTGCAAGGAGCAGGGACATCTTCAACTCGATCAGGTTGCTCAGAGTCCCGTTGAACCTGTTCTTCAATGTTTCCAGGGATGGAGCATCTACCTGTTCCAGTGTTCCACCACCCTCAGTGTAAAATTTTTTTCCTAATGTCTAATCTGAATCTACCTCCTTCTATTTTAAAACCATTAGCCCTCATCTAGTCACAACAGGCCCTGCTAAAATGTTTCTCCCCGTCTTTCTTATAAGCCTCCTTGAGGTACTGGAAGGTCGCTATCAGGTCTCCCCAGAGCCTTCTCTTCTCCACGCTGAACAGCCCCAACTGTCTCAGCCTGTGCCTCAGGAGACGTAATATAATAATGCCTCAGTCTTTCTTTCCCAGGGAGGCCAAACTCTCTTTCTCACCCATTGACATCAGCCTTCATGACCTCTGACTGTATATATGCTGCACCAGGTGTTGCTTACCGACTCCAGCCATTTTCAGGTACATGTGTTGACTGATCTCCCAACATCTGCAATCTCTGTAGCGTATTAATTTGCCCAGCTATTCGTGAGGTGGTGATGCCCAGCAAGTCCCCAGTGTGCGCTTTATATTCCCATTGCACCTTACGCAAAAATGCTGACTGGCCAGTTCATATCTTTTTTTGTTGCAAGGCACGCTTCTGTTGCTTGTAACACCACGCCTGGTACTAGCACTGCCAGGGCTGCTAGATCCAGGGAGGCCACATGAGCATATCTAATGCCAAAACAATGCTCAGCAGCGTGGCAGCAATAATCCAGCATAGGACTGGCCTCCTTTCCCTTCTCTCTACTCCTAGACTCTGTCTCCATACCTTTATGACACAAGTTGCCCACAAGATGCACAATCCTCCATGAACCCTCATAAAACCAGTACCTTTCCTACCTAAGACAGATAGTCTCTTGAAAACTGTCACTATAATTTCTGACTTTTACCTGCTTTCCCTCAGCCCAAACAACATTTTGCCTCAGTTTCCCTTGCCAGGCTTTGAGAGGCATCCACCCATGTCCCCCATAGTAGAATCTGGGACCTGATGCCTAGCATGGGGCTTGGCTCACAAGGAGTGAGCAGGCCAGCACCATGGTGACTGCATGGGTGAGCTGGATGCTCTAAGGTCATTCTCACTGTGACCATAGGAGATCAGGGAAGGAGGAGGCAGAGGCTGCACCCTGAAGATAACTTTTTTTGTCTCCAAGGCTGGACCACTCTACCAGCTTCCTAGCTTGCTCTCCTCTCACCCACTGCCAAACATGGACAAACATTTTCTGGTGGAGGAGGAGCCAGTGGTGGTATTTGCATATGAAATATAAAAGCAGAAAAACATATGAAAACAGAAGAAGAGGACCTATCCAGGCAAAGTATGTTTGTTTTAAAAAGTATCTCATGGAGCTTGGCTAAGGCCTCATCCCTACACCTGTGGTACCCATCCAAGGAGGCTGTAAGCAAGTCTGCCACTACGGTTCTGGAGGCAAAGGGAAGACAGAAAGTGGAAGGGTTGATGTCAACTCAGTAGCACCAGGGGCTTGAGCGGGCAGAGGACCAAATAATTCCTGAATCAGTTTATCTTATTTGATTTCCTCCTGTTCTGAGAACAGATGGTCCCTTCCTCTTCACTCAGCCTTTTTCTGGCACCAGGGCAGGCCGTTCCCTACATGTGCATGATCAGTCTTCTCTGTCATGGCACCTAGAACGCTCAGTGTCTTCTGTTTCTCCATCCTCTGGCAATCAGTATGTGCCTGCCAAGGTGAGATCAGGCACAGCTTGCAGCTCCCTTTCAGAAGTGTCTGTGGAGGGAATCAAGGGAGATACATTGGTCCCCAGCATCAACACACCATGGTGAACTATTGCTCATACTGATTTTCTCTGCTGACACGTCCATTTCTAGGCCACATTTTGCTTCAAGAGGTGTTTTGCCTGAGCTTGCTGAAACCACATCCCAGAAAAACTGCTGGGGCAGGAGGGCCACCAGGCATTTCCCAGAGGGGTGGACATGGCAATGCTCTGAGTTTTTGTCTAAAGACCTATGCTAGGGAGCAGAAGGGAAGCAATAGGCACAGAGAAGAGCCAAGCTATATAATCTGTGAGAAGGTCATAGCAAGAGAGGGATTTTCCTGCTCTATCTTTTCAGCCTTCATAGTACAGAAAGCAGTCTGAGACCCTGTGCTACTGCTGCAGCTGCCCTCCTGGAACGTGAGGGACACTGAATGACCATGAAAATGGTGGTTTTATAATAAGATGATAAGGGCGTATGTGGTATAGCCTGAGCCAGGGCTTGTGGAGACATGCAGGGACACAAGACCTCTTGGGATAGTGTTGGACTAGCAGGCTGACCAAGGCAAATCCGACACAATCTTATCCATACAGTTTGTAAAAAGAGGGCCCTTGAGCAATCCATTACACCAGACTTCACCTGGAATTCGTCTCACATCGCGCTGGTCCAATCACTTTCGGGAGCAACGTGACAAACCAAGTGATCTGCTCCTGGGGCCACTCCTGATAAGGATTTTATTTGGCAATATTGCCAGCAGAGTTCCCCGGAAGACTGCTACTGGCGTAATTTAATAGCTATATTGATGATTTGGAGGTAAATATAAAATTGCAAATAAAAGCAAGAGCGTACAGAAAGGCCAGTGAAGTGATAAATAGTGTGGAGGCAGACTAAATTGAATAGTTGTGTTTGTAAAATAAATGCATTTTAATAGAAGCAATTTGCAAAGTCATCTTACTGGGAGCAAATTGTGGTCATTCATGTAACTGGAGACTATATTCCCTATAGTGGCAAACTTTAAAGGAAATTAGAGGGGTTGTAATATACCAGATCAACACAAGCTTCCCATGGAATCTTGTGGCAAAGAGGAATTCTGCAGTCCTGCAGTACATCAACAGGAAAGGATACATGAGCAGTGCAAGGCATGGGAGAACATGCAGAAACCAATGCTGGATTTTGATGTGTAGGTTATCTTCCTTTTTCTGATTATATTTAAAAAAAATAGAAACACTGAAAAAGCTGAAAGTCATTAAAGAAAATGATGTAAAGAGTTCAGTTTATTTTAATTCAATTTATTTCAGTGTTTAATTTATCATATGGAAGTCTGAGGGATGATTCAATTATTTGATTAAAGCACAGAACAGATATCTGAGAACAAAAGTAACTGGACAATAAAGCATTTCTTCATCAGGTAGACAGAGGTGTGGAAAGAATCGATAGCTATAAATTAGAATCTTCCTCAGGCAGCTTCTGTAAGTAAAACCTATTTAAAGACTGAATGCTGGACATGAACAGTAAAGTATCTTTCCCAGCGATGCAGGCAGATTGTAAAGAGGGTGTGATATGAACACATAAGAGCGTGAAGAATGAGTTTAAAATTAAAGAGTTAGTAGAACCTAATAGTAGAAAGAGACCCTTTAGCTCAATGCCTGCCTGTCTCTTAGTGCCTCTCAGGAAGGAATGCCTACCTACGTGATAAGGCATCCCACAGAGCCAACAGGCTATAATTGTGTCCAAAGTGTCCAGATGACAGGATGGACTGAAGGAGCTATACGTTCAAGCCTTTTGCCCCACGGTGTTCTCAAGTCCCCCGCAGCCTACAGCTGCCCGCGCACTCCTGTGCTGCCATCAGTTTGAACTCGAGTGGTTCAGAAGTAGCTTTGAAGACCTGGTAGTCCCCATTGGAACTGGAGGCAGCTTGTGGGCTGTTCTGGTGGACTTGAAATCCTTCATGCTGATCAGGCTGAACCCTGTAGTGCTTGCTGGTTCCAGCCTTTCCTGCACGACATCCACACAAGCCCCAGGACTACTCCTAGCCCCAAGGCAACAGTGCTGGTAGCTCTGTACTGGCTGTGACCATGGCTCCGCACAACTCAATGCTTTTCAGCACAGGGTATAACCGTGAATGCTGAGTAGTTTTTCTGATTTTCTGCTTTGTTCTGTGGGCATGACTTCCTTTCTCTTGTACACCATGACTCACAGATCTACCTTAGAAAAAGGATAAGTGCCAGGGAAAGGCACAAACACAGGAACATGGGCATCCACGCTGTTTAGCTGTTACAAAGGTACCCAGCCAGCTTTTTCATCCAGACCACCAATATTCTTCCAGAATTGCTTTCAGGTACATTTCAGCAATTGGAATACAAATAAGAGCTGCTCCATGCCAGTTGGACTCACTGCTGGAGAGTGGTCCCAGGTCCATTTCATTTGCTAGCACACGTGTGATCTGGGAGGCTCAGTAAATCCTACTGCCCAGGATATTCCTATGCCTTCTTTCCTACATCTCTGGTAGTGAAAAAAGTATCAGTTTTAAATACAGTGCACTAGTTATTCTGAGTTACAGAAGAAAAAAAAAGCAGCAATAGGCAAATCAGCCTTACTTGTTGGTATTATATAATGAAAAGCATGTTTTTCTAAATGTACAATATAGATATATATTTCTCACACCTGTGGAAAAAAAAAAATCATATGAAACTACTTCATAAATATTGAAAGCAATCTGCATTTCAGAAGAATAGATCTTAATTTTGCTTTAAATGACATATGGCAGCAATATGGTTGCAATGTAAACTAAGTCTCATGAATAAGAGTAATACTCCAGAGGAAATAAACAGATAATTCTATTGATTTCTCAGCATATTTTTTAAAAACAAGATTAAGAATTCATTCCTTATGGTATTTTAAGGCTACTATGAGATAAAAGTTTTCAGTATTGCTAATCCAAATGAATTGTCATTACAATATGGAAATAATATTCTTGTCCTGAAAAATATATGTAAGTCCTTTCTGTGTTTTGCTGACCTCCTCGGAGCCAGAGTTGTGAGAACAAGCTGTCACCAACTATCCTTTACCATCAACAGAAAGGGTCTCACAGCACTCAGTTATCTTTGGATCAGGTCCCAACAGAACATCTCAAGATCTACAGGACTTGGAAGAGCAAAAATTATTGTTTGAACAAAATCCTCCTCCTGCTGCTTCTTAGATAAATAAATTTAAATGATTTCAGTAAGACTGAGATCCAGCAATGACACACAAATGCATCATCCTGCTAATTTGTGGTAAGACGTGTATTATTTCAAGTCATTAATGAGCAAGTTGTTAAATACCAAATCTGTATGGCAACTATAATTACACCTCTTATTCAGCTGAATAATAGGATTTTAAAAATGTTTGTTTTATTGTATCACATTGTTTTTATGTGGTAAAATGTGAAAATACAGCATGCTTCTGATGCAGTCGAAAAACATCCTAAGGATAAATACCATCAGCCTGACATATCACCAGCAGGTAAATGGTGTTCTCTGTGCTGATCACATCTGTCTTCCCTGCTTCTCTTTTGCTTATCACTTCTTGTAATTAAAACAAAGAAGGGTAGTTGGCTCATAAAATGGAATTCTTAGGCAGGTGATGCTCCCAGTTAATAACTAGAAATTTCAACCTCCATTTCTGGGTCTGCAGAATGAGGAAGAGGTGATCGGTGCATTACCTACAATCACGCAGAAGGAAATAGTAACAAAGGCAAAGATAGAAAGTGGGAAAGGCAGAAGGAGAGAAAATATACATAATTTAAATCCAGTATGTTTTATTGTCTTTATTAATTTCTTCCACTTTATTGGCCAGCAGCAGAAAACAGGGGCTGGGGGGAAAATCACAGTTCCTGAGATGGAAAAACAGGTGAATTATTTGTCACTTTTTGTATTTCTGAGATGAAAAAGTGACTATACCAGCACTTGCAGTAATTAAACACTGTTTTGTGCCATACTATGTTGGAAAAGTCATTTATCTGGAGTATATATACCACTAAGTAAGAAAACAGTGAGCTGAGCTTTTTCCAGACCTGAAGACCATATAAGCAGTCTCAAATCAACCTTTTTATGGTCTGCTTGGTAAGAAACCACTATGCAATCTGTCTACATCCTACACAGCACAGGCCATTCTTTGACAATTCAGGTAGGCAGGACCGCTTAACAGTAACCACACAGATCCAGATAAAGGCTCCATCTGGGCCAGTATCCTGTGCTCAGCAGTAACCAGAAGCAAATGCTAAGGAGTGAGGACAAGAAAAACATCTATGAGACCACTCCTGACTCCTCTCCTGAGTTTAGACTACCTGTGGTTCATGGGATTTCCTGAGCCAGAGGTTTTCTACCTCTGACTCTCTACCAAGCCTTTGTCCCATTTCCCCTTCAACCCAGCTAAGCTTTTGCTGTCCATAACATCCATTGGTAAATAATTCTACAAGGCTAATAAACATTGCATGACAAAAATAACTTATCTCTGCATGTTTTGAAGCTGTCTGCTGTTGGCTTTAATTTGATGGCCCCTAGGATTTGTGCTGGAAAAAGCCTAGGCTCCAGACCACTTATGGCTTTGTAGACAGAATAAAGTGTTGGCCACAGCTCTCATCAGCGGGCTTTCTCTCAAACTGAAGAGTCGCTGTCTATTCATATTTCCTAGTACAGAAGCCATTTCACATCTACAGCCCTACTCTGACTTTTCCAGGTCTACTGCAAGGAACCAGAACTGCACACAGTATTCAAGGTTGGGATGAACTGTGCTTTTATGCAGTAGCACAATGACATTTTTTTCCTTTACTCTTAAATTCCTTTCCTAACATTTCCTAACCCTTCATATGACTTCTGACCGCTGCTGAGCACTGAACTGATGTTTTCATGGAACTTTCTGTTGTGATCCTTGAGTCTTGCTCCTGTATGGTAATGATCAAAAGGCCATGAATCTTCACGTGAAACTAGGATTTTTTGCTTGCTATGTGCATCGCTTTACACTATCTGTCTGAATTTCTTGTGACACTTTGTTGCCCAGCCACCAAGCCTTTTCAGGTCCTTCTCCAGTTTCCTACAACCTGTATTAATCTTTACTCTGCCAAATGACTTTCT
>WHYT01016533.1:291897-316546 GCA_009806455.1 Tetrax tetrax
TTACTCTTAAATTCCTTTCCTAACATTTCCTAACCCTTCATATGACTTCTGACCGCTGCTGAGCACTGAACTGATGTTTTCATGGAACTTTCTGTTGTGATCCTTGAGTCTTGCTCCTGTATGGTAATGATCAAAAGGCCATGAATCTTCACGTGAAACTAGGATTTTTTGCTTGCTATGTGCATCGCTTTACACTATCTGTCTGAATTTCTTGTGACACTTTGTTGCCCAGCCACCAAGCCTTTTCAGGTCCTTCTCCAGTTTCCTACAACCTGTATTAATCTTTACTCTGCCAAATGACTTTCTCATAAGGCACTTTTCTCATTGCACCATCTGATAATCGCTTTTCTGGGTCATCTGCAAACACGTTGAATGGCACTATTTTCAGCCCAGTTCCCTGTAGAACTCCTCTGGGAATGATTCTCTCCTGCAAAAATTAAATGTTTGCCCTTATCCTGCATTTCCTATCCGACAATCAGTTCTTTATGCAGTCTACGATTCTATTGCTTTAGCTCCTTAAAAGACTTTGATTAAGGATTTCACCAAAAGCTGATGGAAAATTCAAGTAGATTGTATCAATTAGATGACTCTTATCTACGTGCTTGCTGACCCCTTGAAAAATTCATTAGAGGTTTACAAAATAGGATTTTCTTTTACATCATCTGTGCTGCTCTTCCCAAATGGGTCATATTGATCCACACGACCTCTCTTTCTACCCTTTATTACAAACCCTGCTTAGCTGCCCAGTGCAGATGTCCAGCTTACCAGCCAGTAATTGCCTGTTCTCTTCATGGAAATCAGGGTAGGGGTGCAATATGGTTGCTTACATCACAAACCATGACATTTTCTTTCTAAATCTTTCTGTCTCTATGTACCTATTGATCGATTGAGTTATTTGTCAGACTTTCTTTCCTTCTTTTCTTTCTCTCTCTCTCTTTAATTGGAACACAAGTTTCTTTATTTTACTTTTTTTTTCCGCCCAGACAGGAAAACACTGCCCAAGTTGGTGATCACAAGAAAATTTAACAATTAGTTAAATTTAACATTTATAGCAATTTGTAATCTTAAAACCACCGTACACATTTATCTAACAAAATTTATTAATCTAACCTAATCAGCCTAGTAAATACAGATTCAAGATGGGCTGGATGTCTCTACATTTGATGTTCAACTTCCTTTATTTTTTTCTGTCAGATATTTCACCTGAGTTAGATGTGGTAATGGACATCCATCAGATTTCAGTCACCACAAGTAAGCTAGAAGCCATGTTTCCTCAGTTCCAGCAGCAAAGGCTTTCCCACAAAGAGAAAGGAGAGGAAGTTTTAACGGTACCTCACAGCCCATTTTTGTTACTGAATTTAAAGCAAATTATTCTGCTCCGTATGTCTGCTGAATGTGTTTTCCCATAAGCAAAGATGGATATAAAGCAACTCTTCTGTTGGAATCTCAACCTACTGTGCCTGCAGAACCACATCTGACACAATTGCATGTATTTAGGCTGTCCTTTCAAAATTTGCCCCCTCTGTTGCTCATATTCAGATCTAATCTGGTAGGTACACCATATTCTGCATTCTTCCTTCCCAGATATTAGAAAAGCCATTCTGTTCCTCAGACCAAGATCTTTCATGTGATCAGTGCAAAGTGCTTGTATTAAAATCTCATAATCCTGGGACTTCTACTGAATGGAGAACGTTCTGCCAGCGACGGAAACAGGATGGTCAGCAACTGCTGATCAATAGACAATGGATTTATTTTATGATAGGGTGACAATACTTGTGAAGACCTAGAACAGATCAGTTGCTTTTTGCAGCCTAGGACTGTTTTACAATTTCACATTTTCATAGTACTATATTTTTTTTTAATATTTAGTGCTCTTTGCAGTCACTTGCTTTTTAATTTTAGGTTAGCATACTTAATTTCATGAACTCCTGAATAGTGCTTTATATTTAGCAAAGACTCCACTTTCTGCTACTGAACTAACATGGTAAACCAGAATAGAAACTGACCATTAGAGGGTTTTTTACATTTTTACTGTTGCCATTGATATCATAAATGGAAAAAATTTAACTAAGAAAGTAAGAATTGTGGAACAGAAATGGTCTCAAGTTATAGCTACAAATCCATAAAATACATTAAATCTGTTGATTGAATGTCATAATCTATTTTAGTTTAGTTCTTATTTCAAACATTCATTCAAATCCTCCATTGTGAATCAAAGCATCAGATTTTTATCTGCTGACATTCCTGGGCTGATCTCAGTTTCAGCTGAAAACAGACACAGTGGAAATAAGCTATTTATAAAACACACAGGTATTGTGATGTGCTACAGGAATTTAAGCATGTCAGATAATCTTCCCATAGGGGAAATGGATTATTTAATATAGATTGATATTTTGTCATTCCCCAGATAATTCCGTTGTGGTTTTTATTTTCAGGTGAATCAGGTCTGTTACTGCTTCTACTTATTACAGAGCTTAGAAAAACACTCGCAGTTAGCAGATACGAGACAGGTGAGGAAGATAATGAGCCCATTTCGGGTGATCAGTCACTGCCTTTTATCCGCGCAGATTAAAAAGAGAGATTGAAATCCAGGTATCCCCAACTCCTGGTCGGCCTTTTCCTGACCAGATGAAGGGGAGGGCTGAGGGCTCCCTTTGGGCGAGGGGGCGTGGTTTGCGGGCGAGGGGGCGTGGTTTGCGGGCGAGGGGGCGTGGTTTGCAGGCGAGGGGGCGTGACCTACACGGAAGGGGCGTGGTATGAGGCGGAGACCGGCCCGGTCTCCCCCCCCCCCGCCTCCTTCCGCGCATGCGCGCGTGGCCGGAAGCGGTGCGGGGGCGGCGGGTCATGATGGCGATGGCGGAGAAGTTCGACTCGCTGGAGGAGCACCTGGAGAAGTTCGTGGAGAACATCCGGCAGCTCGGCATTATCGTCAGCGACTTCCAGCCCAGCAGCCAGGCTGGCCTCAACCAGAAATTGTGAGGGGCCTGCCGCTCTCCCCTGCTCTCCCCTGCTCTCCCCCTTTTCGTTGCCAGGCCCGCGCGGCCCTCACCGCAGCCTCTCACCCCCAGCGCGGTGTCCCCGGGTACCGGAGGCCCTGGCCGGCGGATCCATCACCCTTCCTCCTTAGCGAAACGCGGGAGGAGCGGCGGGGGGGTTGGCCGGGGTCTCTCCCTCGCTGGGTTTGGTGTGGCCGGCCTGGCAGCCGGGGTTAGGGTTAGCGGGGACCGCCACTTTTTGGCTAAAACCGACCCGTTCTCTTCTTACAGAAATTTCATGGTGACAGGCTTGCAGGATATCGACAAGTGCCGGCAGCAGCTTCACGATATCAGCGTGCCCTTGGAGGTTTTTGAGTAAGTAGCTTCGTACCTGGAAGGCGAGGTGCTGCAGTCGGTGTGGTTTGGGGTAGCCTGTAGTAGCATTTAGGTGTTCTTTTTCAGTAGTGGCAATCTTCTTGTTGGCAGAGAACTAGAACATTAAAAGCAAAACCATGAATGTAGAGGGAGAGCTGTACAAGACAGCTTTTATGATATAGCCAACAAGTTAATGTATTCTTGTGTATTACTGGCTATACAGGAATTTTTTCAGTTGGGCTTTCACTCCATCTGTAAATCTTTGACGACCATCTTAAGTGTTCTGTTTTCTTTATTCAGTGACAGAATTTCCCTTTTCCCCTCAATTACATTGCAAAGCAAAAAATACACTTAGAGGTTTGCTGACATAGATGTGTTAAGTTTCACTCTGTGGTATGGTATGGACACTTCCCTCTCATCCTTGAATTGCTGGGTGCCGTATTCCTGTGTGCTTGTTGATGACTATTTGCTAAGCTACTCTGTGGTTAGCATCCTTTCAGTTGCTTGGAAAAGGATCATCTTCATTTTTGTGTACTTAATGCCTGTGAGGAGCTGGGTAATTAAATCTTTTGTTTGTTTTTAATACTTTTTTTTCAAAGCTCGAGGCTTTCTGGAGACAAAGATTTAAAAGCAAGAAGTCTGTTTGCTGGCCAGGGCCTAGTCCTCCTTGAGCTGTCTTTTAAAAATGGCTGAGTTAAACCATGTTTTTTAAAATGCACATTTCAGATAAGAGTAGTAACAAAAAGCCAGCAAGGTGAGTAGTCCTGTGCCTTGGAGAACATCCTAGTAGGAATATGATCACTTAGGTAGTATCTCTTCTGTTTTCAGATACATAGATCAAGGTCGCAATCCTCAGCTTTACACTAAAGAGTGTCTGGAGCGAGCTTTGGCTAAAAATGAGCAAGTAAAAGGAAAAATTGACACAATGAAGGTAAAGCAGAAATGATGAAAGTATTGATGTAATAATGTATTTGGTAAAGTTTTACTTTTCTGTAAATATGTGGGGGATTTTCACTTGTGCAGTTACTAAATTCCCTTATCAGGTGACTTCTATTAGGAATTGCTCTGCATCCCTGTACTTAATTGGTGCTAATGCAGCCTGTTCTGGAAAGGAAACCTGGAATTCATCCTGCAGTTGGAGATGCAGATGTCGCTATGATTTTATTTTGGTTAAAGTTGTGTGTAGCATTACAGATCTTTTGTTTGTTTATTTTCATTTTGAATGCTAGTGAATACCTCACACTGTTTGCCATCTGTAGCTCTGATGTGTGTAAATTTAGAAATAAGCAAGGGGTATTTTTCCAGTCTTGGATGAATCTTAAAAATGACAAACATGCTGTATAAGCATGAATTAATCTTTATAAAATTACTTAAAATGTATGCCAGTGTTCAGGGTTTTCTGAACTTGTACTTGTTCATCTAGCATGAACCTAAGCATTCTGCTATGCTGTTTGACTGCTGGTAGTACTGCTGAAAAATACAGTCAGACAAGGAAGTTTAGTGAGATTTGAGAAAGGACTGTTTGTTTTTCAGTCTTCTTTGGCTGAACTTAAAATCAGTGTGGAGGATGGCAATTTGTGCTGCAGAACGTAGACATATCTCTGTATGTTCTATGTGTCTGTTTCTTTTGATGTGCTTGTGAAAGTTGTAGGAAGAATTACGTATTTCTAAGCCAAGTGTGAGTTCCATTTTGGAGGTGGAGGGGATTCCTTGTTAAATCAAGAGGACATGTCCTTTATCAGCTTTACTTAATGAGGTCAGACAAAATTGTGATGCACCAGAGTTTACCAGAGAGGTCCAACTACTTTGTATTTTGTAGGTAAAAATGCCAGTTAGATTATGGGAAATGAAAAGCATTTTAATTTGCCTGGTGTTTTCCTAATAGATTTCACTGGAGCGTTCTCTGTGAATTTTGTAAATGTAACTGTGTTTGTGTGTGTGTGGTTTTGAGGTTTTTTTTTTTTTTTTTTTTTTGTGGGTACCGTTCTCTTAGGTTGCAGAAATGTAGACCTGTGTTCTATACGCACGTCTGTTTATGAGAACATTGTTTGATGAACTCTAAATGAATTGTGCAGGTGATGTGTATAATTTTTTTCCTCTTTCCAGAAATTTAAGGGTCTGTTAATTCAAGAGCTGACGAAGGTGTTTCCAGAAGACATGGCAAAGTACAAAGCTATTCGAGGAGAAGATCCTCCTCCTTAAGCTGGCCTTTGATAGCTCTAAAAATGTAAATTCCGTAAACTGACAGCACTCTATTAAAAACATTGACTGGAGAGAGGGAGAATCCAAGCTGTCATAACAACTATACTAAAAATGGCAGTGATGAACTGTGAAGGAGCGTGATGATTGCTGATGGTTCTGGTCTGACGCTACTGAATCTTTCTGAAGAGTTTTACTCGAAGACTGCAGTTGAAACTTGATGTGGTAACCTGTTCTTTTTTCCTGAAAGACTTTGGAGGTGTAATGGCTTACAGGTCATCGATACATAGCATTTCCAACAAAGTACCTTTCCAGAGCAGAAAGTAGCGGTTTTTGTCTTCTGAAAAGTGTGCTCCAGGATTGTGGGCTCTTCTGTTTTTAAAGTAAAAAGAAAAGGCAGTTTACAAATGAAAAATAAATTACAGTACAAACAGTTGACTGCTTTCATCTTGCCAAATTCTGCTAAACAGGAGCCTGTCAGGGGCTGCAGTGCTTGTGTGTCCTAATGAATTGCAGCCAAGAAAACCTTCAGATATTCTTGTTTTGTTCTATCAACTGCACTGCAGATGGCTGAGGATACAGAAAGTAAGCATAGTTGGGGACTAGCTCCTCAACAATGTTACTATTTTGTATAGTATTTAATGTAAGCTTTTCTTTAATTATATTCGTTTTCTGTAAGCAGGTTGTTGAATAAAAATTTGAAAAAAATTTCAGTTCTAACGTTTTTCTGTTGTATGCTACTCTTCAGAGAATGAACTGAAAGCTGTGAAAAATAGTATATTTTCCAGTCTCACAGTGATAGAGATAAAATGTATATCAAAATGTGGCTGTTGAAAAGATTATATCTGAAGATGATGTCAACTTGGTATTTTTGTTTTGTGGGGAAAGCTCTTTTAGTAGCCAAAGCAGGAGATTTCGGGGATCAGTGATTGTCTCCTAAAGCGTTTCTGATGAGCTGTGAACTCGTCTGCAGAGTCTATAACCGCTCGTACGTACGGTAGTCCCACCATAAACCGGCATCTTGAGTTCACTGCCCAGGGCCTTCTGCGCTGCACGTGCAGAAGACTGGTTTTATGGTGAAAGTACAAGGACCTCTTTTAATCTTGGGGATTTGTGAAACTTAAACCATTTGTGCTTGCATTCCTCCTTCCAGATGTAACTTGACTTTTTTTGCACCAGCAAAGGAATTTATTATTTTGTTACCTTTCTTTTATTTGCTGAACTTAATAGTTCTGGGCAGGAGCTCCAAACTAGCACTACATGCAGGTGCTCTATAGCAGACCTACCTAGTCCATCAAAGAAAGACCTTAGGCACGTTCAGGTTGTTGGTGCCGTAGTTTGAAGTACTGAATTACTGTCTGTGCTCAGTTACTGAGCTGAAGCAAAGCCCATCCATAACACCAGGCAACACTATGCCTGACCAAACTTTGGCATAACAGAAGGAAAAAGAGAAAACTAGGTGTTCCTCTGCGTTGGTTAATTAAAACTTGTTACCTGGCAGTGTAGATTAATCTAATTCCTGTCAGATACTATCCTGCCTCGTTTTAGTCTGCACACTTGCTTTTCCTTGTATTTGCTCTACTATTAATTGCTATTTTCCCTTCGCTATGTTGCTGTGCTAACTTGGCAGAGCACAAGAATAAAGAAAAAGTGCACCGTGTTTGTGTTTCGCTCTGCCTGGATTGCCCTGCGTCCCTAGGATTTGTTGAAGCAAGGCTTGTGACTGGCAAGTGGGGCATATACAGGGCATGAGCAAAGAAGGAAGAGTATTTTTCAGGAATGTGTAATGTGGTGGGCAGCAGGGCTTGAGACAAAAAAAAGTCAGCAACAGGCAGGTGAAACTGTTTAAATGGTAGTGAAGAGAGATCCTTTGTGGGACAAGAGGCCAGTAGATATTACCTCTGACACCTGTTTATGTGTCAGAGTAGCACACTTAAAATGGTGTCTTACTTTCATATCTACTTCTTCTTCCACAATATTACTCTGGTTGTGCAAATTATCTTGGAAATTTGTATTTCTATTTAAAAAAAGGAAAGTAATACAGATAGATTGTCCTTCCCATTTGCAGTTTTGGATCTGTAAGCTTTACAGGGTGAGGCTCTGAGCAGCCTGATCTAACTTAGCAGTTGGCTCTGCTTGGAGCAGGAGCTGGGCTAGGTGAACTCAGGAGGCTTTTTCCAGTTAATATGATTCAAATAATAAGAGTTTGTAAGTATAAAAAGGATAAAGCGTAGGAGCTAAAGTTGCTGAAATAAATTTATATTAGGCATTAAAAAGCAATCTTACTGTAAGGCTAGCAAAGCACTGGTATAGTTGAGGAGGTGAAGTTTCCATCAGAAGAACAAAATTCATGCGACTTTGGTATAGTTGATCATATCTTAAAGCAGGGGGAGACACAAGACTCCTTGAGGTTCATTCCAGCCCTTTTTTGACCATAGGATTTTGCCATTCAGGGAAAAAAAAAAATCTATATGGATTAATGTAAAGTATTTATTGAAAGAGAGCAGGGAGGGAGAGCAAGGACAAAAGGCAGTGAACCTGGGTTGTAAGGAAATTTGACGGACAGGAGGAGTAAGTTCTTCATTCTGAGACAGGTTTAGCTCTGGAATGTGTTCTCAGAATTGCTGCAGGATTGCTGTCCTGATCAATTTTCCCGTCTCACCTGTACAAAGCTCTGAGCAGTCAAGCATAGCTTAAAAGTTAGCCCTTCTTGGGGCAGGCAACCGAACTAGATAAACTGCAGAAGTCCCTTCCAACCATTTTTTTCCTGTTTTCTGTGATTCTGTTATCTTTATCACAGTGAAAGATTTTTGACTACTCAGTCTCAACGCTGACTTTGTTGCTGTTGTTGCAGCAATGCTGTAGATGACAGCAGGTATTTAACCAGGGCAGGGACCTTTGCTTTTATGTGGTGCAAATCGTGGTTAGCACCTGCACCTATAAATGAAGCACTGAAAGGTTGCTGCAAGATTTGCTTTTCAATGCATCAGGTTGTTAGCCAAAATGGTTTTGAAGTTGTTTGGGATCAGATACAGTCTAAAGTATATGCAAAGTCAGGTTTCCTTTGAAACAGAGGTGAGGCCTGTGGAGGAACCAAACTCAAGATAATTCTGTCTGTGTAGCGCATCTTCTCTATTCATAGAATCATAGAATGGCTAGAGTTGGAAGGGACCTTCAAAGGTCATCTAGTCCAACCCCCCTGCAAGAAGCAGGGACATCCATGACTAGATCAGGTTGCTCAGAGCCTCATCCAGCCTGGCCTTGAACGTTTCCAGGGATGGGGCATCCACCACCTCTCTGGGCAACCTGTTCCAGTGCTCTACAACTCGCACTGTAAAAAATTTCTTTCTAATATCTAATCTAAACCTACCTCCTTCTATTTTAAACCCATTACCCCTTGTCCTATCACAACAGGCCCTACTGAACAGCCTCTCCCCATCTTTCCTGTAGGCCCCCTTGAGGTACTGGAAGGCCGCTATCAGGTCTCCCCAGAGCCTCCTCTTCTCCAGGCTGAACAGCCCCAACTCTCTCAGCCTGTCCTCGTAGAGTCCACTGCATTTAGTGGGCATCCCCATACTTGTTTCCACTTCCTCACCCTAACTGTGATTTCCCTGTTGGTAACTTTAGGGATGTTAATATTGTTATGTAAGTGTAAGGTTTTCAACCAGGAGAGACCTTACCTTTTGATTCTTTAATAAAGAAAACAAATAGTTTTACATTCTGCTTCCTCCTTCGATTCAACTCCTTTACTGTGGCGCCATTAAAAACCTTTTAGCTTACAATTTTTGCTTTAAATGCCATATTCTAAAATCCAGTCCTCATTTTCAAATTAGTTTTTACACATATGTCTACTTTGAATTTTGGGCATAGTGTATTGATTTGTGACAGTATCGCACAATGTTTGGCTGGTGCTGTGAAAATACTGTCACAGGATTTACATTCTAGGTGTCGTGTGGAGCTTGGCATCACGTATGTCTCCATCGGTTTATATGCTGACCAGCTCTGTATTCATCAGCTCAGAGCTAATGAGCTTACTGTGGTATGGCTTTTTTGTCATGTGTTCTTTCCATATCTGTATTCTGTGCTATATAGTTTGTAGAAACTTATGATGGATTACTAGAGCTTATAACGTATGGATTTTCTCCTACTGCTGATGGGAAAAGAAGGCGTGAGGAGAGGGATGCTCTTACAGATTTGCTGGAAAGAGGATTTGTTCCTTGAATATAAAACCCTGAACAGAATTCAAAATTTAACTTTCTGAATTTTTGTGCTGAAAATTTCCTTTCCTTAACAGAAAAAAACCCCCAAGTTCTGTGCATTGTTTCCATGCGTCACAGCTGCCCTCTGCCTGCTCTGCAGCTGAATCATTTCTCCACAGCCCCGCTACTTTCCCTCTCTTAAGAGCCCCAGCAGGGTAGGGTGAGATGAGATTTTTTTTTGGCAGAGAATGGTGAAAGAGAAACTCTGTTCACAGAATCTGTGAATTTTCTGCGCGTTGGTGGGCTTAGTGTGGGAAGCCTTTGAAATCAGTTGAATTGTCCAGTATGCATCCTTTCTGTCTCAGCTGCAACCTTCATGCCGCTCCGCAGGAATACCAACGTGCTTTTGCGTTAGGCAGTCTCCTGTACCTTGTGGAACCCCATCATCTTTCTAGAAATGCTGTATCAAGAACTCAGACTGTATCTATGCATTTGACTTGTTTGTGAAGCATCATTCGATTTTGGCCATTTTTGCTGATATTGGCACCACCTTATGGATTTGCTCGTGCCAGCTTCATAATGCCCCAGCAAGACCTCGTGCATTCTCTCTTCTGACCGTTTCTAATGCTTTTACTGCAACGTTACTGGAGTAGTTGAGTAAATTGATTCTTGCAGAATGAACAGGAGTGGCAGAGGATTCTAACAAATAACAACTTTCACACTTCCAAAACCAAAATTACAGTAGCCTGTAGGGTCTATTTATTAAAAATGCAATAGGAATTTTTATTTTTAAAAACTTAACTCTATTGTTATCCCAATTAATAAAGATTCTTCTATCCCGATTTCCAGTATTTAACAGTTATTTTATGGTATAATGTATCAATGGTATAAAAGGCATAATGGTATTAAAAAAAAAATCCAATATTTTCCACAGGTTATGCATTTCCCTCTGTCTTGCTTTTCTCCTTCATCCCGTAAGAATTAATTGTTACCTGATCATATTTATTGGGCATTAATGAATAATATTTTGCCAAAATAAAGTATTCTTTCCACATTCTGTGATGAATGAGTGGACCTTTTTAAAAAATTGGTTTGTCCCTTTTGGCCAGCGCATCTTTAACTGCTTTTAGCTGTAGAAGTGTATCTATCTGCTTCTGGCTTCTCCGTGGGTTATGTGACCTACCTCCATGAACTCCTCTTCTGTGAGGGAGAATGAGCAAGGGAGATGGAGCAAAATGTAGCCGGGATCTTGCAAGCATGTGGGTACGCTCTTTGCGGCACGCAGTTGGGGCCTCTCCAGAATATCAAGGTCTGAGAGCCTGGCTCTGGGGCAGATCAGCCCTGGACCATATACTTCCCCTGGATGGCCACATGGTCATGGTAAACATGGTCACTGGATAGTCAGTGGAAATGGAGGATTAGGGAATAACATTCCTTGCAGGTGACATAATCGTGGGATCTCAGCAGCATGTGTTTGGGGAGGAGTTGTCTGTGTGAGAAAACTTTTTTTTTTTTTTGGCTTGGGTGATACATACATCAGGAATAATGATAAAAAAACCAAACAAACAGAAAAAAAAAATGCTAAACCATCAAGTTTCACGTTTTGCTTAACTCCAGTTCTAAATTTGTGACACTTTCTTATTCTATTATTTTATGCTTGCTTCACTTACTGTTTCTAGGCTAGCCATGCAAAATACTGCTATTATTGCAATTGCCCCAAATAGTCCATATTTAGCATACTATGGAAGAGAGGTAACTTGTAATTTATGCATGTTTTGGGGAAGAAAATGTAGCCAGAATAAGTGTATTTGAGTGTACAGCATAGAACAAGAATTGCCAGAAACAATGGTATTTTCTATTTCCAGTTGCATATGGAACACAAAAATCTAACCTAATTTTTCTCTAGTTTGTCGCTTGGTTCTCTGAAAAGACAGTAGGAATCACACTGATGTATGCTCTGGTTAGATGACAACCTTCAAGACATTTGTTAAAGAACAATATTACACCTTTGCTCTTTCCCATTCTGGATTGCATGGTTGGAGGTGATGTGGAATTTTATTTAAAAATAACATCAAAATAATATCAGCCAGGAAACAAAGCATCTAAAATAATTAAAAGACAATACAAATTTGTCTAAAAGAAAGGCATGAAAGCCTATAAGCATTCAGAATTTCAGGTGTATCCTTGAATTTTAGTAAGCTTTTGGAATCAATAGGGAGTATGTAATTACAGGTAATTGCTTATTTTTTTAAACATTATCAGTATTATGTACACTATGAAATGAAGATATATTGGCTGCGGGGCACATGCTTCTTTAAGATGGAGGGTGTCCTCCTATACTCCATTTGGGATAGGCAAAGACAGTATAAAATTCTTTTGTTCAAGCTTGAAAAGAAACTGACCAAGAAGGTGTAAAGGATTTTACTGGAACCTGTTCAGGTTCAGCATCCTCTCTGTCCCTTTTGCTACTGGAAGCAGAAGCACTTGGGGGCCCATCCTTCCCCTCATCCTTGAAACCTCTTTTTGCTTAAGCTGTGAAGTCTAAGAGGTGAAGGTATACCTCTTACAGGGGTTACACACTGCAGCTGATCAGCTGTTTGTATACCTAAAACCATACCTCTTGCTGGGGTTTTTTTCACGCACGTCAAGGCACTTTGGAGGTTTGCCACTTCTCAAAACAAGATGAGGCACCAGCACGCCTGAAGCAATCTGTTACTCTCATACTATTCAGGAGAGAGTTTCTGAATGCAAAAAATAAAAAAATAATAAAAAAAAAAATCATTCTAGGTAAAGCCATTTGGTTTTCATTGATTCACCTTTCTAATTCAGTTGGTTGATAAAGTACTGGTAAGTGGTGGTAATGGTTTGATGATGTCCCAAATATTTTACATTGTGACGTTTTTATAAAATATTTTCTTTGATGAATGCAGTTCCCAAATGATTGAAAGTGCTTCTTGTATGATTTGATAAAGTTATCCCAGGTACTCTGTAATCTCATCTTTGACTCTCCTGTCATCATAGAAATAGAGAAGATAAACCATGCAATCTAATTTTTTTTTTCACCTTGAGTCATAGCTGAGATTTTAACTAGATCAGTTAGAAACTACTAACTGAACTTGCAGTTTCAGTGGAACCTCTTTACATCCATGTATTTAAAAGGTAAATGACATGAACAAAGACTTCAAAAATGCTGAAGAAGTGTTGCAAACACTGAGCTTAACAGCAAGTTAATAAAAGAGAAACATGGCTGCCCAGAATATTTCTGGATTCTCATGTTTCGACACAAAGTCATTTTGTACTTTACCATGATTAATGGCTGTAGCATTTCTGGGCGGTTGCCAGACGACCTTCCAGCTCTGCAGAGCACAGGCTCAAGGTGACAAGAGCGCCTGCCCCGCTCTGAGAACACCGTGTTTACTGCATGTGCTTCAATTTCTTCCCTATGCTTAAGATCCTTCTGTACATTTTCTGAATTAAAATAGTGGAGGGGCACACATTGCAGGATACTTCTGTAACAGCTCTTTTAATACCCTTAATTCAAATCAGGATTCTGTATTTTCTATATGGTGACATAATTCATACTGAGAACTACATTGCGCTTAGTCTCAGCAAGATGTAACGCAGACACTAAAAATGAAACATCTTTCTGCACAGTATGAAAATTTTTAAAACTGTTCCTTCTCTTCTCCTGAAAGAAAAGTCCCTTTATGCCCTAAGAAATAGCACATAATGTTCCCAATCCTAAAGATCTGACTTGAATCTAATTTACTTGATATTTGTAATTTGGTCATTATATTAAAAGAACTTCTTCAAATAATCCTCAAATGAAGACAAAAACTAGTTTTATATATAATCTGGGAAAAGGTGATTTGAAATTATTGTCATATTGCATTATTTAACAAGTTACTGTGTGGCAATCTGGGCCATATTTATATCACATTTACTCTTCATGTTAATTGTTGACATTCATGAAGTTTTATTTGGAATGTTGCTATGGATTCAAAATTCCTGTGATTATGTAGATGTAATGATATATACCGAACCACTTCTGTACTGTCATGGGAATTTTTCGCCCTCGTCAGTAAACAAAAAGAAGCTTGTAATTGTCTGTCACTGAAATCACTGGTAGCTGCCATTTTTGTAAGGAAAATGTTTTATGCATAGGGACCTTAGAAACACAGTGCTGAACTGAGAGATTATAATTTAAATATGTAAGAAATTCCATTTTCAAACTTATTATTTGTTTCAAAGTATTATTACCTTTTAAATAATAGACTGCTATCTTTTTTAAATTACATTTGACCAATACTTTTTTTTGTGACATTCTCTTATATGGTCAAAGCCCAAGACCCAAGAAGTTTCGGCAGACAAAAATGGCTTTGACTAGATCTCTTATCAAACATGAGATGCTACTTGGTTTAAGATTATTTAATATAATTTCTGGTCATCACATTGGGTTACAATACTTAAATTAATAATTGAATAGGCATCTGGTACTGAATAAAACAAGAGATGGATTCAGTGATACGACAAATTGTATAGAGAAGTATATTAAAAATGAACAAAATTTCTTCTTTCAGAGCTCTTCTTTCAAATTAAGAAACTGAAAAACTTTTGAATCAATAAATGTTTTCAGAGTACAAAAAGCATAAACTATGTGACAGCTTTTTTATTGCTTTTTACTCAGCCTGGAAATTTCTTTTCTTATGCCACACATTGCAGAAGGAACACAGCTTTATAGATGCATTTTTACTTGGACAGAAATTCTGCTTTATGTAAACGACCTTCCTGAGGTTGCTCAGTGTACGTGTAAGCTCTGTCATCTCTACATGTTGATGCCCTGGGTTGCAGAGCATTAAGCTTGCAAGAAAAATCTGATCTGCTGCTCGGCAATGAAGCCCTATTTTGATCAAGTGGAGAGGAAAGAACCATTTTGATTACATGCTGGAACTCGCTGAGATTATGGTGAAAGCAAAAGAATGGAAGCAATTAGTAAAAACACTTCTTTTGTTTATTGGGCTCCAGATTTTACAAACCAATCCCTTAGGAAGCTTATCATGGAAATATTGCTATTGCTGTTAGCTTTATTATTATTAGAGGAACACAAATAGCCTCAAGAAACACAGTAGACGTGTGAAGAGAATATTGCCCAGCAGAGAAAACTGTGACTCAGAACAATGTAGCAGCCCCTGTTTTAGCACACAGGGACTTCCTAATTCTGATGTATATTACCTTTGAGCTTTATAAGTCTCAATGGATTTTTTTTTTCCCTCCATGAATTTGTTTGGCTATGCTTTGAACGCCTTTAAATTTTAACATCTACAAAATCTCATGGAGAGAAGTTCCCCAGCTCATATTTGCATTGTGTGAAGAAATGTCTGCTTCCATTGGTTTTGAATCAGCCATCCACTAATGCAATTGTTACGTCTTTTACTAGAACACATAGCCAGCAAGCATCTCCTCTCTCTCCTCTTCACACCACCTGTGGTTATATAGATTAGTGTAATATGCCTCTCCCAATCATCTTTTCTCCAGGCTGAAGGCTACTTTGTCTAGCTGCTCCTCATACAGAAGCTGTTTTGTACTGCAGAGAAGAGTGGCATGTATGATCCGAACCGTTTCCAATTTTCATTTCTGTCTTTTTAAAACCTGAGATTCTTTAAGATTCTTTAAGAAGGGATCTTGTTGAAAGCCACCACAGAATCCAGAGTTCAGCTGTGCATCATTGATGTCCAAAAACTCATATACACCTTTGGAGAAATCCAACAGCCTTCTCTGTACCAAAAGCTATGTTAGCTTTTCTCCAATACATACTGTCCCTGATATATAGTCTTGCTTTTGCTATTCCTGGATGATTGAAAAGTTCTTCTTTATCATTTCAGTATTAAAAATATAGTTGGGCAAGTCAGATTCCTGTCTTACAAAGATTTCTGCACACACTTTATTTATCCAGAACCATGCTGTTTAAGGATAAGACAGCATAGACAGCTTTTAAACCAACATTTGTATAAAGTACATGGCAGTTCAGAGTTCATATATAAAATTGTGCGATATTTTTTCAGAGGATGAAATTTTAAAATACTCTTTTATACATGATGGCAAAGGACAAGGAGGAGCATTTTCTTCTTTGCTACATCAGGTATGTGTGTTTAAGAGTAAATATGAAACTGAGTGACATAAAGACATTTTTCTTTACCCAGAAATCCTCCAGCCTAGAATCACATTGCTTTGTCTAAGTCCTCTTACCACTGGTATAAAATCACGCTTACTTTGAAAACAGCTCGATAGACTAAGTTTTAGTATTGTATCATGTTGACTCACCCTTGTAAACCACCTGGGCACTAGATCAAATGCATTAGAAAATGACAGAAAAAGTAATGTCTCTCTCACAGCTTGGGTATTTCCTTTTCTTATCTGTACTGCACGCTGGGGCTGTTCAAGTAAATACAGACACATTTAAATGAATATGTAAAAGTTCAAACTGGCATGGCTTACAGTTGTACAAACAATAATTTGAATAATCTCAGATGCATGTGAGCAATTAGATGTAGATAAATACAAAAAGGTGTTTAAATACACAGGTATGCTGTCATCCAGCTGCACACAACCGGGAACTGTGCATCTTTCAGATTCTGATGAATTAACCACCATACCATACTATACTGTACCGAAACTTTCTCATGTAAGAACCTGGGAGCCTTTCTTTCAACTATAATTCTATATTTTATAATAATTTAGGATTTTGTAAGTGAATATACTTTGTGCAGTAGTACTGCACGTTCACCAGGAAGCTCTGGTCATACCGTAGCTCCACTAGCTGTAACAGCTGCTTTCTTTACCCCATGCTTTAGTCATTTCATACAGATTAAAGCCACAGCACGAGAGCGCGCTATTAAAAACGAAAGCCAATCATAACAATTTTGCTAGTCTGTTTTCTGCAAGTGATCTGGTGCACTGAAGAGCTAGAAAACTGCAGAACACTTTCCATACCATTTTGTCCAGTTTTCAGCAGAATTAGAGGAGGCTGAAGACACTCCTAATAATCAAATACATTGTTAATTGGATATGTCTTCCCTTCAAAGCAGGCATCCTCAAGACTCATTAAAAATTATAAATTGCTGCAAATTACTGAAGCTCATTTATCTTCTGGACATAGCTAAAGAAAAAAGTATTGCACAGGCAGCAGTATTTTGGAAGAGGTGATACTAATTTGAAGGACAGGCAAAAAGGTTGCTGTGATCCATTTTTATAGTAGTTGTCTTTGCAACAGTCCTGATGTAGCACTGGAAAGGGTGGGATGAAGGTTTTGGATTTGCCTGAAGAACTGACAGAATTCTCCCATTCTTCCATTGGTCTGAACTGGCTCTATATGGTAGTAATATTTTTTTTTTCTTTTTTTGTTCACCTTTTGCAATAACTGTAGAGCCCAGGGAGCTGAGTGCAGGCATTGATTTACTGCCTGTTTCTCATTTAGGTGCACCGACCAGCAAATTGCTTGCTAATTTCAAAGGACCAATGTGTCTTAAAGGAAGATGCTGCCCTATCACTGCAGAAAGAATATGCAAATTGATTGGATTTTTTTTTTATACAGTAGTAGCTCTTATACAACACCAGCATTTAGTTTTATTGTAACTAAGATAAAAAAATTACAAAACCAGAGTGACTACAAACATTACACCGAAACAATTAGAAAAAAGATAAAGAAGCCTTAAAAATTTTTTATATATAAGGCCAGAAGAGACAGTCTTACCAGCCTTACTACAATCCTGTGAAATTCTTAATATTGGAAACCATGATGTTTCACTCAGGCATTCTTAGATTAAGTTATAAAACTTGAGCTAACTTTAAACATTTCAGTAAAAATCAGGCCAAGTCCAAAAGCCTGGACAGTTAGACACAGTAGTCCTGATGTAATTTGAAGACCAAACCTTACGACTCCCAAATTTACGAGCAAGCTGTATCAGTTACATACCAGACCTGAGCTACCAAAGCAATAATTCACCATATCCAATGTTTTCTTTCAGCAAGTGAGTGATCCATGTTTCTAAAGGAAGACAGGAACAAAGCCAAAACCTTAACAGAGTAAGTCTTGTTAATGGCAGGCTGGGAAGAGCCCATGAGGGACAGAACTCCATCCTGGTGTCCTTGTCAACATCCTGGGTAAACACTATCAGCTGCAAAACATTGCGCTTGCAGATAAGCGCGCATAAAGGCAAGGTGCTGTGTGCATGTACATCAAGATGCGTGTTAACTGAGGGGCCCCGTAGCGCTCTTAAGGTCCCGTCTGCCGGTACATGTTCCCACAGCATCCCTAGCCTGCATCAGGAAGAGGCCCCGCTGCAGTCCGAGCTTACCATGTACACACCCTGTACAGTTTTTGGGAGTAAAAGTCTCCTTGGTGCTTGTTTATGTGAAGCAGCATTTCAAAATTGAATCCTACTGCATAAACTAACTACCAGCCCACTGACATCAAGAAAGCAACAGGAGTGAGGGTGGAGCGTCTCCAAGGTGTAGCGCAAATACCAATTTTCACAGCAATCCTGTGGCAAGTGTGATTCAAGTTGCAGAATTATAAAGTGAAACAGAAACAGAAACATAGGCCACAGGTGGAAGAAATGTAGGAAATAGGCTCCAGCTGCCTCCATACCTGTTCCTCAGGTAGACTGGAAATGCTTTACATGTACAGCACAGATAATGGGAAAACATGCCAGCCTTTAACTGACAGAGCTCTGAACTAATCAAGATGACATAAGAAAAGGCGGCTCTGGGGAGACCTTATAGCAGTCTTCCAGTACCTAAAGGGGGCCTATAGGAAAGACAAGGAGAAACTCTTCAGCAGGGTCTGTTGTGATAGGACAAGGGGTAATGGTTTTCACATAAAAGAGGGTAGATTCAGACTAGATACAAGGAAGAAATTTTTTACAGTGAGGGTGGTGGAACACTGGAACAGGTTGCCCAGAGAGGTGGTGGATGCCACATTCCTGGAAACATTCAAGGCCAGGCTGGATGAGGCTCTGAGCAACCTGATCTAGTCAGGGATGTCCCTCCTCCTTGCAGGGGGGTTGGACTAGATGACCTTTAAAGGTCCCTTCCAACCCTAACGATTCTGTGATTCTATGAATATTTTGAAGCAGCATTAGGTTGCAGAGCTGCTCAAATCTATTTCATTCAAGATGTGTTAAAATTAATTTTAATGCATTTTAGCAAGTGCATCGAAAGAATTCTGAGGGTAGAAGTCCACTGATACAAATCACTCACCGCAGCCAGAATGAATTATTTTACAGTCTGGCTCATAAAAACAACTTTTGTCTATTTAGCAACATGACCCAGCAACCAATTTTCTAGAACCATTGCAATCTCTTACCATGAAAATTACAGGTTGTATTCAAGAAAGGGTAAACACCAGAAGAACCTCTGTGCATTTGCTCCACTTTCTGATGAGCAGCTTTGGCCGCAGCTTTCTGAGCATCGTATCTCATTTACAAGGTGACCCAGAACACAAAACCTTTTAATTAGCCTGAAAATCCAACCTGCTTTATATACATGCCTGTCAGCCCCCTTGCCTTCTGCTGCCCTTCGTTGCTATGGCAGCGCTCTCCCAACAAAGGCCGATATCTTGCAGGAGGAGAACAGCACAGCCAAGATGCTCAGAGATTTTGCATGCGGCCGGATAAATATTCATGATGCAACTCTGTGCTTAAGAGCTGCTCTTTGAGTAAGTTCTAGGGTTATTGTTCACCCTCAGATAACAGCCAGAAGAAACTTTTCCTGATTAAAAAAAATTAAACAAATCCCCAGGTAGACTGCAAATGTTAAATCACCTTCCTTCCCCAAATAGCAGTTGGCAAGTGCCAAGTGAGGAGATTGCTGTATAAAGGAAAATTAATCAGGTGCTTGACCAGTGTAAATCGATCCGTAAATAGAACTGTAAAACCCCTCCAGTTTTTACTGGTTGACAACTATCATTTGGCCCATTGTATTGATGGCACGTCAAAAGCAGAATAAGTTTAACTGATGAGAAATTACTTAGTTGTCTATGTATTACTATTAAGTATGTAGTACAGGTTTATTGTATGATACAAATAACAAAAGGACATAAATAGACACTTACATCTGCAAGTGTAATAAGCTGTTGATATTCTTTTAAATATTTTCTCCTGTTATCCTGTGTGGCTTTCTCTATGGAATCTTCCTTCATGTCACTAAATTTATTTGTTTATCTTGAGATGGTAGGACAACCTTCAAAATGCCTGAACGCACTTTGACTTCTATTCCCGCACTATAAACTGGGAATCGTAAATTATTTTAATATGCCATCATTAAAAAAAAAAAAAAGTGTTCTACGATGGTTTCAACAGCATTTTTTTTTTTTTTAATAGTTAATGTCTATTCTGACCAGGACTTATTTTAGCTCATAAATCTCATAAGCATCAAACAGGATGCTGTGCCTTCAGCAGAACACTGATTACTGTAATACATCTTTCTGTCATACACTGACAGAGATGCAGATACAAAAAAAGGAGGGCTAGAATGGCAGAGACCAGCTTCAGGGCTGGTGATATTAAAACATTTCAGGAAAAGGGGAAAAACTGAGGAAAGAAAGCTGCTTCTATCTGGGTATCCAAATTTGGATTAAGGATTTTGTATTTCTTAACCAGTATATGAAAACATGAGTGGCAGGCTACTGTAAAGCAAAAGAGTGATAATACTATACCACTACAAAGTAAATTTTGGTTTCCTCTAAATAATACAGAGTAGACTAATTCATTCTTTAAATGACAAAATTTACTTAATCTTGAAATGAATAACTATTATATAGTTGCTTAGCAACTCAGACAATAACATCATCCTTGGCCAGGTGGTATTCAGTTCCTTTTATGAATTTCTGACATTATCTTTCCATTCATTTAAAGCTCTGTAATAGCTTCTCCCTGCCTCTTATGCTTTAAATCCAAGACTGTCCCCTTCTGTTTCTCTGCACAAGAGAGTGCCTTGGTTTAGGGGAAGTGATTCCATAGAATTGAAAGCTGTCATGTATTTGATAGATCTCTATGTCCCTATAGTCTCTAAGAACCATTTTTGGGGAAACACAGATGAATTCTCTTTTCACTAAGTAATTAGTGAAAATCATTTACTTTTTAACCCGGTCTTTGTCCTGAACCAGACATATTGCTGATGTGAATGGGATATGGAAAGGGGACTGCATATGGTGAAGGAGCAAACTCCCCTTTCATGTTGTGTTCCAGGAAGACATGAAGCTACTTGAAGTGAGCCTGGTGGAGGGCCACCAAGACGGTCACGTGGCTGGGGCTGGTCAGAGGGATGGATCTGGCTTATCCTGGAGAAGTAAAAGCCAAGGAGGAATCTAACTGCTATCTCAGACTAACTAACACTGGTTATAGAGAACATTGCATTAGACTCTGGTTGGATGCGCACAGTGAAATGACAAGAGGAAACCTTTTCAGCAACAAGGTGCAACAAGAGAAATTCCAGTGATGTTTAAGGAAGCAATCCTTGCATGGTGAGAGTAGTTACGCACCGAAACAAGTCGCCCAAAGAGACAGTGAATTTCCTTCCATGTCAATTCTCCGAACTTACCTGTATAAGATGACCTCCAGAAGTCCTTTCCAACTAGGTTTTCTGCGATTCCATGCAAAGGACACATTACTTGTATTTTTCTGTGATTTCTGCACAGGGACACGTTATGGGTTACGTTCCCCACTGAAATACGTAGGGAGATGACTAGGCCCCATCCCGGGGCTTAGATAACAGAACAGACCATGAGAAAGTACTGAACATAACAAGAGAAATTTCCAAACACAACAAACAGCAGAGTGAGCAGCTGACAAACATTACAGTGTAACACCATGAGAAAGGGCTGGATTTCATGGTTTGTTATGGGAAACTGTATGAGAGAAGGGTGAGCTCCACAGGAGGGGAATACTGGGGATGTTTTGGGGAGCGCAATCTTGGAAGGAAAACGGTATCTAGGTTACCATATCAATACTATCACGTAAGGCTGAGATGCTATGGAAAACAGTATCAGAAATACCAAACGTGGTTATGGATGTAGCAAAACCAGGACCTATGAGGGAAAATGTAACTAGAGTGGGTTGTTTATGTGGGAGGAGATAAAGGTGTAAAAAGAGAAGGATCAAGATGGGTGGGAGGAAACTACAAGCCTGGGAAAATGGAGAGAAGTGGGGATGAAAGAGGACAGTCACATATAAGCAAGCTGCTGGTCAATATAGCTGTCTGATCAAGTCCTGCATCAGCTGCAGTCTCTATTATCTTCTTACTAGATTCTATTCTTAACTATTTTTTTCCTGTGTAATCTCACTCTCTAGCCTGTGCTTGTGTGGAGAGGTCCAAGTGTCAGCAACCAGAGAAGGGTCTATGGGTCATAGGACACATAGTGCCAACAACTGGGCAGCATGGCACGCAGGCACTGATGAGCTAAGTTCAGCCCTGTGTGTACGGGCGCATACGCACACATGCACCTGTAATTCACGTCAAGCTGGACTAGCTGGCCAGCAGAAGACCCACGTCTGGAAAGACTGAAGGCCTGAGCTGATGACCCCCCGGCCAAGCGTGGGTATCAGGCCATCTGAGGGATTTGTGAATGCGCTGTGCTTGCGAGGCGAGAGAGTGAAGGTGCACGTGTGCTTGCATGGGGAAACTTCAAGCCTGATTAAACTGGAGAGGAGGAACCGGACATGGCTACCTGTATTTACATTTACATGTTGTGTCCATGCAGGTGCCAGGAAAGGTGCCATCTGGTTTGTGTCAGTCTATGGGGCTGTCCCTGTTAGTGCTGTGCATGCTGCACCTCCGTGTGTGCCTGAAGCACACGGTCAGTCTCGCTGCTGGCCAGGCCTGCAGACAGAAGGGCACCAGCCACAGCCATTATACTGGGACAGGAGAAACCTCCTGGGCTTTGGTAGTGAGGGGAATCTCCTGTGCCCCAGAGGCTACTGGATTCCTCAACTCCCTTAATAGTCCCTATTTTGGGTCATGCAATACTCACAAATTAAGGTAAAAGTGAGGCTGGTGTTCAGGGCTGTGGCTCTAGAGGCACACACCTTCCACCCCTGATAGAGACCATCTGCCTGATGTAGCTCTTTTTAGGCTGAGGGACTCCCTCATCCAGCCTGAGGGAGTCCGAGGCTTTGGAGGAGAGCCCAGCCCTGCATGGGGAAACAAGAGTCACTAGCTCCCTGAGGAGGGAAACAAGATCAGGGCTGGGGATGCAAGTATGAAGTGGAAGAAGTCACAGACCTGCGTCTGGGGTGAGCTGTTAGCTGATACCTGGTAGTCACAATCCTCCCTCCTGAGTCCCTCCTCGTTCCAGACTGGACAGGATCAGGCTGAGGGAACAGCTGCAGCAGGAACAGGACTTTGAAGGACTGGAGATAAAGGGTTTTGTGCTGTCAAATAACATGACTCTTAATCTTGACATTTTCTGATCCAGACATCATAGTACATATTACTAGCAAACAACAGAAAACCAGGAAAAAGGGTGAGGGAAAGAATTATGCAGCAATAAGTTGTTTGCTTATTCTTCTCCAAATTGCTTAGCTGCCATGGAGATAAGCATAGCATAGATACCAAAAGGAACTACTGTTATTCCCACACATGCCATTCTATAGCACTGTGTACATTTATTAAGCTTTAAAAATAAAGTATATTAGGAGAGATTGAATTTAGGAATTCTGAACCTCAGATCTGCAAGCTGTATTCTCTTTCAAGAGAAAAAGAAAACTCCAAAAAGCACAAGACTTGAGACCAGGGGCTGTTTCTCCATATTTGAGCTTTTGAAATAAAGCTGGGAGAACAGGAATCTTGTCTGCATGTTGCTATAATAATATATTTTCCAAGTTTTGTTCTGTGTTTTATTTTCTTCTATTTCAGTAAGGTTTAAGCAGCAGAGCAAAAAGGGGGGAGGTAGTGGCAAATTAATAACATTTTATTTGATATTGATTGGGACCAGACTACGCAGTCTCTCTCTCACTCCCCCCACCCTCCGAAAGAATAGGGGGAGATAATATAAGAAAAACAGCATGAGGTTTGAGATAAGGATGGGGAGAAAATCCTTAAAGTTACCGTTATGGCAAAACAGACTCAACTTAGAGAAAACTATTCATTTATTACTAAAACCAAAGCAGGATAATGAGAACAAGGGAACAAGATAACCTCCCCCCACCCCTCTCTCTTCCCAAGCTTAACATTATCTCTACCACCTTCCCCCCCTCCCCCCAACCCGAGCAGCACAGGGGGAAAGAGGGAATGGGGGTTGCAGTCAGTTCATCACACGTTATTTTACGTCACTGCTTCATTGTTGGGGGAAGAACTCACATTCCTCCCCTGCTCCAGCGTGGGATCCCTCCCACAGGCCACAGTCCTTTGTGAAACTGCTCTGGCGTGGGTCATCTCTTCCACGGAGTGCAGTCCCTCCAGAACAGCTGCCCCAGCGGGCCCTCCACGGGCCACAGCCTCCTTCAGGCCTCCATCTGCTCCGGCCTGGGGTAATCCATGGGCTGCAGGTGAATCTCTGCCCCTCCGTGGACCTCCATGGGCTGCAGGGGGACAACCTGCTCCACCATGGTCCTCACCACAGGCTGCAGGGGAATCTTGGCCAGGAGCCACATTACTCCTCCCCCTCCTTCTTCACTGATCTTGGCGCCTGCAGCCGTTCCCTTCAGAAGAAAAATTCTTCACAACAGGCTGGCAGACACCTCTCAGGATCTTTTTTACACCTCATTCACTTCTCATCTCCTTTCTGCTTCTTGCAGCCAGGCCAGGCCCGAGTTGGGCCCAGTCGGCTGCCCGGCGGGAGGCCAGAGGGGGAGGCCTGCAAGGTCCACAAGGCTCACGCCTCCCCCTCTCTGCCCCCGCTCAGCT
>WHYT01016533.1:316566-329301 GCA_009806455.1 Tetrax tetrax
TCTTTGCATCTTCGCTTTTTTTTTTTTTTCTGTTTTCCCCTTCTTAAATATGTTATCGCAGAGGCGTTATCACGGAACATTCTGCTACCAATCGGCTCAGCCTTGGCCAGCAGCGGGTCCGCCCTAGGCCCAGCCGAGTCCACTGAACAAAGAGGAGCGACTTCTAGCAGTTTCCTACAGAAGCTGCCACCTTAGGCCTCCCCCACTAAACAAAACCAGAACATCTTCCCATAGGGAACTGATCCAGAAGGAGGATATCAACACTTGACACCCCTGGTCTGGTTCCACACCTGGGAAGACTGTATCTGCATGCATAGACTGCTGGTTTTGTTTGAATTAGGACCTCTGAAAGGCTTAATAGGAATATACTTCTTTTGGAGACTGGACCTAACATAGCTTCGTAAAATCACAGACCCCTTTTTGTTTCCTACATGCCCTCTGTTCCCTACAGATAAGAGTGCAGAAAGCCCAGCTCTTTGAGAGCCTCTCCAACTCACAACAAATGTCCTTTAAAGCCCTTCCCTGTAAAGTCTGTCATGACTTCATGCAGGTTGGAGAAAAATATCTAACCTGCAGTCAGGATTCATAACTTTGAATCACCTCTAGCCAGTTTTGCTTCGGAAACAGAAAATTATCTCTGGGATGCACAGCACCTACTGTAGCTTCCCTTGTCTTTTTGAGAAAATCCGAACACCTTGCCAAACCAATGCTATACTATCAGAATACCAGCTACTCAGAGCAGGGGGAAGTTATTTTACAGGCTCTTCTGACAGCAGTGCTCCACACTGAAGTGGAAGCTGATGAACTGAACATTCATCAGTTGAGAAAGACACTGAGTTTGGCCAGTGTTTCAGTTAAAGCACTCTCCTGTGATAAAGGACATGCAAAGATTTGTAGGAGAAATACACTGACTGAGATGATGGCATAAGCAGAAACAGATCTTTGTGAAAGCACCACCAGAAACACTAGAATACAGATTGGAAGAATGGCATGCATGAATACCCAATGACATATGTGACAGCTACAAAATTTGTAGCAATTGAAGATGGTGCTGCTTGCACCAAGACAAGAGTACAATCGACTCATCAGCAGATGACCTCCACTTGGACAGCAGGAGGATGGCAGCACAATTATAGCATGTGGGTTTGTGCCTTTCCCCATCCTGCTCTTCCAACAGAAAGACAGACTGCAGCCACAAGACATCCAAAATGACAAAATAAAAGAAAACGGGCAGCCACCTTGTCTGACATTTTCTGGAGACTATCGGAGGCAAGCTCTCCAAAAATTTATGCTTCAATAACTGATGAGTCCTGAAAGGTACAAAATAATTGCCCCAAAACAGTTAATTGTCACCAGCAAAGAGATTCACAAGAGATAGTGAGGACTCAATAGCTTGCACCTCTCATCCTCTGTGTTACGCACAAGTGACTCATCTCAAACTACTAATACACACGTGTCTTGATGTTTATATGAGTACAACTGAGGTTGGGGAGGTGGAGATTAAGTTTTGTTTAAAATAAATATAATCTTCCCTTCTCATAAGGTCTTGTATGGATTTTTATTACCTTAATTTGAAATGGTTCCAGTCTTTGTTTTGTGAATACATCACTGTCATACTAGGTATTCAGCAGCTTCTAGGCAAGTGCTCTAAAAAAATTAAGCTATAGTTACTGTAAATCTCTGACTCCACAACCAACAATTATTCCCTACAAATAGGACAAGTTGAGATGCCGAGAGCTTTTCACCCCAGAATATCTTGTATCATGATAGTTCCGCCAATTTTTTTAGGGGAGGGTAAAGATCTGGCAACCTAAAGGAGGGTGAATATGCATGTGCAAAGGGTTGGATTGAGGAAGCAAGGAATGAGCATTGGTACTCCAGTTCTATTTCCTCTAATCTTGTTGCAAAAGTCTAAAATGATCTCTGGCCCTTCCCTCATTCACATACATTTATGATGTCCTGTGAAGTGCCTGGTGCAGAGAAAGATTTCTGCTATGAGCAGAATACTTTCTGGTTGCTTGCAGTCCAAATTAGCCTGTGAGCTGCCACTTGAGAAGCTGCCATATAGTTTCATAGTGAGAATGTTCAAAAAGAGACTTAGGTCCAGATTTCCACAGGCAGAGAAACACCACCACTACAGTATTGTCTCTGATGTCAACCACAGGATTCTTCTATAAAAAAACAGGACAGCAGTGCTTTCTCTACTCACTGTGTTCTCCTACCTCCTCAGCTCCTGTCTATGTACTAGGTGAGACCATTCTCTACAGATGTTTACGGAACATGAAGTGTTAGCATGTAAATGTTGGCACTTTTAGCCATTTTTAGGGCTTGGGCATCAAACAAACAGAACTTTTGAGAATCTAGACTTTCAATCTAGGCATCAGGAGGGATAATTGGACAACACTTAAGTGCTTAACTCCTGTAAATCTTGCACCACTCAAATTATCAATATCACTTCTACCTTCCTGTACTTTGACCTTCTCAAAAGGTCATCTGGGTATTCCCAGATCATGTTCCACTTACAAAACAAGAAGAGAGGCCAAGGTGATATATATATATTTGACACAAATACGGTATTACTAACCCAGTAATTTAGAATACAGATGGAAATTGTTTAATTTCCCCCTCCTAATGAAATAACTAATTTTTACTTTTACTTGAACACAAATAATTTTAAATAGCTTCTTCCGAGCCCTAAACCCAGTTTCATCCCGCTCCAGGTCTGTAGTTTAACTGACTGTTACTGAATTGTTTATAGCATGGGGTGTCCAGTGCCAAACATGTGCCCCATCTCTTCTCATCCCATGTCTGTAATCCTCTATACCACGACTCGTGTCTCCACATGTAAGCCTCTGCTATCATTGCAGACCTGTATTTCTCTACTCAATATCGTTGTATTAGAGTTGTAAAAGTCTCAACCTACCTGGAACAACCGCTTGTTACTCCCACCTACAGAAAAAAACTGTGTTTGCATCACACAAGGACAACCAAAACAAATCAGATATAGATACCTGGGCACTTAGAAAAAATGCTGCCACATCCAAACCAAGTAAATAAAGCTGCAGGCAGATCAGAAGAAATTAAGATGGAGCGTGTTACTAGCAGTGACAATATCATATTACATGGCTACACTGCCACTGGCATTATGCCCAAGGAAAAAAGCAATTAGGCAAAAGCAACACAAAGGCATTACCTGAACTCCCTGAACAGTTATGACAGCTTCATGCATGTGGGCTCCTAGTGGCAGGAGCATTGCCTTGTGCCACACAAGGCAAGAGGTGCCAGGGAGCACCAAGAACAAGGCTCCTTCACGAGGGAGATGACCCAGGAGCTGAGGAAGACCACAGCACAGGCAGGGAAGTGTCCTCTTTGATTAGGACACAGGCCTGCAGCATCCAGACACAGCAGGTAGGGTATGGTGCTGGCAACAGGTTTGTTTAGCATGCCTAGGAAAATTGAGGTGACAAATCAGGTCCAGGGTGCCCCAAGAAAGCTGAGCCTGCAGCAGCAGGAGATGAGACACATAGGGGAAGCCACAAGTTAAATCTGATGTCCACAGAAGAGAGAGAGGGCCAAAGGCAGAACTGGAGACCAACTACTTAGAACATAGGTCTAATATTCAACCAGCAAATAAGTCCAGGAAACAGCCTAGAGAGATGAACTTACAACATAGCTCAAGCAAGAGCTAGCGGTACAAGCCTGAGCTTAAATGGAGCTCAGGATGAATGGGTGGAGGGTGCATTGATGAAAATCCCAGGTGAGGCTGATGAGGTCAATTCAGGACCATTAGGGCCTCTGGGCCCCTGACAAGAAAAACAGACTTCTGCCCTCTGACAGACTGTCAGCGTTAAAGTCTGTTTCAAGTGGGTGCAGAGCAAAGACTAAGATGTAGTTGTAAATCTTGCATAGCTCTGGGAGCTAGAGGTATGACTCTTCACTGGAAGTGTTGAAAGTACTCCAAGTGAGGGGAAAAGAGCCTATCCCAACCAAGGTGACCTTCCTCTGAAAGCTTGTAGGTGTATGGGATGGGTTTGTGAAGGGATAAAGAGAAGGAGATGCATATAGATGGTCAGTCCAAGTGCTTGGAGGAATTTTTTGTTGATGGCAGAGTATCTAAAAGAGAAGAGAGAATCTCTGTAGCTTTGCAGAGGTCTACTAGGTGCCGGTTGACTCATAAATGCTGAGTAGTGAGACTAGGGGTGGGAAATCAGCTAGGAAAGATGACAAACTCAGATCTGACTCTTCAAGTTGAGAAGTCAGAAGCAATGGATGAATAGTAGCTTTCCTCCTCTCCAAGGGCCAACTTTCTTCTGTGTTTGCTTTGTTGATAGTTTTTCTTCTTACCAGTGTCCTCTTCTCTTTAGGTCTTTTGCTTTTACTCCTTTGAAACCATTCATGCTCCTGGTTTCATTGCCCTCTTGTTTGTGTGCAATGACAGTCTAGTGTGCTTAGACTCTAAGAAGAATTTTTCCTTTTTCTTAGGTTTGAGGAAAGTTTTACTAAAGGAAGGAATGATAAAGAGGCAGAGCTGTAGGGATAGTAATTTACTGTGAGCATCCAAAATACACCTTGCCCTTCTTCAAAATGAGTGGAAGAAGTGATGGCAGAGACTTGATAGGGAAGTTGGTCCTCACTGGCATGCAGAGGTGGTAGAGGGAAAATGGAGGCTGTGAGTGGGCTGCTAGCATGATGAGAGGGCTGTTCTGTGGTTGTGTTTCCTGCTGTTGTCTTCAGGGGTCAGACAGCTGGGGAGCTTTTGCCCCAGACGAGGGAATGATGTCCATATGCTGGTGAGAGCATAGGTCTTGCCATGCAGAAAGCAAGCACCTGTGCTCTATGCCCACATTCAGTGTCCCACTCCCATCAAAGAACACCCTGAAGCTGTTTGTGTAGGAAACTACTCTGCTGAAACAGGAATGGTCTGTTCAGGTCCATATGAGTGTGTATGTAGTCAGAGTGGGGTGCCTCTCAGGGATGAATGTGCTGCTTCACCTATAGAGATCTGTAGTAGAGAGCTTCAGATGAGTTCACCTGAAGGACCTCCACTCAGCCAAAGAGCAAGGATTGACTGCAGTCTCTAGTCAGATGCTTCAAACCTGCAGATGTGATGTTGTGGGTGATTCCAAAGATGTGTCCAGCTATTGTCAGAGTGAACAGAGGCTGAGAAAGTTTCTTCTGCAGCTACTGCTCTGATATGTTCAGTTTCTTGTCCTGTTTTTGACCCTTTAATTGTGATTTGCCAGTACTAACTGGTAGATATACTACAGAAATTTATCAAATGTAATTTTTATTTTTTAAGTCAAGAGAAGGAAGAGTGTTTTGAAAACCTGACAAGTCCTCAATGCAAGGTCAAAGTAATCCCCTGCTCTCCCTTTCTCCACAAATCTAGCCGTAGAGAGCAGTCAGATTGTTCAGGCATGACTGACCCTTGGTAAACCCATGCTGATTTTTCCTAGTCACCTTCTTCTGCATGGACCCAGAAATGTGCTCCAAGAGGCCTTGGTCCATGATTTTTGCAGGTAAGACTTTGAAGCTGGCCGGCCTGTAGTTCCTGACCCTCACTCTCAGATCCTTGTAGTCACTCTTGATTGTCCTGGTATCCCCTGGCAGTATCATTTGCGTCCGTGTGGATAAGCAGCAGGCAGTAATAGCCTGAGAGCCGTGTCGGTTTCTTTGCAACACCTTGGATCTGAGCCACTGGCAAGCAACAAATCATTCTAGATAGCAAGCCAAGTAGGCAGATGGGGGCTTCTGTCCTCTACAAATAGAAACCTACCACTACCATCCCTTACCATTTCCTCCTGTTGAGAATAGGTGGTTTAAGCTTGGACAAATCTGATGCTTCCCCAGGTATAATGTTCTGCTTCTTGCCTGCTACGGGGCTCTGAACCTGTTCTGCAACTGCAGATCTGCAAGTGGAGAAGGACCCATCTTCCACATGCCGGAAGTCAGGTTAGGTGAGTCAATTATATTTAGTTCAGTAAAGATTCTTTCTTTCCCTTTGATGTTTCATATTACAAAGAATAAACTTATGCATTTATGCTACACTGCTACATGATGATTTTTATACTTCAGTCAAATAATGACAGGAAAGTCAATCTACAGCTTCCAAAATACATGCAAATCCTTGAATAACTGGATGTTTTGCTTTTCCCAGCAATTGTGGAGGAGGAGGAAGACTATTCTAGACAATATAGGGTCCAAACCTGATGGTTTGTTCTGTCCTGCAGTAAGAAGGCTCTGAATACTTGTCAGAGTGCAAGGAATAATCTTTAAGGCTAGTAAACCAAGAATACTAAGGACATTGTATAGCATGCTTCAAATCTGGTTGCTCTTGCAACTGTACTTTTCCATTAAAACCATTTTGTGAAATTTGAGGATTATTTTTATTGTGCACTTGCTATACTAATAGTTGCTATAAACTAACTGCGTAATAATTTCTTCACAATGAAATCTTTACAGACTATTGTATTCATGTTACCTGTTATACCTGCTTTTAGAGGCTTTTCTCACTTTTATGTTCTTCACTAAATGAGTAAGATAGGAAGATTTTAATTTGGATCCCAGGTTGTGGGGCTGGCCATAAATAAGTCTTGCAAGAAAATATTTTGAATCTAGATAAACATGGGAGAAACTTACAGCAAATAGATTTATTCCTGAAATTCCCTGGCTTGTTACACAAGTCTTAACTTGCCATTTCGTAGTGCCACATGAACAAGAAAAATTGCAGCTGAGCTTCTACAGTTTTTTTTATTATTTTTGAAACCACAAGACTAGATTTATGAACCTTAAACATACTTAATGTCTGATAGTGAAAACAGAGTGTACAAAAACCCAGACAGTTATCTCCACACTAAAGGAGGCACACTTTTTTTTATTGAGGAAATGGGGCTGGTGTGGTCTTGCCCCACACACGGCAGCCCCGTCCAGTTCTGCTACTGGCAACACACAGACGTGGTGGCTAGCATTACAATTGTGTTTTTAGAAAAGACCTCAGATAACAAACAATGTTTACAGTGTGTTAAGTTCTGTGATAAAGCCATGCCTGGCACCTGACCAGCGCAGTCTGTCCGGTCTTCCCATTAAACTGTTTCCTACTCTTACCTGGATAGGGGTCTCCCTGTTCTCTGTGTGTGTGCGTGCACGGGGATCTGTGTGCGGCGGCTGGGGCAAGGACATGGGTCACAGGGGCCTCTGTGTCTGTGGTGCAGCAACCAGAGCAAGTGACAGCATGTGTCAGTGTGCTCTCTTCCAGCTGCCTTCCAAGCAGTCTGCAATTTCACTTGAAATGGCGCACGTTTCCAAAAGGCAAAGATGGGAGGCGCCACTTCTAAGCCAAACCTTTCCTCCTTATCCCCGTCTCCTAGCTGCTATGTCCCAAACAGCTTGTGACCTAATAATTAGGAAACTTCCTGAAGAGACAAGAAGCTACAGTCCTAATTCTTGCACTTTCAGTCAGAAGAAGGAATGAGCCTTAGTGCTGAATTATGAGGGAAATTTTCTACCCACTGTTCCAGAAGAATCGTGGAACAGTGGCTTTTATATTTTCTTAAGAGCGAGCTTGGCATTTTTGAAAGGAAGGCTTTAGGATCATCTTCAACAGAGAATGCAGCTTGAGGATCTTATGTAGATGAAGATCTCCCCTGGAAGCCTCCAGAGAAGCATCTGAGAAGACTCAGACTTAAGAGTTGTATGTGTACGGAATATTCTCTGTCAGTTTAGTCTAGGTAGACTAGTTGTTCGAGGTAGGATTAATTTGAGTAAAAGAAGACATTTAAAATTTACATATTTACATCTGAGCTAACAATTTCAGGCTCCATTTTTAGTGGAGAGACCGATTCATGTTAGTTTGAAGCACATATTCACAAGAGGTTATCTGTCTGAGCTGGCTGTTCAGAGACACATTTGGATGCACCTTAACTGTCCTGATGTTCTCTGTAGGGAGCTTAGACAGCTTAAAACATACTCCTGGGCTCCACACTGGAAATAAGATGCTTTTATTAAACTTGCGCAACCAGTTCAGGGAATTTACCCATGCCTTTGTTTTCTGAACGCAGACTGACATTATTTGTGCACTCTTTGGGAAGCACTCTTCACTGGCAAGAGCTCTAGACACACTGCTCACGTTAAAGAAGGCAAAGGCAGGGACTGGGAGAAGAAGAACTGCCCACTGTAGCAGAAGATCAGGTTCAAGACCATCTAAGGAACCTGAAGGTGCACAAGTCCATGGGACATGATAGATGCATCCGTGGGTCCTGAGGGAACTGGCGGATGAAGTTGCCAAGACACTGTCCATCATTTTTGAGAAGTTGTGGCAGTCCAGTGAAGATTATGCTATGAAATTATCCGCAACAGAGCAGGATATTGGGCTACGAGACCCTGTATCTTTAACCTTTCGTTTCAAGAGAATGTAATGATTCAGAAGTATGGAGAAAATTTAAATGCAAAGAATAATAACAACTTCAAATTTATAACAGAAGTGGAACAGAGGTAGCAGCTGAAAAGGTTATACTTGAATGATAAAAATCATAAAGTATAAAATTGGCTTCTTCTCATACAGTTTAGGTTCCTGCTTTCTTGTATCTCTGCCTGTACTGTGGTTGCAAGTTGCTGTAACTTTCACACTAAAAATTCTGTAAGCTCTTCCAAGAAGAAGTCACCCCCAATTGCTTGACCAATAAAACTGCTTATTTGGTTCAATAATGCTGTTCTACTGAAGATGATCTGCTTTTGCAGAAGGAGCTAATTCTGCAGTGGACTAATTATTTTTGAATTGTTATTGAGAAGAAATGAACCTGCAGAGAGAAAACTGACTTGCAAATTTCTTGTCTAAGGTTACCTAAGGTCTCAATGTTCATTCCATGCAACTCACCTATGTTGAACAGATCAGTATTTGCTTTACTGAGCATACACCAAGCTAAGTTACAATGATTTTACTAAAATGGCAATACATTAATAAGCACAATAACCAAATTCAGGTAAAAAATTAAAAATAATGCGTAAATCAGCAGTTTCAGTTAATTGAACGCCATACAAATGCAGCAAACAATTGATTCAACGAGTGAACCACAGAGGTTGCATTCTGCCAGTCTTGTCTTGGATAACTGCAGATAGATTTATTTCAGTACCTAGACACAGTATCTTCATTATTTAAGCACATTCAATAAATTCAGTAAATTATTAGTTTCTGCACACGTGATGCTGGCATAACCTACTGAAACAGCTTTCAAACAAAACTGCTTTTGAATCAATGACTACATCAACTTTTTAAACACCAAATTTACCTTTGAGAAATACTATGCCATTCCTCTACTTCTAATTTATTACCTTTAACAAGTGGCACGTCCTTCACCACAGCTTGTAAGAGAAACAATGTGGTCTGCCTTGTTGAGCTTCTGGTTGCTGAAGAGAGTCTCTCCAATAACTCGAGTCTTTCACCTCATCTTTCTTTGCCAAACTTTCACAAGCAGGGAAAGGCTTGGGGCTTTGTAGGTCTTTGAGGAAGAAAGTGAAAGCTACTTTTCTTCTGCGGGATCTTTGTTTCTTCTTTGAGTGCCATTGTTTATTTTCCTACTGTAGTGATACCTCTGTGCAACCAGTGTTAGAAATGTAGCTCTTTACTTTAGTACTGCCAGACACCAGCTCACCTTCTTAACTTTCAAAAAGGGGCTTAGAGTGCTCTTACCTCTCTCAATACTTCTTTTCAGCTTGTGGTCTGTTGGTGTCAGACTGCCTTATCTCAGAGTTTTAAATTAACTTCTGTGCTCTGTTTTTATACCTTTGGAACCAATCTCTACAAATTCTTGACTTCAGTTATAAGACAGCCTTTTAAGTTGTGTGTTGCTGATATGGCTTCGGTCTTCCTACCTGCTTTCAGAATGCTTGCAACCAGATCACATGGGGCAATTTGGATAAGAAAACTATCCTAAAACTGTAAAAATGTTGTTTGGAAGGGACCTCTTGGGGTCTTTACTCCAACCTCCTGCTTGAAACAGGACTGTGTCTGTGCCAGATTAGGTCAGTCATGGTTTTGTGTAATGAAGTCTTGAAAACCTCCAAAATCAGAGATTCTAGCTGCTCTATGAAACTTGTTTCAGTGCTCCACTACCCTCCTGGTGAACATAACTTTTTCTAATATCCACCTTGAACCTCCCAAGCTACAACTGAAGTTCATCACCATTTGTTTCAGCACTGGCTTCTGCAAAGAAGAGTCCATCAGCTTTTAACTGACATTTATATAGCTGTAGGCTGATGTTTGATCACCTCTTTGTAAGACCCGCATATGCTCTGGGTCCCAGACCATCTTAGCTGTTCTCTGCTGGACCCTCACGAGTTTCTCCATGGCCCTTTTAAACTTAGGGACTCATATCTGCACACAGATGGGGATTTATCAATAACACCAAGTAGAGGAAGCTTATATCTTCCCTCAGTCTTCTTGCCATGTTCTTAATGTGGCACAGTACATAATCTGCTTTACTTACAATGAGACCACACTGTTGGCTTACATTCAACCTGCCATCTCCTGTTACCTCTAGGTCCTCTTCAGCAAGACTGCTGTTCACGTAGTCAGTTTCCATGCTGATGCAGTATTTTGCACTTTCCTTATTGAGCTTTGTGTTTCTTTTCTCCCTAATGATTAGTTCAGTATTGAAGTGCTAGACATTTGTCACAATCAGCAAAAATCTCCTTTTATAAAAATATCTAACAACTTGCTGAACATATTCAGTGTATTATGCCCTCTTTTATGACATGCATACAGGCATTCTTCAACTTTCTGGGCTTCTATCAATAAAGCTTTTGGAATGCTAATAGAAATTAATCGCTTGTCCTGTTGGCTCACACCTAAAAAACCCTAAGCAACCCTACTTCTATATTCTGCCAGAATAAATCCTATGTACAATTATATCACTACTGTTTGCCTTAAGCTAGCTCAAGTCTGTGTTCCTCACTGAAGTGTCTCTTCCCTATTTTATTCACATGAAACACAATGTTCCTGTTCGTCTTAAATACCAGTGGACTAAGCAGAAGAAACTGTGATGTACTGCACCTGTACTGATACACTTTCAAAGAACCAACTAAACAGCTTCCTATTGACGCTGGAGGAAAGCACCAGTTTTCTGATGGTTCCCAAAGACTTTCTGTCCTCGGTTCAAAGTGTCTCTTCATGGCTCAACTACATTTCCAACACATTAATTTTATTTTGAGCCCCATCTGCTACTCAGTTAGATGTGTCTGTAGGGGCCACAGAAGTGGCTCCCTATGACAATTCAGAAATATTTTATCTGTTCTGTTTATCAGATGGTCATCTGAGTGTCAAAAGTTTTACTAAAGTGAAGATGTCACATAAACTACTCAGTTCATCATAGCAAACTGTTATGAAAGCTTACATTTAGTAAAGATTCATGAAACTTGTTCTTCAAAAGTCCAGCAATGATGCAAGAATTTTTAAAAATAGTTGTGAGTGTAAATATATTATCAAACTGTGATTGTAACTATTTAATTAATTGCAAATATTTACTGCAGGCATAAATGGAAAAAAAGGTGTTCTCTACTTCTTAGACATAATTTCCCGCTTTCCTGATTTCTGTTTTATTTGCTTTATGGTTATTATAATGGCTGCCACCAACCACTCCCACTTCAGTGTGCTAACCATGACTCACATAAGTGCCTAATAAATTACGTTAATGGCAAAGCAGATGAGCACATGAAGAGGAGGTGCAAAACTCATTAGTCATGCGGTCTCCTCTTCTGGGAACAGAATTGCCTGACAGAAAAGCATTGTGACTGGCTCGTGCATCTGTCAAGTCCACCAGATGCCAATCTTACTCCTGCAGTTTATGTGAAAGCTGTTAATCAATATGCATTATTCAGTATTGTAAAATAGGACCTTAATTAAGCAGCCAACTAAAGCAGAAAGAAAAAGGTAACCACTCAACACAAAGTGAGTTTCTTCAGACAAAGAAAATAATACAGATTTCACCATTTGAAGCAATATTTAGATCACAATCCATTTATTTCTTTTTTGTACATTATCTTGCATAGACATACAGTTGTGGACAGGTATTCTGGAACAGCAAATTGAAATGAAGAATCTGTGTGCTAGACATGGATTTTGATCAATTTACCTAAAATGAAGTGCATCAGTGTATTAGATCAAAATCAGAAAAGGACACAGCATTGCACTCTGTCCATATCGCTGGGGATGAGCCAGCATCTGCATTATAACCTGTGTGATTTCAGGGATTTATAGCATGCTTATAATAATTCACCTAAGGCTGAAACTGTATAAAATCTCTGTGCAGACTTCCAGGATTCCAGGGCTCCAGAAGGAACCCTGCTACACTTACACACGAGCACAGCACATTTAAAAAAAAAAAAAAAAAAAAAATCCAATTTTTAAAATCTCAGTGGCTGCAAAGATATTTTCTAGCTGAAAGAGTCTCATTAAACTTGAGAGCAGAAAGGACTGCCATCTACCACAGCCATTCACATAAAGTGATCTGTTGTTCAGATCAGACTACCATTTAGTGATAAAGTAAAAATGCAACCTGAAGACTGTACAACACTAGCAATTGCCAAAGCAAATCTACACTACCCTTTAGCCAGGAAAAAGAACTTAGAAGACCACTTATGACAAACTGAAGGCATAAAATAATGAACATGAAGGCTTTAGAGGAACAGTAGATAGAGTACAGAAAAAACCAAACAGAAGAGCTGAGCCCCGCGAGGCGGTGT